>CM068728.1:21136462-21452009 GCA_035079005.1 Fraxinus americana | reverse complement strand
AAATTGCTTCCATGCCAATTTTTAGAATTTCCAAGTGCATGCTGCATGCTTACTTGAGGTTCTACTGTATACGAATGTGGAGGATAGTTTTAAAGGCAATTCATTTAAAAGATTTGAATAATGGAACTTTAAGCCATCTGAAATTTCATAGATAAGGGAGCTATACAAATCTCTCCATATTGACATCTCATTACCTCAAAAATCATACATCTGATCTGATTTCAAAAATAAAGCTTATTAGATGATGAAGACATTTGATCTCAAAACAACTGTATACCATTTAGAATTTCCTATTATGCTAGGAAGGACTTAGCCCCTGTTTGGTGGGAATTAAAATCAGATTTTAGTAGATTTTGATAGAAATTGATGAAATGTGTGGTTGAAAAGTTGTGGAACCCATAAAATATGTGATTGAAATGAAATACTGACTTTGACTTAGATCAAAAATCGGTACCAAACAGGGGCTTAGTTTCCTTCTTCAGCCTTTTATTATTGTTCTGAGAATGATCTTAACGTCTTGACATATGAAATGAAGTAATTGAAGGGAATAATATTTTAGATTACCCATCCAGTAAGTTATTTTGTATGCTTTTCTTGCAGAGACCTCAGTTTCAACAAACTAAGCGGACCAATTCCTAACAACTTTTCTAGTCTGTCAGAAGTAGATTACATGTAAGGATTTCAATTATCAAGACTAAACTTTCCAGCTCAACTCCATATAATGCCCATATAACTTTGCAATAAGTAGACATAAAAGGTCTAATTTACCTAGCTAAGTGAGCAAATTACGAATGAATATTTTTAAGCTATCTACAGAAGTAGCTTCATGTCTTCTGTTAAAGAGTTTGAAAAATCCTTTCTTGCCCTCTACGACCTTCTTTTTCCTTTTTTCTTCAGGGGGTTTCTGGGGGCAGTGGTCTGAGGCTCTTAGCCTCGGTCCATTAAACTATTTTTCTTAATTTTACTACACCACATCTGTTTTGCCCATTATTTCCCATTAAATTATAATTCATTTTTTATTTATTATTATTAACTATATATTTTTTAATAAAATAATATTATAAGTAAATCCAAAAAAATTCCCTTCTTTTTTAACCACACATTCTCTTAAAAATTATTATTTCTCTCCTTATAATGGGAAATAATGGGGCCAGACAGGCTTGTCTCTTATTTTTGTCAAATGAAGTTATTCCCACATTAATCAATTCTTTTTGAGCTTTGTTGTTACTCCACGGACATAGAAATTCAAGAATTTCATATTAATTTACTTTATTCTTTGTGGACTGGCATCTGTTCAGCTTGTGAAGCCAATAATAAATCCCCAATCCCAACTTAAACTACTAAATTTGGACTTTCTTGGTTATGGCTTGTATGTGAATGCAAAGAGATTCATTTGAAATTCAAGGACTAGCAACACTGACAGAAATCTGAAGTTATTGCTCGTTCTGTAGCGACAAACAAGTGATAATATATTTCGGGAAACTGCTGAGACTTACTAATTCATGATCTCCATTTTGTCAGTTATCTAACTGGAAACTTTCTAACTGGTCCAGTACCCAATTGGATGCTGAATTCAAAAGAAAACATGTAAGTCTATTTTTTTTTTTTTTTTTCTCTCCAATTATGTCAAACTACAGAGTATTTGTTTAATATGTTTCATGAAGACATAATGTTCTCATGCTGGCAAACCCATAATTTATAGAATTGGATAGTGCTATGTGTATACAATGGTGTACACAAATCTTTTACAACCCTCTCATATGGAGGGGGGCCCACACACAATAAAATATTTGTGGGTCCCCTCCATGTGAGGGGGTGTAAAAGATTATGTACGCCACAAGGTGTACACATAGAATAATCCTAATTTATATAATGCTCATTTGCACTTTCTTATGTTTCATCTTGACTTCGTTAATTTATTGTACTTCTTGTCGAAGTTATTTAAAACTGATTAAGTCATAGCTCATTTATGGGCTAAGGCTTTTATCTTTCTATTAAATCATGGTAAAGGCAGAGACAATACCTATGAGAAAAGGCCAAACCAAGTTACAAGTATATTCAACCGCCTTCTTGATTGTATAATTGACAATCTTTGTTATTTGTACTTAGCGATCTATCCTACAACAACCTCACGCCTGAAAGAACAGCTCCAAATTGTCAGCAGCGAAATCAGTAAGATCAATTCTTGTTCTTGATATAATATTGAATTTCTTCAAACTTCCACATTTTAGTAACACTGCGCCAATATTTGTCAGGAATTTGTTTGCAAGCTCAAAGGGCAATACAAGGTGAGTTCCTTTTGATTCTTTAATGCTGTGTTCCCAGTGATTTCCCAGTTTTCCCTTATTATATATAGCATGTTCGTATGTACGTGATTTGACGCTAACTAGTTCTAAGCATCACATTGTTTTTCCAGTGGTATTGTTTCTTGCTTAAGTAGGGATGCCTGCGAACAAAGTAAGTTAATCCTCATTTTTGTTGTTCAAGGATTATTTGTTTTGCCATTTCATCACATGATTTATTTGGCTGGGTGACTTTATTTAAATTGTTGTTGGAATCAAACTTAACCTTTAACAGCAATTAAAAAATGCAAAATGATGCCCCCCGGGGCACATCCAAGTTGGCAAAGGATGGACATTGCTGGGCTTGCAACCTCAGGGTGGGGAGTTCGATTCCTGGATGGAGCAGCTGAGTGTTGTAATACTCAATTTGGGTGGAGCAGCTTGGTGATGTAATATCCATGGAGGAAGGCTCCCTTGGGGCCAGGAGTATAAAGGGTGCACGGACCCTGGTCAACTTGGACATATCCCGCGGTTAACCTCCACCCATCACTGAGGGGCCGGGGATGGGTGGTCCAAGACATAGTCTGGTGTAAGTTAGGATACCTGGATATCAAAAAAAAAAAAAATGCAAAATGATTTAGGGTGAACCAACCTGCAATAATGCATAGCTATCTATCGAATTTCATGGGTATTGAAAGTTTTAAATTATTTAGACCTACGTGCGTAATTACACAATTAAAAGCAACAAGTCACTTTTTAATTATTTCTAGATAATTAGATCAAACAAGTCAATTTATCCTAAATTTGAATACCAAAATCAATAATTAAAGCAGTAAAGAACACCAAAGATGATCACGGAGAAACCCGACTGAGTAAAAACTCCGGACACTTTGCCAGTCAATAATTCACTATAAATCGAAGCAAACTTACAGTATGGTTCAGACTCGTCTACCCGTAGAACTTCTAACTAGAGTTCCTACAGCCTCCCTTGATCCTACTGGAGGTGTACTCCTTCAAAACAAATTTATACCTTAGCCCTCTTAGACTACGTGCTCCTGATGCTAGATTCCAACTCCTGGAATCTCACCTTAGTCCTCCTAAATTTGTGCTTCTGCAATAGCTCCCGATCCCTGGTATTGATTTATCTCCGGTGGCTTAAATGGTTTGGTGTTTGATCAAAAGATCTTGTGTGTTTTGATTCATGGTTTAATATGAAACAATATGGCCAAATCAACAAATCAAAGTTTAGATGAAATTATGGCTCAAATAATATGGTGGTTGAATCATGGAATCAAAGAATTGATTTCTATGGAATAAATCTGATTCAACATACTTTTGAACGTTCATATGGTAGGATATATATATATATATATGTGTGTGTGTGTGTGTGTGTGTGTGTGTGTGTGTGTGTGTGTGTGTGTGAATCAAAATAGAATTCTAACATCGACCTGTTGTTCGAGCGCCAAGCTAGCGACATGAGAGCAACAACTGAGCATTTGTCAGTATTTATATCATAACTATCTCTCTCAATATCTGATTGAGATGATTCAAAATGAGTTGGAAAGCTAACTCAATTTGCTACATTTATTCTTGAAATAGCCTTATCCAAATTCAAATGTTTTCTATATGAAAAATGCGATGCAAGTTGCAATTGAGAATTTGAAGCATAACTTGAACGGCTCTTTAACACTCTTTGGACTTCTAAATGCATTCCAATGATTATATGTGATAATTTTGAACTCCTTCAAGGACTAAACTACCAACTCAACTCTTTTGACTTTAATGAGAATTCTATAACTCCTAATACAATTCAATTAGAACTAGATTTTGACTAAGGAAATTGCCAATTACAAATTTAGAAATTACCAATTATAATTTGGACTTAACAATCTCCCCCTTTGGCATTCCGTGACAAAATCATATTTATTTCAAAGTCAATAAATCTTAAACTACCAAAAATTAAACTTTCCAAAATTTTCTTCAATAATATGTCAATCTGTTTCCTAAAACACATGAAAATCACAATACCACGTTAAAAGAAAAAGGAAACTAACAAAATCAAAATCATATAACTAAGTTAAATAAAAACATAATAAAACACGCGTAACACTGAACTATGGAATATCATGTGAATTATAAATTTAGAAATAAATTGTCGAATTTTATATCAATATAGACAAAAAACAAAACTATATCAATAATAAAATTCCAGTAAATATATAAAATGACTCCCCCTAAGTCATCTATCAATCAAAAAATTTTAAAATTCTCCGCCTAACTTATATAATCAACTCCCTGAAATAAATACACATCTCTCCCCATTTTTGTCACGAATAACAAAGGAAAGACAAGTAATAATCATGTTAAACACAGAGAGAAATAAGTAAAAAAAAATATTCATATGTATAATGATGCAAAAATAATGCAAAAAATCTGATAGGAGAACAAAAATTTTCCAATTTCGAGACAACTGTTTTTATTTTTCACGAATATTTAAATGTATCATCATGAACAGTTATTTGCTTACTTACACATGTATAATTCATAAATAGTAAACTTTTTTCACATAATTTATTTTAAACCTATATGGAGTAAATTGTATAAGCCATTCATGTGTGAAAAGTGTCATTAAACTCATGTAAACAAGTCTCAAAACCTTAAATCAATGAGAGATGGTGTGGAAAGAATCACTGGTGAATGAATATATTCTTCAAAATATGAAGTCAAACTCAGTATTACTAGGACCTTTATAAATTAAAGAGCTCATAATTAATTATATAATTTTTATCTTTCTCCCCCTATCTGTGAGCACACATATATGTCTATTTTTCTTTTAGTTTTCAAATTTTATGTGCATACCCTTCTTCATTAAGCTTTCTACATGACCCTGTAACGAGCTTTAGGTCAATGACTCCAAAGTCAGATGACTTATAGGGCACCAGGTATTAAGATTTAATACCCCTGCACACTTAATTAATCAAGTCATATAGGCTACGAAAAAAAGTATAAGATTGTCTCACAACATTTTATGTAATTCAAAAAAATTTCTTTAAAACTCAATAGTAGTTCTTTTTTATGGGGAATATACAAGAGCTTAGGTCAACTAGTTTAAAGGTCATTCCATATTTAAAGTTAATTATTTAAAGTTAATTCACCACACAGATGACCGTCATCCCAAATCTCAAGCACGCGATATAAACCCATGCACAAGAGTTTAATTTGTGTAGTGCATAACATATATGTCATAACATATACCTAGTACTCCAAACAAGTTCTAAACAAATTAATGGAAATTTAATTTACCAATTATGAACCTAATTAGTAATTGATAGCAAAATAACATGTCCAAAAAAGTATAGAAAATCTTTTCCTTTTCCAATTTCAATTTTTTTTAAAATTTCATTTTTCAAAATAATAAATAAAATACAATACAAATAAAGAAAAAGTTTAGAGTGCATGCATGCATATGTAGATAGCATGAATAATGCAGATGCATGCACCTAACTACCAACTCAACGAGGCACAAAATGCTCTTACCATGAAGAGCAACGTGAGCAATATTACAATACAAATCATCGTTTTAACTTGTGAGTTCACTCTTTTTGACCCAAATCTTTTTAGAAGAAGCTGTAATCTTAGTCAATTGAGTCATCAACTCAGTCAATTGACTCACTTGGTTAGTCAAAAATCAAACGCGAGTAGTTAGATCTTGTTTATTTTTCGTAATCGAGGGCTTACGACATTTAGGTCTAATGTGACCTGAAATACCACAATTAAGACATGTGGGAATGAATTTAGAAACAATCATAGATTTCAAATTTTGAACCTTAGGTCGAGGAAACATATGTTGTACCGATGATTTCGGTTCTCGGACACCAATATTCTTGGTCTTGTTCATATTCAAGAGCTCACGACACTTGGGTCTTATGTATCCAACCTTACCACAATGGTAACACGTGGGGATGAACTTGGTAGTATCTCTAGGTCTCAAATTTTGAACCTTAGGCATCGAGGTAGGTACAAACTTATTTTTCGAAGAAGAAGCAATATGAGTATTTGTTTCATTAAGGCCTACACCTCTTCTATCCCCAATTGTTTTATTCAAACCTGTCATGCTATCAATTTTCTTACATTCGCTAGAACAAGATTGGAGTTGGGTATTTGATTTTTCTAGATCACTCATAAGAGATTTAACCTTAATATCTAAGGACTCTTTCTCAACACTTAACTCACTCAAAATTCTAGTGGATTCTTCAAGTTTGGCTACAAGACTCTCCTTTTCTAGTTCAAGATTATTCAATTTTTTAAAGGTAGAGCGATTCACTTTTTTCAACTTAAGGCACTCTTCAAACAATTGGTCATAAGCTTCCTGAATTTTCATATCATACTCAGATCCCGAATCAGAAATTGATTGACTCTTCTCGACAAAATATTGAGTCAAGGATCGCTATTAAGCTCTGATACCACTTGAAAGTTTTAAATTATTTAGACTCACGTGCGGAATTACACAATTAAAAGTAACAAGTCAATTTATCCTAAATTTGAATACCATGATCAATAGTTAAAGCAGTAAAGGACACCAAAAATGATCACGGAGAAACCCTGACTGGGTAAAACTCCGGGTACTTTGCCGGTCAATAATTCACTATAAAGCGAAGCAAACTTACAGTACGGTCCAAATCCGTCTACCTCGTAGAACTTCTGACCCCAGTTCCTGCAGCTTCCCTTGATCCACTGGAGGTGTGCTCCTTCAAAATAAATCCCGACTCCTAGTTTATACCTTAGCCTTTCTGAACTACGTGCTCCTGGTGTTAGATCCCGATTCCTAGTATCTCACCTTAGTCCTCCTGAATTTGTACTTCTACAACAGCTCCCGATCCCTAGTATCGATTTATCTCCGGTGGATTAAATGGTTTGGTGTTTGATCAAAAGATCTTGTGTGTTTTGATCTGTGGTTTAATATGAAACAATATGGCCAAATCAACAAATCAAAGTTTAGATGAAATTATGGCTCAAATATTATGGTGGTTGAATTTTGGGATCAAAGAAAGTGTTGGATCATTAAAAAATTGATCTCTATGGAATAAATCTGATTCGATAAACTTTTGGAATTTCATAGGGTAGGATATATATAGAGAAAAGTGTTTGGGACGAAAAGAGATTGAAAAACAAAGTGTTTGAAGCAAAATAGAATTATGAAAGTTGACCTGTCGTTTGAGCGACAAGAGAGCAACAAATGAGCATTCGTCAGTATTTCTATTATAACTTTCTCTCCTAATATCCGATTGAGGTGATTCAAAATTAGTTGGAAATCTAACTTAAATGGATACATTTATTCTTGAATAGCTTGATCCAAATTCAAATGTTTTCTATGTGACAAATGCATTGTAAGTTGCAATTGAGAATTTGGAGCATAACTTGTGCGGCTCTTTGACACTCGTTGGACTTCTAAATGCATTCTAATGATCATATGTGATAATCTTGAACTCCTTCAAGGACTATACTACCAACTCAACTCTTTTGACTTTAATAAGGATTCTATAAGTCCTAATACAATTCAACTAGAATTAGATTTTGATTAAGGAAATTGCCAATTACAAATTTAGAAATTGCCAATTATGACTTAGACTTAACATGTATTATAGTTCTTTGCCTTTTTGTTGGTTCATCCCATCAGAACTCAGACTTAAGTAACACAAAGGCATTTTATTCTGAGACCGGATTTTGGATTTTGTGGTGGCAAAAACTAATTATTTCTCCTGCGTTTGAATCTTGTTCCTGCACTTCCCCTCTTTTAAATATTTTTTTAAATTGTAAGAATCATTTAAATGGATTGTGTATCAGTGTATGACTCCCTTCATATAAATTGTGGTGGAGTAAAATATGATGATAAAGGTACTCCATATGAAGAAGATAGCGATCCGAGTGGGGCTTCTAATTTCGTCCAACGTCATAAAAATTGGGGATTTAGCAGCACGGGTCATTTCCTGGATAATAACAGTGCTGTCTACTTCAAGATGAACACCTCCAGCATCTCTGGGAAAAATCCCCAATTGTATATGGATGCACGGGTTTCCCCTCTGTCATTATCTTATTATGGGTTCTGTCTAAGAAATGGAACCTACACAATAAGCCTTCACTTTGCAGAGATCGTGTTTACTAAAGACAGAACATACAGAAGCCTCGGAAGGCGCATATTTGATGTTTACATTCAGGTGCTTACATACTTACCACCATTCTTACAGATGATAGAAATTTTACCTGATAGATGGGAATTCGTTTGATTTGCATTTCATTTGTGGTATCTTATTGATCATCAAAAAGTTCAGTAGCATTTGGGTAAAATTATTTCAGGGACAGCGGGTGCTCAAGGATTTCAATATTGAAGATGAAGCTGGTGGAGTTAATATAGGAATCATAAAAAAGTTCTCTGCAGCTATCACTGATAATACTTTGGATATTCGCTTCTACTGGGCTGGAAGAGGGACAACTGGTATCCCATATTTGGGAGACTATGGTCCACTTATATCAGCTATCTCTGTCATCAATCCTGGTAAGCTATGAATTCTTTAAACAATAATCTCATAGCTCGAATAACATGAAAATAATAATTTGTTGATACCTTTTTATCTGTGTTTTAAAATGCCCTAGGGCCTAGACTCACGAAAAGCTGGCCAACTCTTCTGTTGACCACCTAATATGTACCTAGGCACAAGATTCCTTTTTTTTCCATGTTTTTTTACTCTTTTTGGTTCAAAATTTAAACCTTAAGTTTGAGTCTTAAGAGTAAAGACTCTAAATATTTAAAAAAAAAAAGAAAAAGAAAAAAAATGTTTGAACCTCTTGGAATAGAACCCACTCTACAATAACTCCAATGTGAAGCCTATCCCTAACACAAGAAATTGAAGAAAGAGTGAAATTGCCTTAATGATTTTGTATCAGGTCACACGAAAGACAATTCAACGAAGACGACGAGATTAATTAGAGTCCAATAAAGAGTTAGATAAGATTTAAATTATGCTGCTATCTTAATTGTCTATTTGTAGGATTTTTTAAGTAATTATGTATTTATTGTAGTCTTGTTTTGTTGAACCTTTGAAAGAATGTATGACGTTCCCATAAATTTATTAAGTGGATTGTCTAGTCGGAAATTTTAAAGTTGTCTAGTTTTTGGCATGTAAGTGTTTAGGCAATAGTAATAAGAAAGAAGGTATTAAAGATGATGTAACGCTATTGATTAGAGGGAGTTGAATAAATGATAAATTCTAGAATGATTCTGTTTGGTCACATATGAAGTTAAAAAGTTCTACATAATTGTTATTAGACCAACTTTGCTTTGTGACATTGAGTATTGAACTATCAAAGCATAGCAGAAATGAAGATGCTAGCATAGGAATGTACTAGAATGGATAGAATAAGAATTGGGAATATTTGGCAACAAGTGAGTGACAGGAATTGAGCATCAATGATGGGAATGAAGAATTTGTTTGTTAAGACAAGTTTCATTGACCTAAAAAAGCTTTCATTCACAACAATAGTGCAATCACATAATAAATAAGCTAGACCTAAAAAAAAAAAAAACTTCCTGATTTCATCGGGTAATTTAGTAAATTTAGTGATGCATCAATTGGAATGGTGAAAAACATTTATGTGGCCATCCCCAAATTTTGTTGAGCATATGGATTAGTGTTTTTGTTGTTAATAGTTTGCATAGAATATTGTTCAAAAAGTAGCAGATATGTTACCTTGACTTTTAATCTAATCTATTCCTCTCTCTGTTTTCTCCCGGTCCATCAGATAAAGGAAACAGCATGTCCGTTGGCACTATAATTGGGATAGTGATTGCTGTTCTAATTACAGTCTTGCTGGTTCTGGGTATTTTTTGGTGGAAAGGCTGTCTCAGACCAAAAGATACTCTAGAACAAGGTAAATACAATTATTGAACATTGGGGCGAACAATCATCATCTTACTGTTCATTTGCGTATACGGATTACAGAATGCTGTATGCAGTTCTTCATGCACATAATATAATCTAGTGCAGTCTAATTAACTCTGTCAATCTTCTTTAAATGTGTCTATTCACTAGAAATCTCTAAAACTATTTCAATAACTCTTTTTTCTAGATCTAAAGGGTCTAGGCCAACACACTGGATTATTTACCCTAAGGCAACTTAGAGCTGCCACGAACAATTTTGATCCTGCTAATAAAATCGGAGAAGGTGGTTTTGGTCCTGTGTACAAGGTATCCTAGGGAAGATCTAATTTCAATAAAATATCTTTAAGTTTTTGTCATTATAAACCCAGTCACTCGAGGTTGCTAGAACCTTTTGACGTTTCCATTTTGACGTCCAATGTTGTTTGAAGGGCCGTCTTCTATCAGATGGAACCATCATAGCAGTGAAGCAGCTTTCATCCAAATCAAAGCAAGGGAACCGTGAATTCGTGAATGAAATAGGCATGATTTCTGCGCTACAACACCCTCATCTTGTAAAGCTATATGGGTGTTGTATTGAAGGCAACCAGTTGTTGCTTGTCTATGAGTACATGGAGAATAACAGCCTTGCTCGTGCTTTATTTGGTAAGTTTCAAACATGGGCTTAATTGACTTTTGTTAAGGCATGAAAATGAGATGCGTGGACTTTGTTTTTCATATTGTTGGATTTCTGATTAGTATTTTTGGTTGCAGGTCAAGAAATATACCAATTGAAATTGGATTGGACAACAAGGCACAAAATCTGTATAGGTATAGCAAGAGGTTTAGCTTATCTCCATGAAGAATCGAGGTTGAAAATTGTTCACCGGGACATCAAAGCTACCAATGTGCTTCTTGATAAAAATCTTAACCCAAAAATATCTGATTTTGGTCTTGCCAAGCTAGATGATGAAGATAATACCCATATAAGCACCCGCATAGCAGGAACTTTGTGAGTCATGATCTCATACTTGCTTGTGCTTTCTTTTTGAATGTTCACTATTATTTTTGTTGGAAGTCGTATTTGGTTCCTTTCCTATATATTATTTTGATAATTGTCTTTTCCTTCTTCTCATCGTAACTTGATGATGATTATGTTGATTTGATATTCCTATATATAACATTGGAATTGTACGGTGGAAAAGGATTCATGTAGCCAATTCCATTTATTTATTTATTTATTTTTTTGTGGACAAGGCATAGTTTGTCGTTGTATTATTCTCCTAGAATATTTATGTGGGAACTTTGAATAAAAAATAGTTATTTCAAAAATTATTTCATTGAATATGACGTTGTGCGAATATATGTGATTTCCAGTGGATATATGGCACCAGAATATGCTATGCGAGGCTATTTGACCGACAAAGCAGATGTATATAGCTTTGGAGTTGTTCTTTTAGAAATTGTCAGTGGGAGGAGCAACACTAGTATTAGGCCAAAGGAGAACAGCTTCTATCTTCTCGACTGGGTAACATATTACAATAATTTTACGCCCATAATGAAGATTTATTCTATTTTATTGTATTTATTTATGAAGCTACAGTAAGCTCTATGTTGTTTCGTATCTAGTGACCAGCTCTTTCTTTCTTTCTTTCTTTCCCTTTTATTTTAGGCTAATTCCTTGAAGGTTGAAGGAAAATTAATGGAACTGGTCGATCCAAGACTAGAATCGAACTTCAATGAAGAAGAGGTGATCACAACTATCAATTTGGCGCTCTGTTGTACCAATGCTGTAGCCGCCGAAAGACCAAGCATGTCAGCAGTGGTAAGCATACTAGAAGGAAGAGCACATGTTAGAGAGTTCGTTTCAGACTCAAGTGTCTCAATTTACAAGATGAAGCCAACAGAAATAACGAGTCAGGACCATGTTACTAACTCGAGTATTTCATTGGATATGCCTTGGACTTCTTCCTCAAAATCAACTTCTGATCTGTATCCAATCACTTTAGATACTGATAATTGGGAAGATTGAGAGTCCTCACCCAAATAATCTGTTTTCCTTGTGTACTTTTTGCTTTTGTCTTTGTAATTTGTTTTCTGGGAAAACGCCTGTGGAAGAAATAGAATCATAAAATTGTTTTTACTTAAATAATTGTAAGAAGTTATAATTGGTTGAGGTATAGAGATGATGTTTTGCTCCTTGTTTGGGCCATTCTGAATTATCATACCATGACTAGGAGCTAGATGCTGGCATGTTGGACTTATTTTTTCTTCGTGCATGGATGGGTGCGTGTTGAATCGATGTATTTGCCATTTTGAACAAGCTACTAGTTTTTCTTGCATCAAGTATATTTTTGTTCTTTCATATGTTGAATTTGACATTTCATATTGTCCAAAATCAATGACGATGAAATTTCAGAGTTCTGAAGCACGTTGCAGGGAAAAATGACATACAAATTGTCCAAGATGAATCACTTCTAGATTTTATACATAAATTTTCTCCTTCAAAGAAAACATTGGCATACAAATTGAGAATCGATTTGAACACCAGCTTAGTTATAGGACAAGAACCCAAAATTTTTAACATATTAAAATAACGTAATAACCTATTTTGAATATGACCTTTCATATTTTCAAAAATAAAAAATGAAATAAGTAGGTTGCAAGAAAATTGGCAAACAGATGGTCAAACATTTTCTCTTTTTTGTACAGTGATCTTTTCAAAAAAGATTTTAAGTTCAATTCTATTTTTCCCTCCCACCCAAATGCTTGGTTTGGTAACTTTAAGTCATCTCTTCTTGTTTATTGATCTTGTCAGTGTTAGGGAGGATTGTCTTAAGATGAATTAAGCAATGTCTATTTTAACAAAAAGAAAAAAAGAAAAAAAAAAAAGACTTCCAATAAAAGATCTTGAAAATATTGTAAATATTTATATTCCACAGAAAATCCCTTTTTGTATATGCTTCTTGTGGTGACAATTTATGGTACAAGTTAAGCTACACACAACTTTGATAGATATTTACATAGGAAAAAAAAGGTTAAATGCCTTTAAGAAAGTCGTATAATATCTAGTATTAAAAGAAACGGCTTAGATCGACCCATTCAACTAAAAAAAATGAGACTATCTAAATAAATTGCCCACCTTTTCATCTTTATTCATTCATTCAATTGTTGAATAATGGAATTTAGGCCGCTTGGTGCTTCCCATTGTTTGTCTTGTAATTGATTGGAGTTTCTGCTACACTACTAGTGTTGCTGATATTTGGTGATATGGCTGTGACTTAATTGCATATTGAGTTGATTATATTAAGTGTGGAAATGTTATTGTACCATGCATTATATATGGTTACTTATGTTGAATATATTGATCATTGTCGTGAATTCCATTGTAGTAGTACTATACTCTTATATCCAAATAGATACACTGCTCGAAGCTCTTGATGATTACTAAGGGTAGCGTATGATAGGGAATTGGGGTCCAATACCTGTATATGGACGATGTTAGGAGGTCCCACAATAACTCTAGGAGTGCTGACCGGCATGATGATCTCCTTATACTTAGACCTTGCCAAAATGTATCATATTTATGTCGATGGGGTCTCTTGAGCAATGTAGGCGATGATAGACACATTCTGGGATTCTGAGTTTTTTGAATATTTGACAGATCCATAGAGTTCGGGAATCACAAGCTTGTTTGATAATATTGATATTTGAGCTCATACGATACACTATGATATGGATGTGGGCCTAGTGTGTGAGTGTAGGATTGTTTCCCTCATGCATTTGTCATCTTGCTTACTAGATATTATCGTTCATGTACTTGTGCTTTATACTGTAGATGGATCCACATATGTTCAATATTTTTGGATGATTCACATGCCGGCTTTTCTTATGATCTCACAAATATACTTGTAACCAAGATTTGTTACCATCACATTAGTGACTTGTTTTAAATAGACAAGAACTGGGTATATGACGAGTGTTCGACTACACGCTTATTACTACTTGTATATATATCGGTGGAGATCACTTTTAGATTTTTCCATATGGCGGTTGACCTCAAACTCTATCAAACAATGGATGTCTCTAGAATTTTCTTAAGGAATGCTACAAGTATGAAAATCCAAATTATGCTAGAACTCTCGAGAATGTCGAGGATGATTTTTTCATGATTATAAGAGTATAAATACTAGAAACTATGCATAAGAATGATATAGAAAAAAGAGTTTGAAAGTTTCTTTAAAGCATAATTTTTGGTTTTTTCAATTATAGATTAAAAATGACAGGTTAGTGAACCCCAAGTTGGCTATGGCAGGTTTGCAAGTCAGTCCAGTCCACAGATTTTGAAGATGAACCGATAAGGTTTAAGTCATATTTTAGATAGTTGATTTAATTAAGTCAGCTTACATAGGTAAAAACATGTACGGCTAAACAAGACGTGCTTTTGAAATAACTTTTATAATGAAACAAAAATAATGAAAAGAAAGTGTACTTATACAGATACCCTTACTTTTGGTGTCATTGTGAAAAATCATGATAAACTTGTATTAAAAGACAAATACTAATTTTTATGCTCCAAACCTAAATTTTGCAAGCCTAAACAGCAGCAAGAATTTTTTTCAACCATTCCAAGCTTGAGAAATCAAGGAAAATTGAATAAAAAAGGGCAATCTTGCACAAATGAAGCACAAAAACAGATCAATGGCTGCTTCAACTACGTTTTCTTCAATGTTTTCTTCTCCAAATCTGCAAATAAATAGCCAAAAATTACAAGTTTTATATTTCGGATTTTTTGTTTAATTAGTTCCCCAAATCTGGCATTTTAAAATCATGTAATGCTATTTTGCATAGATTGTGAAAGCAACGGTCACAACAAGCAATTTTGAGTTGAATAAACTTCCACTTGAAAATCCTAATCATCTTAGTGCATCGCCCCAATTACTTTCCAGTCCATCTCGAGATTAAGTTTAGTTTTGACTCTTATATGTAAATAATTGGCATTTATGAATTATTTTTTATGATTTTGATACTGTGATTGAAGAAAAAAATAGTTTAAAAAAGTGACATGAATCAAATCTTGTTTCACATTAAAAAGTGACATGATGTAATGAATTGAATTGAGTTAATATATATGAAAAATCAACTTTGAATCAATTCAAATGATGCATGCAAGGTGTTTGTGAAAATGAGAGTGAGAAATGTGGCACTTCGTGTCACTTTTTTTGAAAAATATCGCAGTGTATCTCATTTGAATTCTTTAGTATTAATTAAATAGATACATATATGTGTTTGTGAAAATTTAAATATGAATATGAACATTGCTTTACATTAAAAAGTGATATGATATAACACTTTATTTGTATTTATTGCATATGTGTTAGTTTGCTGAAAATTAAAAATAACATACTCTTAAAAAAAGTTTGACACTATTTTATTTGTATATATATATATATATATATATATATATATATATATATATATATATATATATATATTTATTTATTTATTTATTTATTTATTTATTTATTTTTTTATTTATTTTTTTTTTTTTTGTAGATATGAATAAAATTAACGTCTTCATTTGTTATGCATATAAATGAGAATAAGATAATGAATATAATAGTGACAAAATGATTGAAATTGTTGTTCCAATAGAATGCACAAACAACAACATTTGTTAAAATGTAAATATTTAGTAACTTTTTTAAGAAGCTAAAAAAGTGACAAATAAAATGACAAAAAGTGAAAAAGTAACAAAAACTCAAAAAAGTGACAAAATTAATTTGGTTGTAATTAATAAGGAAATTTGAAATTCTAATAAGTTTTTAAGGGTAGTGGGCCAAATTTTCCCTCAATATTATTAATCATTACCAAAAATGAAAAAGTAAGATTGTTAATTATTGTATAAAACATAATCCAGACTTATCCATTCATCTTTTTGCTGTCATCATTATAATCTAGACTAGATTTAAATGATTGAACTATTAATAATATAACCATTACTTTTATAATCATAGATAAAAGGAAGTGTTACTTGAACCCTGCTGGAGCAAGTGGGATCAGAGAAGAATTGGACAATCACCCCAAGTCAGTCAAACCCCAATGTCTGAAAGAGCTTCAAGAGGCAATCCGTGGACTTCTGTTAGTTTTGATTTCTAACTCAAAATCTAGCTCAACTGTTGACTGGTCGACTTCAAAACTTTTGAGCATGTTTAGCATATACTCTTTAGAGTCATAACTTGAATGATTCGAAATTTAAGATAATGCAATTTAAATGAACGGTAGTACAAAGTGTACATATAAGACTGTCCCACCAAAAAAAATTGAGATATGCTACATGTACATAATTTGGGTTACTTAAGGGTGTCCACCCTCTCACATGGGGTGGACCCTACATGAATAAAAAATTTTTTTTTATTCATGTAGGGTCCACCCCATGTGAGAGGGTGGACACCCTTAGGTAACCCAAATTATGTATAAGTAGTGTTTTCCAAAAAAATTATAGTGACTAAATCTCTTTGTAACTTTTAAGTCAACCACGCAAGTTCTTAACAACAAACAAATTAAGAGCTTGTTTGGAGGGATTTTTGGGGGAAGAATTGATTTTGAATAGTGATATGATGGGAAATGTGTGGTTGAAAAAGAAGAAAAAATTATTGATGTGATGGAAAATATTATTTTATTGAAAAATGTGTGCTTGAAAATGAGAATTGATTTACTGTAGAAAAATCTAAATCCCTCCTAAACAGGGCCTAAGTTCAAGTCTCAATTTGGTAAAATTTATATTAAATAAATGTCAAACTTTATTTTCAACCACAAATTAAAATAAGCCCAAAATTAATATCTGCTTGAGTTCCTAGGGATAAAATTTTGGTCAATGTTTGCTCATCGGATGGATTAAAAAGCCAACTATTCAGTTGCATGTCAGGCAAGTAAAGTGCAGTGTCTCTTGTTCAACTAGGCTCCTTTTGTTGACTTATTTGGTTTCCATTCTGTCTTTCTATATTAGCTGTCCATTTTTTTATTTTTTATTTTATATCTTCATTAGGGTGGTTGAATAGGTGGGGGTGGGGGTGGGGGTGGTGGGGTTAGATTTCGAAAATATTTTTGGTAGGTTGTCCATTTAAACTTTGTTGACAAAATTCAGGAAAGGAGAGCCACTATTAATTTATAATTATAGAGTTGTGACCCGTGAGAGAAAGGACAAAGGTAATTAAATTTGCATGGTTCCCTTATTTTCTATACGTAGACTTAGAAGAGTGTAAAATCATAAAATGATAAACGCTTCTTTTCTTTTTCCAATTTGACATTAGTATAATTGCAAGTGGACTTTCTTTACTAATTAGTTATCTGCAATTATTCTGCTACAGCTAGACAAGTCTTCTATGTACAGCTTCCTCTTTTACCGTACATGAGTTTTTCATCTATCAAACTATTTTTTAATACAAGATCTCGTTAGAATTTACGGGGTTTATCTGAGTTTAATTCTCGTTAGTCGACCCTATACTTCCATGTATTTACTATAGTACGATAAAATTGATATTATCGAACAATTCCATTTGTTACAACAACAATATCGTCTTTAGCCATATCGTCGAAAATCAAGTCTGTAAATTTGCATGGTTCCCTTATTTCTATACGTAGACTTAGGCCCTGTTTGGAAGGAATTTAGATTTTTCTACAGTAAATCAATTCTCATTTTCAACCACACATTTTTCAATAAAATAATAATTTCCATCACATCAATAATTGTTTCTTCTTTTTCAACCACACATTTCTCATCATATCACTATTCAAAATCAATTCTTCCTCCAAAAATCCCTCCCAAACAAGCTCTTAGGAAGAGTGTAAGATCATGAAATACTAAATGCTTCTTTTCTTTTTCCAATTTGACATTAGAATAATTCCAAGTGGACTTTCTTTACTAATTAGTCATCTGCAATTATTCTGCCCCGCCCCACCCCACCCCACCCCACCCCACACTACGAAGAAAACGACTTCACCGATCCTTATCCCCACAATCGCTCTTGGAATACACGTCTTTCAAGCCATTTCAAACATGCAGCAAGTATAATGGCTTCAAGACTTGTCAATTCTTGATTCCCGAGGCATTTTCTCTATCCCTTTTTATTACTCTGGAAAAGCATGGACACCTTATCTTGATCATATTATAACATTTCTTCTGCCAAAGACGTCGACTTATCTCGGATTTGGCTCTTCATTTCCTGCTCCAGTCGAACCATGTTCTGCTCACGCCTCGTGCTAGTTTCTCTAACGATAGTAATTTGCTCGGTGAATCTTGGCCGCTCTGCGACTTTGGCACCTGATGAAGGTACAATACAATATTCTGCTGGTTCTTGCTTCTTCTTTTCTTTTTCATGGAAGAAAGTAGTCACTTTTTATTATAAAATTCTTGCAGTGGATGCATTGAAGCAAATAGGAAAGACATTAGGGAAGAACTGGAATTTTACTGTGGATCCTTGCAGCGGAGGAATAGATTGGAGTACCCCTAATGCACCTCAAGGATCTGAGAATGCAGTAACCTGCGACTGCACCTTTGTTAATAACACCGTTTGCCACGTAGTCACCATGTAAGTGTATATTAATTTCTTCTCAATGCATAATTATATTAAAGGATTAAAGCATGTGGATCTCATTAAATGTGTAGTGATCCTTTGAAAATCCGTAAGTGTACAGGATTATGGTCAACTAATATAGTGATTAATAGAGCATCGAACCTACAAAAACTATGTGTTTGACTGAATTAAAATTAATTACAACTTTAATCGAAGAACAAACAAAATTTGTGATTTTTTTTCAATACTAATATCTAAATTATCACTAATGAAAGTAAGTAAATGTGTTTTTTAAATATGTGAGATGTATTGCTAAGATGTCAAATTCGCTATTATTCCATTTTTAGTGTAACAATTAAAGTGACAATTTGAAATCATTTATGTTGATTAATATTTCTAATTTAATTGAAAGCCTCTCCCGATAACGATCAAATATATTCCCCTTATGTGATCCTTCTATCTCTCGATAAAAGATGCAAATATGATAAATGCATTAACAAGTACTAGAACACCTATTGAAACCATATAAAGTATAGAGGTATATCTATATTCTCTATCAAACCTTACAATGTTTATTATATTGTGCTTAAACTCTATTTTCTCTCTCGATAACAATGAAATCCACTAGCAATTCAATTGGTAATCAAGCAATAGAAAAGAACGATAAAACAATAATAAACATCCACAAATTAAGTCAAATTAAAGTCAAAATAATTTATTATAAACTGAAAATGTGATAACAAGTGTTCATCTCATCCTGACAATATATAAAACTAGCATAACATATCGAAATTACAAGAAATTTTATTTAAGTAAAAGACAACCCGATTTTTTGATAAATTGAGAAGATTGAGATAAATTTTGAAATTTTGAATCTCTTCAATGATTTTTTGATAAATCTCCACTTGCATCTTCTCTTCTTTGCTCAAAAAACAAGTTTGAATATTCAATCAATTGAATTCTTGCAAATTCCCCTCAATTCTCTCTCAAAAACTATAAATCTTCCTCCTTTAATGATAATAATTGATTAATTTTGGAGTATGAGATGTATATTAGAGGTCTCCAATATGTATTCTGTTGTTAGGTACTTGTAGGAGTAAAAAACTAGGGAAAATCACTATCAAATTGGTTTACAAAAGAGTTCTAATCGAATAAGGAAATTTGCTTTCGAGGCGGATTTTTTATCTCTACATAGAAGTCAGTATTTTGGCCATACATTTCTCTCCCGATATCCGATTGAGATGATTAAAAGAGTTGGAAAACTAACTCGAAGGGCTACAACTTTGTTGGATGTAGAGTTTTTCCAATTTGGACATACTATGCCAAAAATGAATCTCAAATTTTGACTAAAATTTTGGAATATAACTTGTGCAATTGAAAATTGATTTTAATGATAATTTGATCATATTTCATGCCTTTTTGAGTTCTAATTCCATCCAATTGTCTCCTAGCAATCTTCAAAGTATCATCTTGTGATCTGAATCTATTATTAAATATTTTGCAATTTGGTCCTCAAACTTTAGATTTTAACTTTTTTCTTTAATTTTTCTTTAATTTCTTCTAATTCCTCGTTCAACCATTGAGTTTAACCTATATAACATAAAATACAATAATTTAGGATGTATTTTTTCAAAAGAATTGTCAATTATCGGTATTTTAGGCCCCGGATAAGTGTATAAACATAGTTTCATAATTCAAGTATTTTTACGTGTCCAATGTTTGAGTTCACTCTAGTTGAATTTTTGTGTATCAATGTGACATCTCTTTTTCGGTTGAGTTGAATTTTTTAGGTTTACAAAAGAATATTGTAAAATGCCAGTAGGATCGTACAGAAATTTAAAGTTAACGAAATGATAAGTTGTTTATTTGTTATTCACAGTAATGACAATTTTATGGTTTAAAAAGAAAATAATAATTTTGTCCTCCATTTTTAGCACTCTCAATTCCATCGCGACATTTTTCCGCCAACTTAAAGTAATTAAATATTGAAAGAAAAAATATGAATGCGCATTTAGAAGTTATTAATATCGAGCTAATACATGTCACTAGGCAAACTAAACTAAACTTAAAAAAAAATCCTTTGAAAAATAAAATATGCTGTGAGAATTCAAAAATATAAAGTACATGGTTACAGTTTTAGGTTAAAGCCAGTCACGATCAGTCAAGTTAGCTAAAAAATCAAGCTGATGTGAGTCATGATTATAACCCATCCAAAATATTTTTTTTCAATTGAACAGTTAGTCGAGTAATGCAATCTAGGTGACAATAAATTACAAATAAAATAAAAAGGTCTCCTCCTCTAACTTCGTGGTTTGAAATGCAGTGCTCTAAAATCTCAGTCTCTTCAAGGGACTGTACCCCGAGAATTGGTCAGACTCCCTTACCTCCAGACAATGTAAGTTCACTGCTTTCCTTTCTATTATAGAAAGAATAATGCTGTTTTTGCTGGATGTTTTTAAAATATTGTATGAGAGATTAAGTTATGGCAAAAAATGATCGGTTGACAACGTTAACTATTCTTTAAACAATTTAATAATAGAATGCCACGTGACATTCTGAAAACACACATAATACAGTATAGTTAACTAACTTAACTGTCAACATATTTGAATGTCATTTTACACAGTGACCTCTCTCGCAACTACCTCAACGGCACCATCCCTCGACAATGGGGTACCATGCAACAACTTGTAAACATGTATGACACTCTTCACCTCCCCACTTCTTTCTGTAATTCATATTTTCTGTATGTGTATATTTTTAAAGCAATTCTTGGGCTCTAGTACTAACATAATTTTGGTTCACTGCAGTTCCCTACTGGGAAATCGTATTACAGGTCCAATACCGGGCGAACTTGCCAACATCAGTACTCTCTCGGATCTGTAAACTTTCCTGATTACCATTTCACTTTACTCCCTTTTATATAAGTAGAATTTTGATTCAATGGATATGTTATTTAAGAATTCTCTTTTGTTTTTTGAAACTCTCAGAGTCCTGGAGTACAATCAATTGTCTGGAAATATTCCTCCAGAGTTTGGGAATTTTTCAAGCATACTGAGAATGTAAGGCCCTTTTACTGGAATAATTACGAATTTTATTTTATTCCCCTGAATTTTTAGATAGTTTCTTTGCTTATTATTGTGGATTTTGATTTGTTGTTGTGTAATGTTAATATGTGAAGACTGTTGACGTCAAACAATCTAACTGGGGAATTGCCTGCTACTCTAGCAAAATTGTCTACATTGAAAGACTTGTAAGTTACTTCATTTCGTTTAGTTTTTCCATTTTTCAATCTTGAAATTTTTTGTTTTTATTAATATGCAGTCGTATTGGTGATAACAAGTTTAGTGGAAGCATGCCAAATTTTATCCAGAGCTGGACAAATTTAGAAAAATTGTGAGTGTCAATAGCTATCTGATTACACTCTCTATTCTTTCATCTACGTTTTTCGCCTTTGATTTTCTGAGTTTTTATTAATGCTAACCTCTTAACTCGAAATGCCAGAGCGATTCAGGCTAGCGGTTTGAGTGGGCCGATCCCTTCAGGCTTTGCTTCCCTAACCAAATTGACCGACGTGTAAGTACATATTACAGTTTATTGACCTTGGGCATATGATCTTATTGAAGTGGTAACAAATCAAGTTTTATTTTGAGAAATAAAGGAAGAACTCTTATTGAATGGTTTTTCACAAATATTCTTGTGAATCTAAATCTGCAGGAGAATCAGTGATTTGAATGGCAATGACTCAACTTTTCCTCCTCTTAATAACAATAGAAACCTGAAGACACTGTGAGTATGATGGTTTTTGATGCTTATATGTTGCTTTCAAGGAGAACAAACGTTGCTTGTGCATTACTCGATGAATCTGGTTTTTTCAGGATTCTGAGGAGCTGCAATATCGATGGTCAGATACCAAGTTATGTCGGGACGCTGACTAATTTGAAACTCTTGTTAGTACAATTCTTCCTTTTCCTACGATCATAAATTGTAGATTTGTTCTCAAATGCTATGCTCTATTATGAAAGCTTTTCAAGTCATTATTCTGTGCTGGACGTTAGTTTAAAATCCTCAATCATTCTGATTCTTTGAATTACTTTCATATCAATATTAGAATTTTCAATAAACATTTAGAAATTTTCATATCATTGGAGTATTAACGAGAGGTACTGCCGAAATCTCTAGACCTTTCTAATGGAGAAATCAAACTCAATGAGAATTTGATTCTACTGAATAGTACACATCATGGACATCCTACATTACTATGTTATAAACACTTGTATGTAACTGTTGAGAGTGAAGATTTTCTCATAACGTAAATGTAAGGGATTAAACACCAACGAAAGCATTAAAGTATTCACAGAGAATAAATCAAGAATTTCACAGAACCAAGAATTATATCAAAACATAGGGCTCAGAAATTCATTGCACCCTTCTGTACATTGAAACAGCCAACAGAAAACACCAAACTCCTAATCTATTCACCACAATGGTTACTCAATGGACCGAAGGAAACACACGGTCAAACCAACACTAAAACTCTCTCTTGAACAACCACGAAGGCACCAACCACACAAATTGAAGATTAAAATCAAAAGGTTTAATCTATACACAAAGTATCACTAAGAAACGAGAAAAGAGAGAACACAAAGAATACTAAAGGACCGAAAAACCCAAAAGCTCTCACACACGAAAGAAAAGCAACGGTGAACTAACTCCCCAAATGACGCTTCAGCAAGTATATATAATGTCAGGCATCAGTCGTTAGATCAACCAAGGAATCAACAGTCCAGAGCATCTACAAGTGGGAATAGATTTGGGCCAGTCTCTTTGCATTATCGGGCAATGGTTTTATTTCCAAAAAATTCCAGCAGTTGGGCTTAGCCCATTTCATCATTGCCCATAAGTGTTAGAAGTAAATGTCACAAATAACATCAAATTCCAACAAATCTCCCCATTGATGCCAATGTCATAATCCACCAAACACATTAGTGTTTCATAACATCAATATCAAGAAGGTTACCACCTGCAGAAAAACAAAATTCACCCAGAATCAATTCTTAGAATTTGTAAGCAAGATTTAAATTTGGAAAGAGGAAGTACCTTTGTTCCCATATTCGCGGGATTAAATTGTATAGGGATTTTCTCAAGCAAAACAGATTCTTTATGAACTATATCTCTAATGAAATACATCCTAATATTTAGGCCTTGTATGGGAGGGATTAAAATCGGATTAAAATTGAAAATATAGCCGTTATTGTTGACTTTTATTAGACGGGTGGGACCCAATAACGGCCATATTTTCAATTTTAATTGGATTTTAATCACTCCCGAACGGAGCCTTATATGTTTAGTCTTATCATGAAAAACAGGAATTTTACATAAATGAATAGCACTCTAACTATCACAATAAACCACAACAGGATCATGCAATTCATTTAGTTCACATAACAAGCCTTTAAGCCACAAAGACTCTTTTATAGCTTCAGTAACAACTACATACTCAGTTTCAGTAGTAGATAAGGCAACAATAGACTGCAATTGAGACTTCCAAATAATGCAAGCACCACACAAAGTAAACACATATGCAGTTGTTGATTTTCTATTGTCCTTATTACTAGCATAATCAGAATCTGTACCTTTTCAACACAGCTCTCTCTTTACAAAATTTAAAATGCGATCTTAAATCTGCAGAACCTTTGAAGTATCTTAAAAGTCATTTTTAAGTGGTCCAATATTCCGAACCCGAGTTTGCCATAAATCTACTCAAAATGCTAATAACATGTGCAACATCCAGTCTAGTACATACCATAGTATACATAACTGATCCAACCGCATTAGCATAAGGTACCTTTTGCATGTATTTAATATCAGACTTATCATGTGAACATTGCTCTTTACTCAATTTAAAATGACGAGTAAGAGGCAAAGTAACAGGTTTAGAATCATGCATAGCAAATTTAGATAACATCTTTTTCACATAGTCAGATTGGGTTAAAAGAAGAGATTGTTGTGATCTATCTTTTTTAATATCCATCCCTAAAATTCTCCTGGCATGCCCTAAGTCTTTCATTTCAAATTCAGTACTTAAAGCCTTTTTTGATATCATTTATATCACTCATTTTATGTCCAACCAATAGCATATCATCAACATACAAAAGTAAGTAAACAATCACATCATTCTTATCATTTCTTTTAAAATAAAGACAATGATCAAAGGCACTTCGCACAAAGCCAATAGAGGACATATAATTGTCAAATCTAATATACCACTGCCTAGGTGATTGTTTCAAACCATACAAAGATCTATTAAGCAAACAAACATGATTAGGCATTTTTGAATCAATAAAACCTTGAGGTTGCACCATATAAATCATTTCATCCAAGTCACCATGCAGGAAAGCAGTTTTAACATCCATTTGTTCAAACTCTAAATCATATTGAGCAACTAAAGCAAGCATGACTCTTATAGTAGTATATTTCACAACGGGAGAGAAAATTTCATTATAATCAATACCAGGTTTCTGTGTAAATCCCTTTGCAACAAGTCTAGCCTTAAACCTAAGAGACTCTTTAGAAGAACTACCCTTCTTAATACTATAAACCCACTTACAGCTTACCGAAGACTTGTCCTTAGGTTTGGGAACTAATTTCCATGTATCATTCTTCGCATGAAACTTCATCTCTTCTTCCATAGCACCTAGCTACTCTTTAGATTGTTGACAGCTCAAAGCCTCTTCATAAGATTTAGGCTCCTTGAAGACTAAGTCTTGATATGACAAAACATCAAAGGAATTATAATCACCCATCCTAGCAGGTTCCCTGATCTCTCTCCTAACTCTATCACGAGCAAGTTGATAATCACCTAGAGGATCAACTACATCACCTACTAAGTCATGTTCACCCCCTTCAATCTCAACTTGTTCCTCCTCAACAAGTCAAGGGGAGTTACCTACTCTCACTTGCATTCTAGTCTCCTCATCCTCATTACTCTTAGGATCATCACTAGAGACTCTTTCACTCAAACAAGGCATATCAGCTTCATTAAAGGTCACATTTCTACTGGTTATCATCTTAAAACCCTTCTCATCTTTTGCCCAAAGTCTGTATCCTTTCACTCCCTCAGGATACCCCATGAAAACACATTTCTGATATCTAGGCTCCAACTTGCCTATACTTTGGCGAGAATAAACAGAACATCCAAAAGTCCTCAAAATAGTATAATCAGACAATCTCCCTGACCATACCTCTTCAGGTGTCTTACCATCAACCAACTAATCATCATGCATCTAACCTTATCCAATATAGTCATATTCATTCTTTCAGCATCTCCATTTTGTTGAGGAGTATAAGGAATAGTTTCGTGCCTGAGAATCCCATCATCTCTACAGAGTTGATCAAATTTAGTATTACAAAACTCCAGACCATTGTCTGTTCTTAAAACTTTGATCTTTTTATCCATTTGATTTTCAATTAAAGTTTTTCAGTTTTTAAACTTTTCAAAAGTATCTGATTTTTGTTTCAAAAGGTAAATCCAAACTTTTCTTGAAAAATTATCAATCAGTAATAAAAAATATTTGTTGCCACCTTGAGTGGTAGTAGATGATGGGCTCCACAGGTCAGAATAAATATACTCAAGGATAGATGCAGTCCTATGTTGACCAGTATTAAAGTGAAGCTTATGTTGTTTTCCTAAAGTACAGTGCTCACAAAATGGAACCTTAGAAATCACATCCTTACCATGGCCCCTCTCTTATTCAAAATGTGCAACCCCTTTTCACTCACATGAGCTAGCCTATTATGCCACTTCAGGGTAGCATCAATCTCAGCACTAGAGGACTCAGCAGTGTGACTCTGAACAATACTGGCTCTAGTGACATATATACCATTCATCTTGGTACCTTTGAAAATAACTAAGGAACCCTTAATTATTTGCAAAGAACCATTACCAATCTAGCCTATGTCATCTAGATTACCCATAAAAATCAGGTTCTTATTTAAATTAGGAATATACCTTACTCTTTCTAAAGTAAATGTATATCCATTATCAAACTTCAAAGTCACACTACCAATTCCTTTAATGATACAGGTTGCATTATTACCCATAACCACCTCTCCACCATCAAGATCTTTAAAGTTCTCTAACCAAGGTCTTCTAGAGGTCATATGGAAGGTACACCCTGAATCCATAATCCACTCACTATCCTGACCACAGTCATCCACATAATTGACAGTATTCAAATTAGAAATGGGTTCTATCACCACATACACATCAACAGTCCTCTCATCTAGGGGTTCAACTACATTCCCCTCATCCATTCTCTTCTCTCTCTATTCATTCTTCTTCTTATAACAATCATTTATAACATCTCATGTCTGATCACACCCATAACACTTCCTAATTCCACTCCTAGACTTAGATCTAGGTCCCCATTTTACCTTCTTCTTAGAGTTGTTATGATTGCTCCCTTGATAATTCTGACTACTGACTTGCCTAGCCATAGGTCTACCTCTCACAGACAAACTCTCAAAATCGTTCTCGGTTCTATCAACCTTAAGCTCTAATTCTTTACTCCTCAAAGAATTGATCACTATGTCGGGAGTCAAAATATCTCTACCATACTTAATAGCAGACTTAACATCCTTATACACATCAGGTATAGCATTCAACAAGATAACAGCTTTATATTCATCAGACACCTGCTCCTCAGTATTAGCGATATCTTGAACTAATTTATTAAAAGTATCAAGATTATCATCTAAGTCTTTAGTCATATCAATCTTAAAGCTAAAGAACCTCTCTAAAAGGAAGAGTTATTAGGTAGACTCTTAGCCATGTATTGCTCTTCTAACTTATCCCACAAAGCCTTAGCATTATCAAGTTTACCAACTTTCCTCAACATATGATCAGACAAATGAAGAATTATAGAAGTATAAGCAAGTTCATCATATTCAAGTTTTTGATCATCAGTCATAACAGCAAGAAATTCACCAGTTATAGCCTTAGAAACTTTCTATTGAACTAAGACCCCTCTCATTTTTTGCTGCCAAATGGGGAAATCCCTTTTTCCATTAAAAACTCCAAGTTCAAATGTTGTCATTGTCATTTGAAGTTTTTAATCAACACAAAGAATTCTTGAGGTCACAGTTCCACAGAAAAACAGTAATCATGTACTTCAAACAACCAATTTAAAAGTCACACAAATCATAGTGTAAACAAAAACAGGAATGAAAACACATCAAACTGAAAAACAGACTATCAACTAGTGAACAACAAAATTTACAGTGATGATAGCAGTTTAATAGACTCTGTGAATCCAACAGAAGATTAACAATGAGATTAAACAAGCTAATATTCATAGGGATTCACAAAGAATAATGCCTACTGTATATCAAACTGATTATAATCCAAAAGACAGAACTACGGATATTAGGATTCACCAGGATTCCATGAGGCTCAAGACCTCAGGTCAAGGCTCAATCCTAACACCAGGGAACACAATTCACAGGGAAAATCAGAGGAAGTGGCAATATTCAAGAGATGCAGTAATAACTGAATAAGAAAACAAAAATGCAGGGGGTTTAGGAATGTTTCACCACACTGGTTCGAAGAACTAAGCACCAAGCAGGTTCCACAGCCAATAACAAGCAGATCGAAAGTCACAGCCTCCAGCCAGGTTCACCAAGAATCAATGTCCCCCACAAGAAACACAAAACAAAGAAGAATTAGTGACCACAAACGAGAAAAAAAAATTAAGGAAAAAATTAAGGTTAGGGATTCTGCAATTTCAGATCGATCCAAGTATGTCGACTGGAAATTAATTTTCCAGGGACAATCACATTGATCGAGGGCTCAAGAACGCCTTACACAAGCTCTGATACCACTTCTAAGGGATTAAACACCAACGGAAGCATTAAAGTATTCACAGAGAATAAATCAAGAATTTCGCAGAACCAAGAATTATATCAAAGCATAGGGCTCATAAATTCATTGCACCCTTCTGTACATTGAAACAGCCAACAGAAAACACCAAACCCCTAATCTATTCACCACAATGGTTACTCAATGGACCGAAGGAAACACACAGTCAAACCAACACTAAAACTCTCTCTCGAACAACCACGAAGGCACCAACCACACAGATTGAAGATTAAAACCAAAAGGTTTAATCTATACACAAAGTATCACTACGAAACGAGAAAAGAGAGGACACGAAGAATACTGAAGGACCGAAAGACCCAAAAGCTCTCACACACGAAAGAAAAGCAACAGTTAACTAACTCCCCAAATGACGCTTCAGCAGGTATATATAATATCAGGCATCAGCCGTTAGATCAACCAAGGAATCAACGATCCAGAGCAACTACAAGTGGGAATAGATTTGGGCTGAGTTTTGGGCCAGTCTCTTTGCATTATCGAGCAATGGTTTTATTTCCAAAAAATTCCAGCAGTTGGGCTTAGCCCATTTCATCATTGCCCATAAGTGTTAGAAGTAAATGTCACAAATGACATCAAATTCCAACAGTAAATATTCCGTTCAAACTTGAAGTTTTGCTGTCTATGTATGTAGACGATAGTTTAGAAGGCCATTTAATTAAATGATTTAGATAACAAATCATTTTAAGCCATGAGGAAAAGGAACTCTCTATTTAAGAGGCTCAATGAACTCTTTTGGTTGCTCATCGCCTTAAAATTATATATCTGATAAACAATAAAGCTTACTGTATCGTGAAGTATTTTGAATTTTAAACAATTGAATTTGTTATTTTTAGTATTTCACTTTTCACATAATACCAGGAAGCACTTAGTTTCTCTTCTGCAGCCTTTGAGAATTTTTCTTTGTAGAAGCTTTGATTCATTGACGTATGAAATGAAATAATTCGAGGAAAGAAAGCATTTGCAAATACATCTTGCAAGTCATTTTGTAATTCTTTTTTCTTGCAGAGACCTCAGTTTCAACAAACTAAGTGGACCAATTCCTGACAATTTTGTGGGTCTGGCAAACACAGATTACATGTAAGGATTTCAATTAGCAAGCCTTAATTGTCAATTTTCATTTCATTTGATCCAATTTCTTAAAGAAAAATTAATAAATAAATTTGAAACAAAGACCAATGTTGCAGCCTGAGATGGCCTTGCAAACTTCAATTCCACTTAATAGCCTAACACTATGCTACATGAAAGTCAAATTTACACCGTTAAGCATGCAAGGGACTAAAATGGACACTTTTAAGCTAGCTATGGAAATAGCTTATCCTTTCTGGTACAGAAACTGGAAATCCTGTTTGACCTCTACCTGCCTTCATTTCCTTTAGACTTCAAGACGGCAGTGGTGGGAGGGTAGGGACGTGGGTTCTTAATTTCATGAGATATCTCATTTCATTTTAGCTTACCTTGTTAAATTGAAGTTCCTCCCAGATTTGAGTTGTCAAAGATAGTATTTTTCAACCTTGTTATTCGACTCAATGGTCTTGGCAATTTAAAGAATTAAAAGTCCTTGTGGAACCTGTTCATCTTGCGGAGATTAAACACCGAACATTTGTTTTGGTCAAGATACTCTGCATGTGAATATAAATTGATCCATTTGAAATTCTAGGAATAGAACACTATCAGAAAATTAGAGTTAATGTTATTTTTATGCTCTGCTAATACATGTTCTTCATTTTGCCAGTTATCTAACTGGGAACTCCCTAACTGGTCCATTGCCTCCTTGGATGCTAAAAGATGGAGAATTCATGTGAGTCAATCTCTTTTTACCTTTCTTACTAATAACTTCAAACTACAGACCATTGTTTTTCCTATATTGTGATGCTCATCTATAGATACGTTAGTCACAACCTTCAAATAATATCGACCATCATGTGAGGCTAATATCATAGCGATTCAGTCATACCTTGTGTATGATTAATCTCGGTCGTACCTTGTGTATGGTTAATCTTTTTTTTTTTTTTTGGATATCTTGGTTGGTTTGGCTTGATCTCCATCCTGAATTAGCATTTTTCTTTGCCTTTGGAAGAGGTGTGTATAATGAATTCTCCTATATATTTGCCTTGTTGCTACTATCATTTGTAAATGGTTACAGTTACTCTTATGTAGTCAACGTTTTTAGTTAATAGAATTCCCATTAAAAGAAAAACAGAACCTACCCAGCTCTTTCTTTGGTCCTTGAGTTCAAAATCCCTAACCTTAAGAAAGCTTTGGGATTCTGTGAAAGGTAAATTTAGTTGGACCATAGAAGCAATCGTGAAGAATGGGCTTAGAGTTTTGCCTGTCTGCTGTATTAAGGTAAAGAAAGGGTAATAGTAATCATAGAGAAGACAAACTTAACTTACAAAATTCCGTCAATAAGTCCTGAAATTTGTACTTGAATTCCTTTTGTATCTGCTTGTTCAGTTAATTCAATAGCTTTTTTCATTGCTCTTCGAAATGAAACTCTATTCCAGTCTCACAACAGTATTGGTGCAAAAAAAGAATCCGTCCTTCACTTGCGGATCGTTCGCGACAGTGTTCTTGATTGTATAATTTTCATAAAATTAAAGTGCAAGACAATTAGACATCATAATTGACTATCTTTTCGATTTTTATCTAGTGATCTATCCTACAACAACCTCACATCTGAAAGCATGCCCTCAAATTGTCAACCACGTAAAATGTAAGACACTTTCACTATTCTTGGAATTATAATTTGATTATTTTCCAATCTTCCACATTTTAGTAATACTGCACTCCTTTTTGCAGGAACTTGTTCGAAAGCTCAAAGGGAAATACAACGTGAGTTTCTATGATTCTTTCATGCTCTGTTTCCTATGATTTCTCAGTCTTTCCTTTTCATATATACCATGTTTCAATATGATCCGACCCTGACTAGTTCTAACACTACATTATTTTCCCAGTGGTATCACATCTTGTTTAAGGAGCTTTCACTGCGAGAAAAGTAAGTTAAAGTTCACTTCTACTGGATTGCCTAACTTATATCTTTAAGGTTGGCCACTTTGTTTTGATTGTATTTGAAGTCAAATAAGAACTTTACAGCAATTACAATATGCAAGATGATATAGGATGAAAACATCTAAGAGAGGGCATATAAATCATCATGTCATTGTAACAAAAAAGTGCGGAATTAAAACTCCTCTTTGATCATTAGAACTACACTACACGCTGTGGATGATCGGTAATAAGCTGTTACAGCTTATATTGAAAATTAGTATGAAAATATTTGAAGCCAAATTCCTGTCTTCTGACGATTATAAAATGTACATTGGCTGGATTTACGATTAACTGTGCCAGACAACAATGCAAGAAGTGTGGAGGATTACATGGGAATTTTCTGAGTGATCTGACATATTAATTTTCCATCTAGAAAATAACTCATGTTCTTTTCCTTTGTGTTGGTTTGTCTCATCGGAACTTTGACATTAGTACCACAAAAGTATTGTATTCTGCAAGCTGGTTCAAGGGATTTTACCATATGCTTGTATAATATTGCACACACCGGTGGTGTAGTCAGTTGAACATTGTTGAGGGTGCTTCTGGACTTCCATACAAAATAATTTTGCACAAGAAGAAACAAATTATTTCTTTTCTGTGTGCGCATTCAGTTTCCTTGTATTTTCCCTCCTTTGTAGCCCTCTTTTATCTTCTCAAACTGAGAGAACTCATTTTATGGATTGTTTTTCAGAGTATTACTCTTTCCATATAAATTGTGGTGGAAGAGAAGTAAAAGTTGATGATAAAGATACTACATATGAAGCGGACGGCGAATCTGGTGGACCATCTAATTTCATGCAGAGTAAGACTAACTGGGCATTTAGCAGCACAGGTCACTTCCTGGATGATGAACGCAGTAGAGATTCTTACATCTGGGAGAACGTGTCTAGTATCTCTGGGCAGGATCCTCAGCTGTACATGAATGCACGACTTTCTCCTCTGTCACTGACATATTATGGATTTTGTCTGGAAAACGGAAACTATACAGTAAACCTTCACTTTGCGGAGATCATGTTTACTGATGACAGAACATATAGTAGTCTCGGAAGGCGCATATTTGATGTTTATGTTCAGGTAATCACATACCTACAACCATTATTCACTAGAGAAAAATGTCATTTGTGAAAGATACTCTTATAGATGATAGAAGTTTTTCTGTATCAATAGGTTAAATTTTGTTGTTGTTAATAGATGGAGATCAATTTTAGCTTTTTGTTTTTCTTTTATGGTAATTTAGACTCTCTCAATATCATAAGAAGATCTATAATATATATGGGTTAAATTATTTCAGGGAAAGCTGGTGCGGAAGGATTTCAATATTGAAGATGAAGCAGGTGGAGTTAACAAGGCAATTTTTAGAACCTTCACTGCTTCTGTCACTGATAATACCTTGGAGATCCGCTTCTACTGGGCTGGAAAAGGGACTATTGGCATCCCAAATAGAGGAGTATATGGTCCACTCATTTCGGCTATCTCTGTTAATCCTGGTATGCTATGATTTATCTTGAGATTCTTGTAAACTGTAATTTTTTTTCTCCAGTGGTGTAGCCCCCTTTTTATTGAGACTAACGTAAACGATTGGAATTCAATGTTACTGTCTGGCGTTCATTTCATAGAGTATGACATGTTAGTGTCGGTACACATGACTCCTCTTCATGTTTATTTAGCTTTCTCTGATCTTAGTTTGTTTCTACTATGTATTGTTGTGGCTTCTATTTTGTGATTTCGGAGCGCTTTCAATTTCTTTTTTAGGATCATTGGCTTCAAAAAATTTAAAAATTCAATGCATAACCTCAGTTTTCCCACTGTTTCTTTTGTTCTTACCAGATGAAAAAAAATCAGTGAATTTATACGTTAGTTGGAGATTTTCTTAGAATATTATACTAAGGTCTTAGGATAATAATGAAGTAGCCAAAATGTCTCCTTGACTATTTCTCTTGTTTCTCTCTACTCTGTTCAGATTTTCCAGTACCATCAGAAAATGGAAACATGTCTACTGGCGCTATAGTTGGGATAGTTATTGCAGTTCTGTTTACCATTTTTCTACTTCTGGGAATTCTTTGGTGGAAGGGTTGCTTGGGATCCAAAGATACTACAGCACAAGGTATTGTATAAGCTTTTTATTTTTCGTGTGTTGTATGTCATAGGCAGTCGTGTGTGAGTGATGTATCCATGACCCAGTGCAATCTAGTCAACTCTTTCAATCCTCTTTATATTTCGTTATAGATTAGAAAGAGAGTTTTCAGTTGTCTTGAACACTTCTTGACGTTTTTGACAGATCTAAAGGGTCTAGACCTACACACTGGATCATTTACCCTAAGGCAAATCAAAGCCGCCACAAACAATTTTGATCCTACAAACAAGATTGGAGAAGGTGGTTTTGGTCCCGTGTACAAGGTATCCCAAGGAAGAGCTATTTTTTGAATCTACTATGTTTTGGTCCCTTGAATCCTCTTTTGACATTATGTATTGTTTGAAGGGTCTCCTGTCAGATGGAACCATCATAGCTGTGAAGCAGCTTTCTTCTAAATCAAAGCAAGGGAACCGTGAGTTTGTGAACGAAATAGGCATGATTTCTGCTCTACAACACCCTCATCTTGTAAAGCTGCATGGATGCTGTATCGAAGGCAACCAGTTGTTGCTTGTGTACGAATACATGGAAAATAACAGCCTTGCTCGTGCTTTATTTGGTAACGCTAGAAGAAAAAAAAAAGGCTCATCTTCGTTGCTTTTATTCCAGTTCTGAAATTGAAATGCATAATTATGTAAACGTAATCCTTTGTTATCTAATTAGTATATTTGTGTGCAATCGAGTGTTCTCAGGGCCAGAAGAACACCAGTTGAAATTGGATTGGCCTACAAGGCACAAGATCTGTATTGGTATAGCAAGAGGATTGGCTTATCTTCATGAGGAATCAAGATTAAAAATTGTCCATCGGGACATCAAGGCTACAAATGTGCTTCTTGATAAAAATCTTCATCCAAAAATATCTGATTTCGGTCTTGCCAAGCTTGATGAAGAAGATAATACCCATATAAGCACCCGTATCGCTGGAACTTTGTAAGTAGTATAATGCTCTTCGTTCTTTCTTTTTAACTAATCAGTGACAAAACTATCCTATTTTGAATTATTCTACATGTACATCAGGGTTTACACCCCAGTGTACATAATGCCCGAGTGGCATTTTATCGTTGGCCAGTGGAAACACTTGGGCATTATGTACACCTGGCAGTTTTTTCCACCAGCCAATGATGAAATTGTTCACCAAAGTGTAAACCCCGATGTACATGTAGCAAAACCCTCCTATTTTTGCTCCTTTTTCTTCCATTGTATTCGGTTTCTTTTCTTTTCTTATTTTTGACGAGTGTCTTCTCCTTTTCTATATAACTTGGTCTGAAATTATACTATGTACTTTAAAAATGCATGACGTTTCCATGTGTTATGATCTCCCAGTGGATATATGGCACCAGAATATGCTATGCGAGGCTATTTGACCGATAAAGCAGATGTATACAGTTTCGGAATTGTTATTCTGGAAATTGTCAGTGGTAGAAGCAACACTAGTGTTAGGACAAAAGGGGAGCCTTTCTATCTTCTTGATTGGGTAACTTAGTTGCTATTAATTTTCCACATTTACGTACTGATCGACTTCGGTTTTGTTGTTATAAATCAACGTACAGCAAGCTGTACGCATTCCTACTTATGTTCGTATAAACTCTGACGAGCTCTTTGTTTCTTATTTTTTAGGCTAATTCCTTGAAGGCCAAAGGAGAATTAATGGAACTGGTTGATCCAAGATTGGAATCAAACTTCAGTAAAAAAGAGGTGATCACGACTATCAATGTAGCGCTCCATTGTACCAATGCTGTAGCAGCTGAAAGGCCAAGTATGTCAACAGTCGTAAGCATACTCGAAGGAAGAGAGCGTGTTCAAGGATTTGTACCAGACTCAAGTGTTTCAATGGACGATATGAAGCCTAAGAGTCAAGACCAAGTAACAAAGTCGAATGATGATCAAAACCAGAGTGTTTCAATGGATGTTCCTTGGACAGCTTCCTCATCCTCGTCCGCTGATCTGTATCCGATCACTTTGGATACTAATTACTGGGAGAAGAGAATGTAAAAGGTCACATTTCTATATTAACGCTTTTTGTCCTGATATTTCGTTTTGTTTACAGACATTGTAAATTTGTCATTTTTCTCTTTCTCCTGGAAATTCCGTTGAAGATTTTATCTTTGTTATTGCATCAAGGATTTGTTTGATCCTTACTCTGTTTGTACATTTTGAGTTTATTTGAATGCATTTCTTAAAAAGAACTAAATATTGGAATAAATTATTTTTACAAAAGTTTTACTTTAAATGACCTTTTATGTATGGTTGATATACAGGATTGGTCAAGATCGGCTCATAATAGGATTAATGTCCATCAAGTTAATCGACTACTGGTCGAGAATAAAATTAAAAAATGGCAAAAAGGGTAATATTTATATATTACGAAGAAAAAAATTGATACGACGTGATAAATTACAATTAATAATATCCATAAAGAACAAATTCACAATATATATATACACACACATAAGAAGCCTTTACGTAAAAGGGAGTAGAAAGAAAAATAAAATAAAAATGCCCCCAATTATTAATAGCCAATGATGAGAAAAAAAATGTTCCTGTCATTACAAGAAACGGGTCCTTGGCTATGATGGCCATGAAAATTAATTTGTAAGCCAAATTCAGTACACACCAACCCAAACTACTACTTTTATATATAGTCTTTTCTTTCAATTAATTTTCTTCATAAAATGGAATACAAATTAATCTGTAGTTTCTGGTCTTTTACCTACGTTTATTTGTTAATTTTATGTTTATTCAAAAATGCCTCGGCGCTAGTCGTGCATTTTGATCACCAGTTACGAGGGGCGCGAATGAGTGGCTGCGATTTTTTCCAAGGGAGTTGGATTTATGATGATACATATCCTCTGTACAATTCTTCAATGTGTTCATTTATTGAAAATCAGTTTGATTGTGAGGGAAATGGTAGAATTGATAAACTCTACCTTAAGTACAAGTGGAAGCCCCAAGGATGTGAACTCCCCAAGTACGTATTACATTCTGAACTTCTTATTTCTAAACATATTTAAATAAGTTACTTTTTTACTACTTTCAAGTAACTCTTACATTGCGCATGGATTCTAGAGGCAAAGCTACCAGATGGGTAGGGGTGGAGAACGCACCAGCAACATTTTTTTTTTTTTTAATATATACATGATACATGTATCAACATTTTTTTTTTACCACCTTACGTGAAAATCATCGCTCCGCCATCGGTGGATTCTGAATTAAGTAAAAATGTACGCGCAGATTTAATGGACAAGATTTCTTGGAGAGAATGAAGGGGAAGAAGATAATGTTTGTAGGGGACTCTCTTAGCCTCAACCAATGGCAATCCCTCACATGTATGTTGCATGCAGCAGTCCCCCAATCAAACTTCTCTTTGCAGAGGAGAGGAGACCTCTCTACTTTTTATTTTCAGGTGGGTTCTTTTCTCGCTCGTGCTGTAGAAGTTTAAACTTTTAGATGGAATGATGATAAAAAATTACAAGTTTTTTTATAAAATGGAAGTATAATGATTTAACAAAAAGCACCCTGTGAAAAAATGCAGGATTACAACATTTCTTTGATGTTATTTCGCAACGCATTTCTAGTAGATTTAGTGAAAGAGAAGATGGGAAGAATTCTTAAGCTTGATTCCATCCAAGATGGAAACTCATGGAAAGGGTTGGATATGCTCATTTTCAATACATGGCATTGGTGGCTCCATAAAGGAAGCGCAAAACCGTAAGAATTTTTTTTTTTTTTTTCAGATTCGAATGTCATCTTTAGTATGTTGATTTATACACGACTAGAGAAGACATCAGATAAATTGTTGTTACATGTCTCTTCCTTAATCATGTCGAGTCTAACATAAATATATCTTGGTAATTTTCTATCTGTCTCCCTTTTTAATTGCTTTTGATTTCAGATGGGATTACATCCAAAAAGGAGGTAAATTGTACAAAGACATGGATCGTTTGATTGCATTCAGTGAGGGACTAAAAACTTGGTCAAAGTGGGTGGATTCAAATATAGATCCCTCCCGGACCAAAGTATTCTTTCAAGGCATCTCTCCTACCCATTACAAGTAAGAAACTTTCTTTTTTTTTTAAAAAAAAAATGAGAACTTCTTCGACTCCGTCTATTGAATTGATAGAAATGTTGTCGTCGCTAACTGAAATGATGTCATGACATGAAAAAAATTGTTTATACGCCCCCGTTTGGCATCCCTTTTTTTCTATTTTTTGAACAGGAACTTAACTAATGTGTGGGCCCCAACGTCCTTGAACCTGTCAACAGCACCTGACACCCGTCCATTATTTCCTTAATTCCAAAAATGCCTTGACAAAAAAATGTACTGCTTTGAGGTGTTGTTCACTGTTGCAAATTGATTGGAGGGCAAAATCGGTAGTTTTATGGCAAGAATCTGTACTCTGACGAAATTAATGTACTGCTTCTGTTTTTTCAGTACAACTTCACTGTAGCAAAATGAAAAATTTTGCAAAAAAATGAGATTCAAACGGGGCTACATTATTTTTATCGCTAACCAAGCAAAAATATATCTTCTTGTACTAAACTTTCTTTTTTTTCCTTCTTTGGTTAAACGCATTTTCTCTTGTTGGACTATTTTCATTATAATTCAATAAAAGAGAGTGCTTCCAAATTGAAACAAAAATAAAAATTCATTGACTAATTTGAAACGAAAAGAATGCGATGATCCGGGTAAAAAACGCTATAAATTGAGCAACGTTTTTTTCTAACCCATAACTCTTTTCGAAATCTTGTTTGATACGTGACCCTTATTTTTGCCTTTATTTTGCGCAGTGGTGCTGAGTGGAATGCATCAAAAGGAACCACATGCAACAGTGAAACTCAGCCCATTACCGGCTCAGTGTACCCGGGAGGCTCGCCGCCACCGGTGGCCGTGGTAAAAGGAGTGTTAAGCAAGATGTCGACTGCAGTGGAATTGCTAGATGTAACTCAACTTTCACAGCTAAGAAAAGATGGGCATCCATCAATATATGGCATTGGTGGGGCTAAAGGGAACGACTGCAGTCACTGGTGTCTTGCTGGTGTACCTGATACTTGGAATCAATTGTTCTATGCAATTCTTGTTACAAATGGAAAATCAAAAATCTAAATTTCTATTGTTTGTTAGAATTCAATGAGAAAGAAAATGATTTCTTACCAAGGCCCTAATCATGTTAAATGTTATTCTTAAGCAACCCAATTGAACATGATTAAGATATAGCAATATAAATTATAAGCAATTTCTTCGTGGTGTGACATATTAAACTGTACTAATTAAATAATTCTATTTATTATTGTATTCGACTTGACAACATATTGTGATGGTTACAATCAGCAGCATTAGCGACACTCTCGACAGCGAACGCCTAAAATGAACGAGGTTTACGATCGATTTCTTGAAAACAATTGAAAATGGTAATGATAGTAGATGAAGTAGAGTAATATCAATTTTGTAAAACTATTTATATAATATATTTAGGCCGTGTTTGATGGGCTTTAAATTCCATGGAACTTGGAATTTAAGTTCCATTTTCCACAAAATGACTTGTTTGATGTGTAAAATTTGGATGGGAATTGGTTTTCTTGATCTGCACCCACGCGCCTTTTTTTTCCTTATTTTGGGAAAATCAATTCCCGCCAATTTTGTGGGAATTGATTTTCTAGTTGATTGCCTCTTTTTCTTTTTTTTTTTTCTGAAACAAATTTCATAATCAATTTTTTTTAAAAAAAAATCACTTTAATGGACAATTTCCATGTGAAACAAAATCAAACGAACACTAAACTTTGATTAAAAAAATGATTTTTTAGGGAAAAATTTCGTTTTTATTTTTTTAAATTTTTGGCAATGGAAACAAATTATATAACCAATTGTGGAAAACATTATCACTTTAATAGACAATTTTCATGTAAAACAAAGCCAAACGAACACAAAATTTTAAAATTTTTCGGGTGAAAAATTATACCAATCAAACACACTTAATTAACAATTCCCTGCAAAACAATTTCTAGACAATTACTTTCTCTGAAATTCATTTTCTTTTCTCTTATTTTACACATTTACAATCAAACGGACCCTTAATGACGATTGAAAGAAAATGTATTTTGTCGTCATTCTTTCTTTCAATAAAATTGTACGACGTGATGTTGACGACGCCAAAAAACTACATAGGTCAACAAAAATGTAATATATTGTTGTATTCAATTCATTAACTTTTTGTGTTCATTTGAAAATCTTTTTTACTTTAATCATTGATAATATTTGGAAGATACAATCAAGAATCTATTAATATTTGGACCGATTCCTAATCTATCAGCATCCCGTACAACTGATTCATAACCTTCAAATTCTGATGCAAAACTCTCTAACCAACAATGTCCTTGTGCGAATGATCCCTTCTGAATGGCTTCCATATGACTTTTAAAAAGTCAATTTTTTTTTTTTAAATCGAATAGGAGAAAATGCATTTACTTTATATTTATATAGTGGAAAATAAAAGAAAAAGAAAAGGAAATCCACCTACGTAAAAAAATATAAAAGACTAAATATATTCACAACTCTAGTTTTAAATAATTAGACTACGTTTTAATTGTACGAAAAGGTTCATATTACACATTATGTCTTAAATTTTTTTTTCATCGCATTCTGATTTCAAATTACTTTTCAAAATTTTCTTTAAGATAGAGTAAAAAAAACAAACCTATTTACCCATTATATTTTCAATAAGCAAAACAAATAATAATGCGAAAATAAGTTAACAATTTTTGGAGGAAAGGTGATTAAGGACAAGATTTTCTAATCAATGAAATATTAAAAATAAGAATGTGACGAAAAAAAAAAGTTAAGAATATGAGTGGTTATTTGTTTCTGATTCTCAAAATCAATTTTCAAATCAATTCTCATTTTCAACCACACATTTTTCAATAAAATAATATTTTTCATCACTTCAATAATTTTTTCTTCTTTTTTAACCACGCATTTCTCATCATATCACTATTCAAAAATCAATTCTTCCCCCAAAAATCCCTACCAAACAGGCTCTAAGTATGATAATAAATATAATTCAAATGTCGTGTGAATATAACTACCGATATAAAAAAGTAAAATATATATATATATATACAAGAAATTTAAAAAAATGAAAAATAGTAATTTATCTTCTTTCCAAACACCCAACTACCCCATAAGGATATGCGTGTGATAATAAATAAAGGTTAATGACATTTAGCCCCTGTTTGATGGGGATTAAAATCAGATTTTTAGTAAATTTTGATAAAAATTAATAAAATGTGTGATTGAAAAGTTGTGGATCTCATGAAATATGTGTTTAAAATTAATTGTTGACTTGGACTTAAATTAAAATATAAATTTTAATCCTTACCAAACATGGGCTTAATGTAATTCAAACGTGGTGCGAATATAACCACCTGTTAAAAAAGAAAAAAAAAAAGAAATTATATACAAGAAATAAATTGGAAAATATTGATTCATCTTCCCTTTCTCTCAACCTATTCTTCCCAATGTCATAACTATCGCCAAACTTGCTATCCATTCGTACCATCGCAACCATCGTCCCTAAAATTCCCACAATGACCTACACCTAACTACTATTTTCTGAAGTCATTTTATTGATTTTTTTGGATGGAATTTGTCAATTAGGACGGTGGACGTTGATAGCAAAAAGGTTAGGGACAACGTTGTCAAGAAATAAATGTTAAAAGTGAAAAGGACAATAAAGATTGAGAATGGTGAGGGATAATTTTTCTTCATCATTTGTGAAAAAGTATTGGGAATTCACTTAACATACGCATCAAAAAATAAAACAAATGTCAATTTTCACCAAGGATTTTCTTTGTGTTTAGAGGGTAACTGTGATAGAAATTATATATTTTGTAGATTTTGCAAATTTCTTTGCTGATCTTGGAACGTGAACAATCATGATCTGTAATCTACAACTGCTCAATTGTCGGCCTCCAATGAAAATCCACACAAGGAATGAGAATAAGAGAATTAGGGTTTTCTTTTCTTTGTACTAGCAAGAATATGAATTGTGATGTTCTGTTCTATTTTTTTGAAACACTAATGGCTTATTAATATAAGTCCAAATGAGCTTGATCTGTCTTTTAAACTTAACCGATCTAATATTTAATTAATCCAATTAATTAAATTTGGTCCACGAATTAATTAATCCAATTAATTAACTATACAACATTTGTTAATTAATTAATTGATGAATTTCATTCTTTCGGTTCTCATTTTATGTTTGACTTATTAGGTTCCCGATCACGATACCTAACGACGAAAATTATTATTTTGATCTAATTAAAATACCAAACTATAATCCTTTTGTCAATATAATCCGATCAAGTACGAGATATGGATATGTGTCATCTCAATTATCGATCATATTTTTTTATCTCATTATTAAGTCAATATAAGTTGAAAACTCATTTTAGACTTATGAGTACACCTTCACAACGATTTCATTATTAACTTAACTAAACGAAATGTAGATCATAATTTCTTACTATCTAAGAGTGACGAATAATTTATTGATCATTCACAACATTCGAATGATTCTTGACATACTGATGTCGTATTAGCGAGAGCAACATCCAACATCACCAAGTATGATTGTTCTCATATAAGATACTATGATAACCTCAAGTCAAATGATCAATTCCACTGAATGTTAGAGATTAATCACTGATACTCAAATAGTTATCCACGTGGAATCTCTCCAACGGATCTCCAATGTTTTGTTCAATAACAAAACATTCACGTGTTCATTTAACTGTCACGACACTTTAACTTGTGAAATCAACTACTTACTTCACAAGTAAGAAATGACACACATTATGGTTTATCCATAATAACGATATTCGTATATCGTTATTACTTACGATCACAGATGATTTAAGATTCAGTCATATGTAATTTATATCTCACAATTACAACTCTCTGTGATTAACAAATTGCAAATACTTAGGTGCCGTTCTCTTTGGCGTTTTCAAGCCGTTTTCTGTTTTCGATTTTTCAAAATAGTGAAAATGCGTTCTCTTTAGCGTTTTCGAAAACAAGTTTCTGAAAATGAATTAAAATTTTACAAACAAAACGGAAAATGATGAAAAAGTCGTTTTGGCATTTTCAGTTGAAACTACCAAAATCCTTCAAAAACGCGGAAAATGGTTTTTTTTTAAAAATAGTGTGCCAGCTTAGTTGGGAGAGGCTCAGATTTCTTACAGGTCGTGAGTTCGATTCCATTTTACTGTAATTCACTACAGAGGAATTTTTTTTACTCCCACTCTCTCCTCTGCAGTAACAACCTCTTCTGGGTATAACACATTCTTTTCAAAAATGTTCCTGACTTTCCTTCCTTTTTGCACGAAATTGAAACTATCTCGGCATTCTCGTCAAATTATAAACATTTTTTTTAAACGAATTAAGTCCACGAAATTTAAAAAAAAAAAACGTTGAAAACTAATCCTGAATTGGAAAATCTTCGCTGCCAACTCAAAATCCATGTTTTTTTGTGTTTTCTAACAAAGCTAACAATAATGATGGCTAGTAGCAATTTTGCATGCATCCTGCAATTTCTCCTTTCTGCGAATTACAAACCATTCTGATTCAAGAAGGATAACCCCATATTTATTAAACCGTATGATTTTCAGGGAGCCTTCAAATATTCAACTTTTTTGAAAAATTACGAGAAGAAGAAGAAGGGTCTTCTGCAAATATGCCAGAATGCTTTCTACGTAACGACTACACAAGCCCTGGTGGTTGGAGTGGTGGTAGTGGCGGCGATGGTGGTGGGGAGGAGAGGGACTGGATGCCGTCGTTTTTGCTCTTTGCTTTCTGGGCTGGACTCATGTACTACGTTTTAAACATTTGGCAATTTTTTTGTTTATTCATGTAAACATGTTTTATAAATTTTGTTAATTCGTCGAATTAATTATAATGGTTATTACTTATTTGTAAAATACTCTGTGTTGCGTGTTAAGTTACCATTTTTTTAGTTTAAGTTGCACATAAGAGTGAAAAAATAGTTTCCTTATCTGAAATCAAATAGTTTGGAAAATTTGTTATCTTTGCATGAAGAATGTGATGAAAATAACATATGCATTTTTTTTTTTTGTTCTGAACACAGAAATAAGACAAAGCATTTGAATTAGACGAAAGAATTTTAGCAATGTTACCCCATTAATTTTTTTCTTCAATCAATTAACATTAAACTATTAAAATTTATTGAATAAAATATTATAAAAAAAAAGATTCTCAAAATTTCAAAGTAAACGCGTTTTTTATTTTGAGAAACAGTTTTTCAGAATGACAAAGAGAACGAGTTTTCAACAATTCCAAAATAGACACTCAAAACAGAAAACACAAAATGAATTCAAAACTCAAAACATAAAACGGAAACACAAAGAGAACGGTCCCTTAAATTTACGAATTCTGTTATTTAAATTATTAAAATATTAATTCAATTAAATAATAAATCTTGTCATAAAGTATCAATTATATATTAATGCTATGTTTGGTATCAATTCTCATTTTCAACAGTAAATCAATTCTCATTTTCAATCAAACATTCTTCAATAAAATAATATTTTCTATCACATCAATAATCTTATCTTCTTTTTCAACCACACATTTCCCATCATATCACTATTCAAAATCAATTCTTCCCCCAAAAAATCCCTACCAAACATACACTAAGGCCCCGTTCAGGAGGGATTAAAATTCAATTAAAATTAAAAATATGACCGTTATTGGGTCCCACTAGTCTAATAAAAGTCAACAATAACGACTATATTTTCAATTTTAATCCCTTCCATACAAGGTCTAAGTGTTTTATATCGAATGTTGATTGGCTTGGGCATGACACTGGCAAAAAGTTGGTCAACCACCACCACCCACTCCCGCACGGCTCACCCTATATCCACCGTTATTGCCACCCAATTCATGCCAAAAGTTCCGTACGTTTTTGCACAGAACAGAACTGTCAAAACACTGAAAAATAACACATTAATTGTGAATAATTGTGAATATTAATCTCATCCCTGAAAAAATCTGCCCCCATTCTCACTCGTTCCATGTCAAAATCAGTTGTTATCACCCTATCCGTCAATGGCTCAACCACCACCTCCGCCGCCGCCGCAGTCCACTATTTCCGCCACCACTAGCTCCGTACTTTCTTCCTCTTCCGATTCCACTTCCCCCAGACCCTATATCGTACCGTTAGTCCTCTCTTCTTCAGCTTCGTCCGACATGTTGAACTTTCTCTGGGTCGCCCTTTTGATTGCTCTCGCCAGAGAGCTTACTGCTTCTGCTAATGCTCAATCAGATGTGCCACTACTCTTGCCGAGTGAGTCAGACTCGTTTCCGAGAATCCAGCGGTGCCCAGCAGCGGATCCTCAGCTTAACTATCGTCCGGTTATAGGGATTCTCAGCCATCCTGGAGATGGTGCCTCGGGCCGCCTGAATAATGCCACGAACGCATCCTATATTGCTGCCTCGTACGTGAAATTTGTGGAATCAGCTGGTGCTAGGGTCATTCCTCTTATCTACAATGAACCCCGGAAGATTCTATATGAAGTAAAACCCCTCTTCTTCTTGAACTATTTTTTGAACCTGCTTGATTAATATCATTTGATGGGCAACAGTACTTCATTAGTATCTGTTAACAAGTCTCTTAGTAGCTTCTTATTTCTCCCTTTTATTGGGTATATCTACCAGAAAACTAAAAGGAAGAAATAAGAATTAGCTAATAGTCCTTTTAACAGTATTAGTGTTGCTGAGATAGTAAGAAAAATATATATTATAATAGCTCTTCTACACAGGAAATAAGAGAAGTTCAAAACTTGGGTTTACTGGCATATCCATTTTCTAATTTCTTTTCTTTTTGTTTTTAAAATTTTTTTGCTTTGCTTCTAGAATTAAGACTAGAAGTTGAAAATACATTTTATCTGTTTCCAGAGAATAATTTTTCTTCCGTTAAGCTCTATTTGGACTTCTAATGGTAGATTTTGAATCCAAAATGAGAAAGATGATACGAAGTAAAATGTACATTATTAGTCTCCTTTAGGTTCATTATAAAAAATATCATTCAAATGCTATTTGAAAAACTTTTAGATTTGATTTTGTTTTGCGAATAGAGGAAAAGAGAGAAATCAGTTCTATGCCATTTCCTTTTGATCGATATATTTAGTCATACTAACCCAAATGAAATAAATTTTATTAGGCAGACAAAATTTACCGTCGAAAACCTTTAAATTTTTTTGCCTAATTAGTTTCTGGATTGTGAGTAAATAAAAAAAACCACTAGCAGACATGCAAAATTAGAAGAAAGGTGAATTAGGGTATTTTCTGAAGGGAACAACTACTAGATATTTGGGTTTTCTTTTGTGTTGATTAAGAGGTTTTGTGCTAGTGCTCGTCTAAAGCCCTTCAGATATATCAGTTTTGATATATCTACTCAGTCTTTCTACCTTTTATCTCTTGGTGCTTCTCAGCATTTAGTTCACGAATCTTCTGTTGAAATATGTTGATTCTTCTGGAATGAGGATAGCTTTGTCCTAGAAGGTGTTCACTGTGCAGAGTAAAAATGCGATTAATTATTTTGATATTGATGGTTTCACTAGGCAGCTACAATTTTAGATTTATGAAATTGCAATGCAATAGTAATTGACCAGTAAAACTTTCCATCTTTAAATATAATGCTATATTTTTTTTCCTTCTGTCAATTTTACAAATTATATTGCAGAAACTAAATTTGGTTAATGGGATGCTCTTCACTGGAGGATGGGCTAAGAGTGGTCTCTACTTCGAGGTTGTCGAGTCAATTTTTAAGGTACATTGCCATCTCATGCTCTATTGCGAAATCGACATCCTTTTCTCCAAGCCATTCTTGCTCTACAATGTGCAGACGAAACAAGAAATAATGCGCTCTTGTGACATTGCCTTCTCCTATATAATTTATAGGCATGTAGGTATGACTGCCTTCAACCTGTTTCATGCAGAATGTTTTGAGCAAGAATGATGCGGGAGATCATTTCCCTTTGCTTGCCATCTGCTTAGGATTTGAATTATTAACAATGGCTGTCAGCCAGGTAAGCTGCGTGGAGATATGCATGAATAATGACAATTCTTTATAGTGGACTCTCACCAATTTCCCCCAACTTGCAGGGGAGAGAGAGAGAGAGAGAGAGAGAACTGTCATGGGGGAATTTCAGTTGGTTTTTCTTTAGAAAATTGCAAAAACTTGTTTGCCTTGGCTGGTTGTCTTGAAACGATGTCAATGGTTGGTTGTCTACAAATTGTTATGCTAAGTGGTAGATTTGTTACTAACAAATGATTTTGTGGAAAATAACGAGATATTTTTCGAATACATAATATGGTGGAACAAAATTTTGTCATCCTTATGCTTATCAAAAAATCATGCTTTATAACAATCACAAGCAACCATAGTGTACCTGATTGCTTCTTCATGTCTTTAATACATGCCATTCAATTATTCAAATAACACTTAAGTATCTTGAAGTTCACTTTTTAGTGATGCCTTTTGTCTGTTGAACTATAATATTTTCCTTATATTATTTTCCCTTTCCCATAAAATTAATTTAATGTGCTTCCACAGGTTGATAACACTTTTGTTTATATTATTGGTAACAGGACAACAACGTACTGGAAAAATTTAATGCAGCAGATCAAGCTTCTACATTGCAATTCATGAGAAACATAGATATTAATGGAACTGTATTTCAGAGGTATTAATTATCACAGTTAATTTGATAATAAAACTATACTATCATTTCAATCGTGGTCTGACTTACTGCCCATAATTCATTTGAATGATGTGAAATTTAATTTTGCCTGTCAAACCTTTAACTTGTTGTACTTTGAATCATTTGTTGAGGCGCATTGCATCTGCTGTACCTGAAGTATATAATAATTCCTAATTAGTCTCATCAGTATCAATGTTCACCATTTTAGTCCCTAATTTTGTTTCCCATTCATTCAAATACTGAACTTAGTGATTTTTGGAAACAAAAATGAATCTTTGATCTCGTGTCTGCTCCTTTGTCAACTGGGCTGAAAATTTGATGGGTCAAGCCAAGACCCTAAGACCTATTAGTCTTGGCCCTGGCCCATAGCTTATGGGGTTTTGATCAGGGTTTACTGCTGGTCCACTCAGTTGATTTGTAGAAAATTTAATTGTAGAAATGGTTCACCTTGTGCAAATTAGACGAGCTACGTAAAGACTAATACTATCAAAATACTACTAGGATGCCATTTTTTTCGAAATATGGATCTAAAAATGCTGGCAATCAGCAATCAGCAAACACACTGTTGGAGTAAAACCCTGAGTCCTGAATGTGCTTTGTATAGTTTTAGGTTTAAAAATTTAAGAGATTTGAAAACTAAGAATGGACAGAAAATTATTGTTCTATTTCTTTATAAATGTTAGCTAAAGAGATTGAAAACTAAGGGAAGTCATATATCAAAATAAGCCTATATTTGGCTCATGTTTATAAACTATTTATAAACACTCTATCCACTTTTTACCCATGTATTTCGAGGGACCCACAATTACCTACCCACTATCCATCACTAATTTTTATATATTTATAATTTAAATCGTTTATATATACTTTCCAAACATGTTCTAAATGTAGAACATCTATTTGACTTTTAACTTATTTGCTTCCTTTGCTGTGGGTTTGTTTGTGATTTAATCTGACAATCATTTCTCTTGCTAATTGTTGACCTTTGGATAATTATTGGCATTCATCTGAGTATGGATTTCTTTTTTCGAATGTCGTAAGGGTTTGAATAACTATAACTACATTAGCATTTTTTCCTTAGTTTTTGCATGAATGTGATCAATTTTTTTTTTGATAAGACATGAATGTGATCAATTCAGCTATTTTGGGTTCTTCACTGGTGTGTTCAGAGGTTCTAATTTTGCAAGCCTCTCTTCTTTTCCTACCATTTTAGATATTCTAGTTTCTGGTCTGATCTATTTTACTGTGGTCCTGGCCACTCTGACTAATTATTTGTTTTCATTAAACCACCCTATTAGTTGCTGGAGTTGTGAATCAAAGATCTTTCTTATTTTGTTTGTAGGTTTCCTCCAGCCTTGCTAAAGAGGCTGAGTACTGATTGCCTTGTAATGCAAAATCATCATGTAAGTGGTTTTTCCTTTTCATGGTAATGTGTGATGAAAATTTTGACTTATTTTCAGTTTTGAATCTGTAGTGTCCTTTTCTTGATGGCTGCTGTCATGAGTTCCCACAGGACCAACAGTGCCCTCTTGGATATAATTTCATTTAAGTGCTAACTTTTTGTCTCATTTGTCCTAAGAAAACAAAAAGGAATAGTTGTGATGTACTGTATAATTTTGGTATTTTAGACTGTGTTAGTGTCACAGTCTGGACTCCAAATTCAGCTCCTCCTTAACCGTAACTCGTCGGAAACTGATCTCAGCTGAAGTCAGCTGAGAGTTAAACCAATTAAATGAAGAAAACAGAAATTGGGGTAGGGAAAAAGGTTGTAAAACTGAGAAGTGATGAGAGATAAAAGGAATTGAAGAATCAATTCACAATTAACTGAAATTTCATACCAGAATTCGACATACAAAAATCACATACTACCTTCCCTCATCGCACATGGAGGCAGATTTATACAAGGCAGGCAAAAGTCGTTTATTCAGAATTGAATTACAAAAAATGTTTTCCTTAAATGCTAAACGACACCGTCTCACTTCATGATGAAACGACACCGTTCCAATTTTAAAGGTTAGTTGCCCGTTGGTTCTTCTTCTTCCCTGACTTCTGGCTTGCTTTCTTCTTCTTCTTTTTTGATTGATCTGCTTCCTTTCTTTCACATTGAGCTCCCTCATGACAGTTAGTTACTAAAACTCTTCTCTGGACGGCCCTTAAACTTGCACCCTTCCAGTCATTTGGCCACTTGATGGTGTGTTTAAGAGAAATGCGCCAAAAGCCCACACCTAAGCTGCTTCAAAATATAGTAATCGTGTAAACCCATATGAGACTTATGAAAAATCGAATGGCCTTCTCAACCATAGCTTTTGTGATCTTGCCGGAATGGTGAAGAGAAGATACCAGTCAAATGGATTTATCGAGTAGCAAACGCTGCACTTTTCCTCTTCTTCATGTAGCTGCCTCAAGTTTAGAATTAGGATTGTTTTGTTGTTCTTTTGTGTTCTTTTGTAACTTAAGAGTTTTCCGAGTACCTTCTCAGAGATAGTAGTCTGGATGAACCAAATCTGTAATCCTCTAATAATTCAATCGTGAGCACTATCTGCTGGGTATATCGTTTCCACATATCAAGGACCAAGTTGAATAAAGTGAATGGTATGGTTTCTAGCTTTATTGGAGTGAATTGAATTGTTGTCTGTTTGATTACCATCAGATGCTGCAGAGGAAGAAAATATATTGACTGCTATTTTGCTAAATGATTCCAGTCCTAGTTAATTCTGTTGCTTTTAATAAATTAGTTATGAGAAGCAACTTAATTAGTTGTAATTGTAGTACATGAATTCTACTTACGGGCTATGGTTTTATATTTTGTTTCAACTTTGAAATCACTATGGGGGGTTTTGTATTAGATATTTTCAACAAGTTATTTTTGCACCTGCCCAAAGAGTATGTCTGACTATTGAATTTCTTGTGAATCAGTATGGAATATCACCAGAGAAATTTCTAAAAAATGAGAATTTATGTAGTTTCTTTGAGATCTTGACAACCAGTGAAGATACTGATAACAAGGTATAAAGCTAACCACTTCTATAGAAAATTAATTTCAAATTCTCATTACAGTCATCTAGAATGCAAATTTTGAGTGCATTTTCATTACTTCCAATTCATTTATTTCAGGTCTATGTCTCTACAGTTAAGGCACACACATATCCAGTGACTGCTGTTCAGTGGCATCCGGAGGTATTATCTTCATTCGTATGAATTAAAATACGTCTCCACTATCCATTGTTTATTTTCTGTAGATTGATATGTAGATTAGTACTACATGTTGCCCATGTAGCCAAATCTTTATGTTCAGTTCAGTTCACCGTACCTGCTGTGTATTTCAATCTTTGTTGTTGCATTACTACCTATTTGCTAGGTATGAAACAATGGTGTCGTTCACCGAGGGACATAGCCAGGATTCAACAATAGGGGGTCTAGTATCAACTTTTTAAGTGAAATTTAATCGTACGAGGGAATATTATTGATTTAAAAGCAAAAGCACACCTAATTCGAGGGAACATAGTGAGTCTTACCACTTGACATGCATGTAATTAACACAATGCATTAACATAAAAGATGAAGAAGAAAAAGCAATAAAAAGACCATGTGGTCTTAGTTTTCAATCTCAAGAGGTGAACCTTATTAAGGAGAGTAACCTAAGCCCTTATTTTCTTATTATATTTTCGTATTCACGCGACTTGTGATTTTACTCTTAACAGTAGATAAACTTATCATGTCTTCTTACACATTCTGTAACTCATAGGAAACAGAAAAGGTTGCAATCTTTTTCCCGAACAATAGGTATGTTGTTTTCATCTCCTAATTTCATAGGGAAATATCATATTACACGTTCTTTTTTAAGGAGGTAGTCAATTTTCATTATTGCCCTTTCTCAGGAAAAAAATAATAAAAATAATTAATGATCCGTGCACAACTGCAGAGAGAAAAATGAGAATTTGAGTGAGAGCTTGTAGGAAGAATAATTTCAATATCAATGAATATTCAAATCAATTGTGTACATTATGTAAAATACAGTCTTTTTTGCTTTAAAATCTCTGACAGATATAAAAAGTTGCCAAAATAACAAAATTAAATTTTAAACAGTAATAATTATGGAATGAAAATGAATAAGAGTACAAGTAAAATAAATCAGAATGCGTTTCTTGTTTTTATGCATAAAATGAGTATCTTTATGTTTTTTTTTTTTTTTTTTGGCAAATTTCCATCACATCTGGTTTGTTAGGTTACTACTTCCATAAATATACAGAATCATATAAAGAAAAATTGGATACAAATTTTCCAACACATCCGGCCTTTTTATTCTCTCTTTTTTGGGTATTTGTCTACGTCCCTGCTTTCACAATAGTATCCTGATTTAATTTTAAAAGAAACTCAGTGAGACATCTGAGTTCTGCTATTATGGAACACAGTTCAATACAGGCCGTTGTTAGACTTGCATTGGTGCATGCTTGCAGTTTTTTACTCTTCTGTGTTTTGGTCCAAGGCTGTATTTATTGTTTGGTGTTATGCTTGTGTACCAAATTTTTAAAGCATTTGGTTCTTAATTCTCAACACATGGAAACACGCTCATATTCCTTGCATAAATTGCAACTTTGCTGTCATAGAAAGTGATTGGACAACGACTCACATGTGCATGCGAAAAAATATGTTTGTATTTGTGAAAACTGCACTTTCTCGATTCAAAGTACAAATTCCTGTCTCTTTTGCAGAAAAATGCTTTCGAATGGGGCTTATCAATGATTCCCCACTCAGATGATGCAATTCAAGTGACTCAGCATTTTGCAAACTTCTTTATAGGGTATGTATCTGGTCAATTTGACATGTTGGAAGCTTAGCAATCTATATAATCACTGGAGTGAAGCATAGCAGCAATCTAGTTTAACCCATAGCTTAAGACTGTCTCAGAAAAGTCTCTACCTCGTTTAAGAAGTCAGAACAAGAGCCACAAATTAAATCTTATTCTTGATCCCATTGCTCAGTATTTTCCTATATTCATGTACTGATTGTATCTGTCTTTGAGTCGTAATATTTAACGTGTATCTATATTTTTAAGCATGCATCCATGTAATACAATAACTACATGTATTTTACCTTTAAAATCAATTCTTACAGGGAGGCTAGGAAGTCCATGAACAGACCATCTGCTCGAAAAGTGCTTGACAACCTCATATATAATTACAGTCCCACGTATTGTGGAAAGGCTGGGTAAGTGTTCAATTCAACCACCACCATCCCGACTCCCTTCTCCATGCACGTGTGTGTTGGAAGGTACTAATTTTTCTCCCGTTTTTGCTTGAATGAGTATTAACTAGCTTCCATTTCTGTCATATTTGCAGGAAGGGTTACGATGAGGTTTATATTTTTGCATAGAATTTTCTCCTTATTGAAAATGCGGATATATGTGAAGCATATATATGTATATTTATGAAAATGACATTTCAACCTGTAAAAACCTAATGCAAGATGTTTAGAATTCTTAATTAATAACCAGACTTGGGTACTCAAGTTACTGGATCAGGCAGCAGCAGTTTCACCTTATGGCATTGTTTAATTCTAGTTGACGGCTGAATTTCTTGTTCACCTGTGGGTGAAGAATTTACCTCAATGACACTTCTGCGTAGAAAGACCTATTTTTTGCAGCACAAACTTATATTTCACAATCAAGTAAATCGTCGTTAACTATGATATCTGGACATCGCTGAAAAAACAGGCAGCTCAAAGTGGGAATCAAAATGCTGATATGCTTCCTATTTTACCGTCCGCAATCTACCAACCTAAGTTCTTGAAGCAGTGGGCAGCTTCAGAAAAGCTGTTGTGTGGAACTTTTGTCGACAAATATAACCAGTGAAACATGCAGCGTCTTCAGATTCAGCAAATGAATTAAACTGCCAACTTTCAAATTGCAGCTCAATTCTAGTATTTAATCGGTGATTCGTAAGTAAAACGGTAACAAGGTAAAATAAATCTTCGTCCTAAAGCTAGGGACACATTGAGCTTTAAAGTAGGGGATATCAGCGATTAACATAGGAAGGGTTATTCCCAAATGAAAGATGAAGCCTTTCGATAACCGAAACACAAGGCAAATGAGTAAAAAAATTCTAGAATAGTAATAATAGCTACATATACAAAAATCAAAGATAAAGATGCGCCACATAATGTCTTCTACTTCATCGAATCTAAAAGCGATGTAACCTATAGAGGCTGGTCCAAGAGTTCGATGATACAATTCTCTAAGATTCTAGGGAGCATAAGTAGCTGGTTTTCAAATTCCTCACACTTTCCCATATAGTCTGATGCATTGTTGGGATAATGTACCACCACTCTTTGTATAACAGCTGAATGCTTCAAGAAATGTTTTAGCAGAAGTATTGGAGCTTCTTGCCCATATATAGTTTTTATGCTAAAGGCCTTGAGATCAGATCTCAAACAGCAAGGAATTATTTCGAAATTCCTATCATCTTCTTGTAGAATGATTTCTGTGTCTCGAGTGGATTCCTAAATGACAATAACTAAGAGAGCTATTATGCTAGAATGATCAATCAAGTAACTCACTTTTTAGTTGGCACATTGAGGGGTTAAATCTGAAAAACTGCATTGAACAAACTTAAAACTAGATGAGGGCTTTCTGGTAGCATCTACCTCTGCAATTTCAAGGAATCTAAGATTCGATATTCTCTGCATCAGAACCAACAAAATTCCTATTCTGTGGCTCGATATTTCACTAACTACTTTCAAATGGATTAAATTTTGAAAAACAGGCACGTCCTACACCAGAAAGACTCTAGCAGACAAGAACACAATTGAAATTAGTAATGAGATTAATCACAAAAAGTATAAAAGGAATACACCAGAAGAAATAATTTCAAAATTAGGAAACTTTTGATACCTCAAGTGTGTCATCAGATATAGTCAAAGATCTAACGCTCTGGATTCCACTAAGCAATCTGATGTTATGCCTACTAACTTCTTCCTTTGCTTCTTCGTAATTATAAACATCAACATATGCATTGGCTAGTGAACGTGCAGATACTAGAAGATTAATTGAGAAGTCACTTATACAGTTCAAGTAAACAAGATTGGAAGCACGAACTACTATCTCACTCGAGTAAATTCTCGGGATCTGAACGTTGCTAAAAAATCAGACATCTCAAATTGGGAATCGAGAAGCTGAGACGCCTAATGATTTCCCATTCACAATCCTCCAACATCAGTTTTTGAAGCAACGGGAAACTTGAGAAAAGTTGGTGTGGAACTTTCTTTGAAAACTGTTACTTTTGAAATATGTAATTCCTTTAAATTTGGCCAATGAATTAGACTGGGACTGAAATTGCAGATCATATGTAATCTTAAAACGGTTAGGGTGTAACGACCCAGGTGGATCTTACCCGACCCGTTAACATAGACGTACTATCCGCTTTGTGGTGGATCTTACCCCTCACGGTTTTCTGGACGCGTCCCCCAGGATTCGAACCCAAGGCCTCCAACTCATATGAGAGACTTAAGTTGAATCCTAGTACCAATTGGACAAATTGTCCAATTGGTACCAAAATTCAACTTAAGTCTCCCATATGAGTTGGAGGCCTTGGGTTCGAATCCTGGGGGAAGCGTCCAGAAAGCCGTGAGGGGTAAGATCCACCCCAAAGCGGATAGTACGTCTATATTAACGGAATTGAGCAAGTTGCCCAATTGGTACCAGGATTCAACTTAAATCTCCCATATGAGTTGAAGGTCTTGGGTTCGAATCCTGGAGGACGCGTCCAGAAAGCCGTGAGGGGTAAGATCCACCCCAAAGCGGATAGTACGTCTATGTTAACAGGTCGAGTAAGATCCACCCGGGTCGTTACATAGGGATTCATAAGTAAAAAGGTGACGAGGTAATAAAAATAGGTAGGGAAACATCAAGCTTTCTAATATTATGTTTTATAGAAATGGAAATCCATGAACGAACACAGGTAAGCACCGACATTTTAAATGAAAAACGAAGCCTTTCGATATCTGAATCATCATGTTGGAGAAGTATTCTTCCCACAAAATCCAATAAGGAAGCCCAACGCTCTTAGTAATCACTTTTCGTTCTATCATCTGAATCTCTTAAATCAATGTTGGAAATCGCAGTCCAGATGTTTTTCCATCTCTTGCATAGTATTGAGGTTCGTTTTATATCTTTGGTAGGAAGGAAGGAGAGGATATACATGAGGATTGCATTAGGCAATTTGCTAATCAAATCTTCAATGCTATCTTCATTCTTTAATTTAGAAAGCCTTTGTTGCTCAGCGCTCTTCAATACTATTGCGGTAGCCATAATAAGGCTCTGATGCTCTGCTTTAAAGAAGGAAGAAAAAAAAGTTAGATCGCTCTGCAAAATATGAACCTACTTCATAATAAAAAGGAAAAAGTCTCTATCGCCAGTGAAGACATCAATTTAAAACTTATATTTTGTCATTTATCAAAAACCTTCACACAAGAAAGTAACGAACAACAAAGATTAAGTTTCTTATATTTTTAAATAAATTTGCGAAAATATATCATACTTCTTTTGTATAAAGAATTGTTTATGTAGTGTTTCAAAGCTTGAAGCTCTTTTTACTTTACAAGAAAAAGTTATTCTGAACAAATCAACTTCTTTTACTGAGAGAGGGGAACATATTACACGTGTTGATGAATTTTCACTCAGAAAATAAGAGACACAACATATAAAGTGTTTAATTACACAAATCAGATGAATGTTCAGACATATATCAGATTTAAGAATATGTGATAAATATTTTACAATGTCACACAGAACCTGAAACAGGTACCATATATAACTGATTTCACATAGAAACAAGAATTACAATATACACTGAGTTGTTTCGCAACATACAGGAAGGCATGTTCGAAAAGTTTTAAGGAAATAGAAATAGGAAAAGGAATCCAAGGAAATGCCTCAAAAAAAAGGGATCAATAAAAGTTGTTGCAGAAAAGAGCATGAAGAAGCACAGTACAGAGAATTGTAATTCATTATAAATGAAAGGAGGATTCCAGCAAGCCTATTCGTGTAGTTTCTATAAGAAAATTTCATTGTCTTCTTTGTGATGCTGGAGATTATACATAACAAAAGGGTCAAACTCAAACTGCAGATTCTTAGTGGATATGCACCTATTTGAGGAACATGCTACATACAGTATTTCAGTACTTGTTTAGCCAAAAATAATACAATCTGTTAATAAGAAACTCTAACTACGTTAAAAATGAGAAAGTTTGCAAATAAACCACTAACATAATAGATATAATATTTATAAACTTAGGATTTTCTACCTTAAACAAGCACTGTGAGTAAAGGTAAAGCACTCGTTAGCACTAATCAGTATAAGCAGATAAAATATAGCCAAAAAAAAAAAAAAAAGGCAAAATTCTTTGCAATCATAAGTATATATATTAATCAGGAAAAAAAATTGCACTGATCTGCAAATGAAAATAGAAAAAAAAATGAAGCTTTATTAGTTTATGAACAAATATTAACAAAGTCAAAGATCTATATACAGAATAGGGATAGAGTAAATGGTTTAGCCGAAAATGGTGTGAGAGAGAAAGAGAATACAAGAGGGGATCAAAAGCCTAACTGAACTATCTGGATTCAGAATTGCACAGATTAGAAACACAAATTGAAGGAACGGAGAAAGAAAAATGCCCTAAACAACGCGATGCAGATATACACAGCAGAGAAAGGAAAGCTCAAAATCACTTTGCAGATCCAAACCTTAAGCAAATCTGACACAATCCAAGAGCCTTCCACGGTCTGAGACTTGAATCGCAACTTAGCACAAACACACAGCAAAGGAACGAAGGACAAAAAATTCCCTAGCCAGAACTTCAATTCCGTGAGCGTTAAAGATAGACAGAATATAGAAAAACAGAAAAAATGAAGCTAAATAGGGAAAGAGCAACAACGCCGTTTTGCAATAATTGCAGTGAATAAAAATTAAAAATATCTCAATAACGGGTGTGAAGGTAAAATATGAAGTTGTGAACAGTATAGGAAAGCGGCTCTTTTTATGTAGCAGGGAAATACAGCATGTGGCCATAAACCAATATATTTCAAATGATACAAATCATTTGTGAACCATAACTGCAACTTACTCATCTACCATTCATTTCTATTTGTTTATAAATATTTGCCAAACATATGCTAAGTTATAGGCATAATATAGCACTGTAATTAAATCAATTGTTAAATTTCTAATTAAATCATAACAAATCTACATGCTTTACCTCCAACTTTCCAGAATTGACATTGCATTTGTCTACATTCCATGGATTTGAATAGGCATTGGAGAAGAAAACAACCAGACATTTGAATTCTCCTTTTGATTTCAATGTCATGCTCCAAATGCTGAGATTCTCCATCAACCAAAATTCTACAAATGCAAAAAAATCTTCTGAGAGAGCAACACCACAAAAAAAAGAAAGTGCAACTGAGATAGTAGAGTAAAACTCTTGTTAAGTATACTGAAAAACGAAATTTTCATAATATTCATAATAGTCGAAACAAAATATAATTATTTGACCTAGATAATATTGGCAAGTGAATTCGTTTCAAAACATGACATGTAAAAATGAAAAATAATAATAATAGTACCATCTGGAGAAGGAAAGAAAAGAATGTTCACAATAATGCTATCGGTATAAAAGTTGGATGATAATTACTTTTTATTAGGAGTCTCACTGAATAGTGAATACAAAGAATGGAATGAGTAAAACCTCAATTGTGTGAATTCATGTACAATCAACTAACAAGAGAAAGCAGGCCTCTCTTTTGAAAATCTGCACGTGTACTTTACTCAATGGGATTGTTACACTTTTGATACCAAGATTGCTATCGATTTATCTTCTTTTTAAACTTAAACTACACAATTGCACGTCACTTTTAAGCATGATATGGAAAACCATCGTATGCAAGACCTTATAAAAAATAGAAGCAAAAAGCATTCAGACATCAGAATTTTAAAAGATAAAACTTAAAGAAAACAGAAAGATATTTTACAGGGAAAAAGATAAATTCTAAAAATTAAGGCTTCTACCGTGAGGCAAAAATACAAACAGTTGATGATCTGAATCCACAGAAGATGGCTGCCATAATAAAGCCATGTTTGGTTTGGATTAAAATTTAATTGAAACCTTAAGTCAAAGACAACAATTAATTTTAATTATATATTTTATGGGATCCACAACTTTTCAACCACATATTTTATCAACTTTTATCAAAATCTATTAAAAAATTTAATTTTAATCTCTACCAAACAAGGGCTAAATAAATAAAGTGCAGCGAAACACAATCAATATCAAAATCCGCTATAATCTTGCATAGAAAAAAAAATCATGTATAAGCTAAGTCTTACTCCTGCTTCTTAAAGCATGACATCAGCCCCGCTCTCACTTACTTATTTGTAGAACCCCTGCTATCAAAAAGCTATGTGAATGAGTGAGGTCTAATTTGCTTTCACTACATTCTTTGAAGTCATTTTTTTTCTTATGTACCAACTCGGTTTTTGCTTGGTTACATGCTCTGTTTCTTGTTCCTTCTTAAAGACAATCGTCGCCTTCTTATTATGGCAATATCCATTTATCAAAGAGTGCTAAATGGAAAAGGCTTCACAAGTTATTGAATGAAAATAGAAGTATGGCCTAATGCAATTGTCCATCATATCCTCTCTCTCATTCCTTCCTTCCTACCAAAGATATCATACGAAGCCCAATATTATGCCAGAGAAACCTCGTGGCTGTCATTGCCAATATTAATTTGGAAGATTCAATTTCACGGTTTGACAGAATGAAGAGTGATTACTTAAAGCGTCAAGCTTCCTTCTTGAATTTTATGAAAGGAATACTTCTCCAACATGATGATTCAGATATCGAAAGGCTCTATTTTCATTTAAAATGCCCGTGAATCCTATGTAACGACCTAAATTTTGTATGGAACTAATTATGAATCATTACCAAAAGCTTTATTTAAATTGTACCGGTTAACAAGCCACAAGATTTAAATTTTATACAAGATTAAAAGAAATCAACCTACTGTCTAATTATTAAAGAATAAATTATTGTCAACAATAGTAAGTCAAAATCTTGTTATTTATTCCATTTATTAGCTAAAAGTTAACAGAACAACATATTACAATGTATTCTACTCATTTTAAAATTATGCATGCATGGTCTTCATAATAATGTGCACTGTGCAGTACATTCCAAATTTATCTCTCATTTAACTAAGAAGTCATTTTCAATTACAAGCAATGGATTAATCATATGGTAGTGAACGTACATGGCAGCACACTAAACTTTAATTTGTAAAGAAACTAATGACAAGAAAGGAAAATTTAATTATTTTAAGAAATAAAATTGGTAGAAGGCAAATAATGCAATTTACATCAACCATATAATTTTAACTTCAAATTAAGAGTGAATTCAAACATCTGAATGTTTTCAAAAGGGACGTAAAATTTTCCTACTAGAAAATAAGACAACTTTAACCAAATAAATAGTATTTCAAAATTTTAAATGAAAGAATCATTGGATAATAAGACTAAAGTTAATGCTGGAATAAAAATTAGTCTCGTTACACTGGATTATTTTTTTCTAACATGTGGAGTAGGGAAAAAGGCATAAAAAAATATGGTGCAATCCTTAATAAAATATTTAAATCATGCGTCAATAAAAATCATACCGTCATCATATCTTTAGAAACAGGTAAGAGCTCAAATCATACATATCATTTGTACCGAATGGCCATATCATCATATCATAGAAAAGAGAAATCTATTACGTTAGTAGAATGATAAATCAAGCAACTTACTGTTTAGTTGGCAGATTGAGGGGGTATTTCGGATGAGCAAATTTAAAACTAGATGAGGGCTTTCTGGTGGTATCTACCTCAGCAATTTCAAGGATTCTATGATTCGATGTTCTCTACATTAGGTCCAACAAAATGTCTATTGTGCGTCCCGACATTTCACAAAGAACACAATTTAAATTAGTAATGAGACTAATCACAAAATGTCAAAAAGGAATACAACAGAAGAAATAATTTCAAAATTAGGAAACTTTTGATACCTCAAGCATGTCATCAGATATAGTCAAAGATCTAACACTCTGGATTCCACTAAACATTCTGATGCAATGGCCAGTAACTTCTTCCTCTGCTTCTTCGTAATTATAAACGGCAACAGATGCATCGCAAGCGAACATGCAGATATTAGAAGATTAACTAAGAAGTTACTCGTACAGTTCAACTAAACAAGATTTGAATCACGAACTATATCTCACACTCGAGTAGATCCTCGGGATCTGAACACTGCTTAAAAATCAGGCATCTCAAATTGGAAACCGAGATGTCAAGACGCCCAATGTTTTCCCATTCACAATTCACCAACACCAGGTTTTGAAGCAACGGAAAGTTTGATGAAAGTTGTTGTGTGGAACTTTCATTGAAAACTGTTATTAGGAAAGAATGTAGTTCTTTTAAATTTGGTCAATGAATTATACTGGGATTGAAATTGTACATAATATGTAGTCTTAACTCAATGAGGGATTCACAAGTAACAAGGTGACGAGGTAAAGAATATATGTGTTCTAAAAGTAGGAAAACGTCAAGCATTCTAATATTATGTTTTATTGAATCTCAAATCCATGAATGAACACGGGTAGGATTCATTGGCATTTTAAATGAAAGATGCATCCTTTCGATAATTGAATCATCATGCTGGAGAAGTATTCTTTCCAAAAAATCCAAGAAGGAAGTCCGATGCTTTAAGTAATCATTCTTCGTTCTAACAACTGATCTCCTAAATCAATGTTGGAAATTGCAGTCTAGAGGTTTTTCCATGTCTTGCATAGTATTGAGGTTCGTATAATATTTTTGGTATGAAGGAAAGAGAGGATGTGCTCGAGAATTGCATTAGGCAATTTGCTATCAGATTTTCTCTGATATCTTCATTCTTTAATTTAGAAAGCTTTTGTTGCTCATTGTTCTTCCATACTATTGAGGTCGCCATAATGAGGTTATGATGTTCTGTTTTAAAGAAGGAAGAAGAAAAAGTTAGAGCGCTCTACAGAACAGGAACCTAATTCATAAATGCGAAAGAAAAAAGTCTCCTTCGCCAATGAAGACATCAATTTCAAGCTTAGCCTCATTTTTTCAAGAATACATTTTTTCAAAACTCATTTTCTACAACACATTTTCTCATAAAATAATTATACACGTATTTCAAAAAAATTCCTTACTTTATAACCACACATTTTCCAAAAAATCATTATTCCATAATACATTTTACCCTAAAAATGGGAAATACAACAGATAAAGTATTATTACATGTATCCATAAATTTTCACTCAGAAAATAGGAGATACAACATATAAAGTTGTCGATTACACAAATATTTTACATTGTCACATAGAACTAGAAACACACACCATATATAACTGATTTCACACAAAAATTAGAATATGCAATATATACTGAATTGTTTCGCATAGAACTAGTTTATGCCACTTGCAAGGCATTTGTTCTCACCCTAAATATGTAATATCGTAGTTATAACTGGCGCTTTGATATTTTAACACTAATTTTTTCATAGAGTTCAAAGGGATATTTTCATGTGAATTATATCGTAGTATTTAGGTTAAGCTGGAATCTTTAGTTGTTAATAACATGTCAGAAATCATTACTTACTATGTCTTTCAGGTCTGAATGTGGACAATCAGAAAGGAAGGTACGGTTGAAAAGTTTAAGAAAATAGAAGGAGAGAAGGAACCAAAGGAAATGCCTTTAAAAAGGATCAATTAAAGAGTAGTAGAGAATTGTAATTCATTATAAATAAAAGGAGGATTCCAGCAAGCCTATTCGTGTAGTTTCTCCAAGAAAATTTCATTGGCATCTTTGGTATAGAGAGTCTATACATAAAAAAGGGGTCAAACTGCAGATTTTTAGTGGATATGCGCCTATTAGAGGAACATACTACATACAGTATTTCAGTACTTTTTAGCCAAAAAAATCCAATCGGTTAACAAGAAACTGTGAATAGATCTAACTACATTAAAAATGAGAAAGTTGCCAAATAAACCACTAATATAATAGATATAATAATCTCCTTAAACTTCGGATTTTCTACCTTAAACAAGCACTGTGAGTAAAGGAAAACCACTTGTTAGCATAATCAGTATAAGCGGATAAACAATAGCAAAAAAGGAAAAAGAAAAAGAAAAAAAACAGATTCTTTGCAATCATAAGTACATATATTAATCCAGAAAAAATTGCACTGATATTCTGCAAATGAAAATAGGAAAAAAAAATGAAGCTTTATTAGTTTATGAACAAATATTGACAAAGACAACGATCTGTATAGAGAGAGGGGATAGAGAAGATGGTTTAGCCGGAAATGGTGTGAGAGAGAGAGAAATGCAGGAGGGGATCAAAAGCCTAACTGAACTATCTGGATTCAGAATCACACAGATTAGAAACAAAAATCGAAGGAGCGGAAAAAGAAAAAAGCCCTAAACAATGCAATGCAGATATACACAGCAGAGAAAGGAAAGCTTAAAATCAATTTGAAGATCCAAACCTCAATCAAATCTGACACAATCCAAGAGCCTTCCACGATCTGGGACTTTAGTCACAACTTAGCACAAACACACAGCAAAGTAAGGAAGGACAAGAAGTGACCTAGCCAGAACTTCAATTGCGTGAGCGTTAAAGATAGACGGAATATAGAAAAACAGAAAAAATGAAGTTAAATAAGGAAAGAGCAACGACAAGTTTTGCACTTATTGCAGTGAATAAAAATAAAAATATAACATGTCTGGAAGCGAGGTATGTACTTGTGAACAATAACGAAAGAGGGTCTTTTTATGAAGCGGGGAAATATAGCATGTGCCATAAACGAATATGTTTCAAATGGTACAAATCATTTGTGAACCACAATTACTACCCACTTATCCATCATTCATTTCTATCTATTTATAAATGCTTGCCAAACATATGCTAAAGTTATTGACATAATATAGCTGTGTAATTAAATCAATTGTAAAATTTCCTAATTAAATCATAACAAATCCACATGCTTTACCTCTAACTTTCCAAAATTGACATTGCATTTGCCCACATTGCATGGGTTTGAATTGGCATTGGAGAAGAAAACAACCAGACATTTGAATTCTCCTTTTGATTTCAATTTCACGCTCCAAAAGCTGATGTGTATGCAGATTGAACTGTGAAGCAGCAAATTCGGGGTTCTCCATCAACCAAAATTCTAGAAATGCAAAAAATTAAAAAAACTAAAAATAAATAAAAGAATTATTTTTTGATAGAGCAACACCACAAAAAAGTGCAACAGAGATAGTAGATTAAAGCTCTTGTTAACTATATAGAAAAACAAAATTTTCAAGATATTCATATAGTCGGAAAAAAATATAATTATTTGCCCTAGATAATAATAGCAAGTGAATTGGTTTCGATACATGACATATAAAAAGGAAAAATAATAATAATACCATCAGGAGAAGGAAAGAAAAGAATGTGCACAGTAAAACTATCAGTATAAAAGTTGGATGATAATAATTTTATACTTTGCATAAGGAAAGTAGTCTCTCATTGAATACAAAGAATGGAATGAGTAAAACCTCAATTGTGCAAATTCATGTACAATCAACTAACAAGAGAAAGCAAGCCTCACTTTTGAAAATCTGCATACGTACTTTACTTCATGGGATTGTTACCCTTTTGATACCAGGATAGGCTTTCTGAATTAAAGAATGAAGATAGCAGGGAAAATCTGATCATCAAATTGCCTAATGCAATTTTCGAGCACATCCTCTCTTCTCTTCATACCAAAGATATTATACGAACCTCAATACTATGCAAGACATGGAAAAACCTCTAGACTGCAATTTCCAACATTGATTTAGGAGATTCAGTTGACAGAACGAAGAATGATTACTTAAAACGTCGAGCTTCCTTCTTGGATTCTTTGGAAAGAATACTTCTCCAGCATGATGATTTAGATATCGAAAGGTTGCGTCTTTCATTTAAAATGCCAATGAATCCTACCCGTGTTCATTCATGGATTTGAGATTCAATAAAACATAATATTAGAATGCTTGATATTTCCCTACCTTTAGAACACATATATTTTTTACCTCGTCACCCTTTTATTTGTGAATCCGTCACCGAGTTAAAACTACCTATGATTCGCAATTTCAATCCGAGTCTAATTCATTGGCCAAATTTAATAGAACTGCATCTTTCCCTAGTAACAGTGTTCAACGAAATTCTACACAACTTCTTTTATCAAGCTTCCCGTTGCTTCAAAACTTGATGTTGGTGAATTGTGGATGGGAAAACATTAGGCATCTTAGCATCTCGGTTCCCAATTTGAGATGCCTGATTTTTCAGAAATATCCAGATATCTAAGCTAACAAGGATTTCTTCGACTGAGAGATAGAAGTTGGTGATGCAAATCTTGTTTACTTGGACTATATACTTAACCTTTCAGTTAACCTTCTTTTATCTGCATTTTGATGATCAAAGCATCCATTGACCTTTTAAATCAATTCAGAGCAAAGGAAGAAGATGATGCTTATTGCATCAGAATGCTTACTAGAACCGAAGCATTAGATTAGCATTAGATCTAACGATACTTCATAGCAACACATTGCTTTTAGATTCGATGAAGTAGATCTCTAGAAGACTTGCTGACTGTGTATCTGTTGATATTATTACCCTCATTAGAATTTGTCAAGTCATTAACCACGTGTCTAATACAATGAACGCGTTTAATATGTGTAAGTTTCCTATTCCGACCTTCTTTGCTTACCCGTAAAGTGAAAACAGTTTCAATACCTGAAAAAGGAATAATATTAATAATGTAACCATCAGAAAAAGAGGATTGTATCAGGTTTAAGCATGATATGGAAAACCATCAAATGCAAAAACTTCCAAAAAAATGAGAAAGCAAGAAGGCACAGTCAAGAAACTGAAATCTTGACGAACTGATCGAGCAAAATATTTCACGCTTTCCTCAAGAAATACTGTTAAGTTATTTTTACAGGGGCAAAAAGTAAGCTTTTGACTGAAGCAAAAACACACACAGCTGATGCTCTGATTCTAGACAATACCGCTTCCTTCAGAAAATAAAAAGATGAATTCTTGCATGCTATTTATCCAAATCGAATATCAATGACAGCACAGAATCAAACAGAATCAAACCTGAAGACTAAAGAGATAAAGCCTACCATCTAGATTGCGAAAATTAACAAAATAAGTTTAAGAATCGATTAAACCTTGTGGAATCAGAATGCGGATTGTACCTAAGATACAATTGTACCCAGAATTTAATTGTACCCCTTATCGGCCTTATGATAGCCTTCTTCTTGGAATTGACGAAGAGGAAATGAAGTTTTTTTATGCGTGGGCAGTTCGCAATGCCACATTGCCACCCTATCTGTGCACACTTCAATCTTAATTAAAAATAATTTTCTTGTTTTCAAAAATAAGAAATTTTTTTATGCATCAAATTTGAAAATAATTAATTACCAAGAATTACTTTTAAAATAAATAATGAGAATGGAAAGAATTATCCCCATTTCGAATCCCTTTAATTTCATTTTTATTTTATATTTTACAATTAAAATAATATACGATAAAATTAAAAATAAATAAATAAAGAATGGGGGTAAAATGAGGCATTTTAATACTCATCCCGCCATATCCCCCGCCCCCACCCTAGCTCCCGAATTCTCCAATAGGGCAGGGACGATATGTCACCCACACTTCCCGTCGTACCCCAATCCACTTTAACTTATCTTATTGTTATCTCTACATAAAACTAGAAAAAGATTAGACCGCTAAGTTTTTCAAAAAATATATAGACATTAAAAGCGAATTTACTTATTCTTAAATGCAGCCAAACATATTATAAGTTGTGTCATAGATCTCCTTGTCAAAAAAGTTCACCAAGATTATATATTAATTTCGTTCTAATCCACTCTATTGCTTTTAAACAAGGATCCAAAATAATAAGATAGGAATTAACTACAGACATTGAAATATGTAGATATTCCATCCAAAATATATTTACTCTCGTGTTGAATTTCAACAACCATGACATATAAACAGTGTTCTAAATAGTGTGCGGGAGTAAAACACAAAGCTAAGTGTCGTAGCGTGTATTCAAGCATTGACCGCTAATGCGTGATATAGCGCGATAATTCGTGCTATTTTTTTTTTTTTGGGTTTTCAAGTTAAATGAATGAAAAGAGTTAGATTTCATATATAAAAAAAAAAAGTTAGATAAGATTTAGTTCCCATACTATTTGTTTACTATTTTGTATTTAAATTTGAAACTTATCTTTTGTTGGAAATTTTGAAAAAATGTATAAAGTTCTTTTTTTTTAATGGAAAAATGTATAAAGTTCTTATAAATATGTTATAAATGTTTAGTATGTATTATTTTTAATTATTAAATGATTTTTTGATTGACTAAAAATTAAAATAACAAAATGCTATTTTACGCAAAAGCCTCGCATTAGCTCGCGTTGCCCATTGCTTGGCCTCCATGCATCGCCACGCATTACGCTATTTAGAACACTGCATATAAATTGGTTGCAATTCTATCAATAATGACTACTAATTCCTTAGAAATAAAGAACATAATATAGTTTTAGAATGTTATACGTTGCTAATGAATATGCAATTCTCACTCCATTATTTTTTAGTGGACAATATCCTTGTAAAATTATAAATTTATGAGGTCCAATCTTTTTTTTTTTTTTTAAATGACAATTTATAAAAGGAAAAATTCATTTCTCCTACTTTATCTTTACCCTATTTCAAAAATAACAAAAGAACTTTCACATTTCAAAAATTAGATATTTTAACATATACATACACATATATATAAATATTTATTTATATATACAAATATATAAAAAGTTATAAATAAATAAATAAATAAATATATATATATATATATATATATATATATATATATATATATATATATATATATATACGAGAAATGATCTAATGAGCACGGTGCTCATCTTATACTAAGCACCAATGAGTTGGCACATTAATTCATTGGTGGATAAAGATTTTGTGAGTTCCAATCCACCAATGAATTAATGTGCCAACTCATTGGTACTTAGGATAAGATGAGCACCGGTGCTCATTAGATCATTTCTGTATATATATATATATATATATATATAATTAACCAAACACAACCCCACCTCCACCACCCCCATCGCCACCGCTCCGGGGATCGCTCCGGTGACTATTCCCGCGACCGCTCCGGTGATCGTTCCAACGACTGCTCCGGCAACCGCTCCGATTCCGGCGACTGCTCCGATTGCGGCGACTATTCCGGTGACATGAATTTTTTTGTACGGTCACAGCCCATGTCACAAGTCACGTCGCAGGTCACAAGTCACAACGCATGATTTTTTGTTTATAATGATGTCTTACATTTTTGTTAATAGTCACAGGTTTATTTCAAATGGCAATATCACATGTCACAAAATATTTTGCACACGACTCATTTTTTTTTATATATTCACTGGTTATTTTCAAATGGTCACAGCGCAGGTCACAGAATATATTGCACATGGCTCACAGCATATGTCATGGAATATTTTGCACATGGCTCAGGTCACAGCACAAGTCACAGGTCACAGCATAAGTCATAGCACATGACTCAGGTCACAACACATGACTCAGGTCACAACATTGGTCACAAAGACTTTACAACACCACCACCACCGTCTTACATGCAAAAAATGACAGGTCACAGTATTCGTCACAATTAACCAAATAATTGGTCAAAGACACCAAGCCCCATTTCATCCCACCCACAACAGTCGACCGTCGCGACCACGACACAGCACCGCCACACTACCCTAACCCTACTCTGCAGTCGCTACCACAGTCGACCACGACACCGCCGTCAAACACACAGCATCGCCAACACTACCCTAACCCTACTCCGCAGCCGCTACCACAGCCGGCAACTCACCACAACCGCGACCTACTACCACAAATCAGCCACAAACCACATCAAAAAAATGACAGTATGTACACAGAAATCTTGGCATGTGGCTCACCAAACTCGCATCAAACTGCCGGCATGAACAATTCGCTGCTGCAAATTAGCAGCAGCGCCGCTGCCCTAATTAGGGCAGCGTCAACGCGATGCTGCCCTAATTTGCAACAGCGTCGCGACGCTGCTGCAAATTAGGGCAGCATCGTGCGACGTGAATTCTGGTGGAGTCGGGAGGGAGAAAGGAAGGCGGAGGAGAAGGGAGGAGAGGAGGAAAAAGGTATTGCCGAAGAAGACACCGTCGGGGAGAGAGAGAGAGAGAGCGACGATGAGGGAGTTACGCTGAAAGTGAAAAATTAGGGATTTAAAAGTTGGATTTGGGTGGGGTAGGGTAGGGTGGGGTGGGGTGGGTATGTATAAATTAATTTTTATAATAATATTATTAATATTTAATTAAATATAAAAAAATTTGTGTGTACATACAGTCAAGCATCTGCATTTCCTGTAGCATTGTGTCTACAGTGGTAAGATTACTGTTTAAGTAGAACCTCCTGCTTCTCCAACTCTTTCAGATATGATTCCTCCTCAATCTGAACGACTTGATCGTCAATGTAACGTTATTTCTTCTAAAATGGATAGAAGAAATGAGTTCAAGACTGATCAAACTCCTGAAGTCAAAAAATTCCGTCATTTAATCAAAAAATCTTTTTCAAAAGAACAAATTGAGTCCTATTGGGATGAATTCTTTGAATCTCAAGAAGATAAAAGTTTTTATGAATGGACTTATTTTCAAGTTTTCAAAAAATCTCCAAAAAAGACTTTTACTTCAAAATCAGTTCAAACTCATTCATCTTCAAAAAAGACTTGGAATACTCCTGATGGAAAGACTTTCCAGTCAGTTCATCCTCCATTGCAAGAAATTGCAATTCAACATGGCACAACTAAAGTTGTTGCTTCTCCATTCAAGAAAATCGAAAGACCTGATGATACCACGGTCATTTCCGGTGATATCAAAAAGGTTTTATCTCAGAACAATTATTCAAACATCGTTCTTCAATCAATTTGTACTCAACTCGACAGAATTGAAATAAATTCTGAGTCCGAGGTTCAAACTTCCGATAGAGGAAAGAAAAAGAAAAATATTGATTTTTCTGCTTCGTCAATCTATCATTTTCATGACGCTCCTCCTCCTCCAAAACTTAATACTCAAGCTGATGTTCTCAAAGAACTTGCTTCTCAATTTGCAAAACTTTCAACTTCCTCTTCCAAAGGAATCAATACCATTGAAACTGCTATCAATGATATTGAATCTCAATTTCATCAAGAAACTGATTTGCAAATCAATAAACTTCATGGTCATGGACAAAGATTTCAAAAACCAAATCTTCCTTCATATTATCCTCGTCCATCTCCTCCAGATCTTCTTTTTGAAGAAAAAATCAAACAATCTTTTTCCTACGATGGTACTGCTATTGTTGAGTGGTGCATCGATGGATTATCCGAATATCAAATTATTCAATTACTTGAAAAAATGGGTATCTGTTTTAATGCATACTTATGCAAAGGAATAGATCACCACATGGCATCAAACAATATCATCTACGGCTTTTCAGGACAACTAAAAAGCTGGTGGTTCAACTATCTTCATCCAGAAGATAGAACAGAAATTGCCAATGCTGTTAAACCGCATGATGGAAGTCCTGATGGCTTCGCTCATATGGTTTTTAGCATTATCAAACATTTCGTTGGAATTCCTGCAGACATTCAGGAGAGAAATTCTCTAAGTCTGATGAATCTCAACTGTCCAACTCTTCAAGATTTCCGTTGGTACAAAGACATGTTTCTTACTCGTGTCTTTATTCGACGTGATTGCGATCAATCATACTGGAAAGAAAGATTTATTTCCGGTCTTCCTAAACTCTTTGCAGAAAGGGTTAAAAATGCTATCAAACAACATTTTCAACAACAATCAATCTCCTTCGATGAACTCACTTATGGTGAAATCATAAGTTTTGTTAATCAAGAAGGACTTGCACTCTGCAATGACCTCAAACTCAAAGCCAAACTCAAATCTGAAAGATCTCAAGGTCGTAAAGAACTTGGATCATTTTGCGAACAATATGGATTTGAAAAAATCATTCCTCCTTCAAGGTCAAAACCAAAACCTTCGTTTCAAAAGAAACATCGTTTTTCAAAATCTTCTTTTCCAAAGAAAGAATTTCAAAAATCATTTCAAAAATCTTCTTCTAGAAAGAAAACTTTTAGAAGAACTTCCAATGTTACATGCTGGAAATGTAACAAATCTGGTCATTATTCAAATAAATGTCCACTCAAGGGTAAGATTAGTAATCTTCAATGTGATGAAGAAACTAAACTTTCTCTTCTCAATCTTATCAATTCTGAATCTGATTCATCATTTTCAAATTCTGATATTGAACAAATTTATCATCATCAGGAAGGTTCTGATTCTGATAAAAGTTCAAAATCATCCTCAACCTCTTCTCCTGGTAAAGAAATTTGTGGTTGCAACACCGTAAATGTACTTACAAAAGAAGAAGAACTGATCAATGATATCATCAATCAAATTCCTGATCAAAAACTTAGAAGCAAATTTAATTCGCTTCTTCCTTCAACCTCAACATCTGAAGTTTTCAATCTTCAAGATGTTCTCAATCGTTTTCAAAAACCCAAATCTATGGTATCTACCTCTGATCTTCGTGCAGAAGTTAATACCATGAAATCTCAAATTTCAAACCTTGAAAAACAGGTTCGTGATGTCAAAATGGAAGTTGTCCATCTTCAAGTTGATAAACTTGAGAAAGACAATTCTTTTGAATCATCTTCAAACAGCGACACTTCTCATGCTTCACATTCCAAACATTCTTCAAAATCTAGATCTCATCATTCTTCGAAATCTAGTAAATCATCTCATCACTCTTTTCATCCTCTCACTGAAGAAGAAAAGGTCAATGTTATTTCAAAAATTCAACTTCAAAAATGGTATTGCAATATGACTATTGTAATCAACAAAGAATTCAAAATCCATCATCGAGTCTTAATTGATTCAGGTGCTGATCAAAATTGTATTCGAGAAGGACTTATTCCCACAAAATATTTTGAAAAAACCACTGAACGACTCTATGGAGCCAGTGGCAAAAAACTTGATATTCAATTCAAACTTTCAAAAGCTCATGTCTGTCATTCAGATATTTGTTTCAAAAACATTTTTTATCTTGTCAAGGATCTCGATCAAGAAATTATTCTTGGTACACCATTTTTGGTTCAAATATATCCTTTTACAGCTTGTGCTAAAGGATTAACTACAAACATTTTTGGAAAGAAAATTGTTTTCAAATTTTCCAATCCTCCTTCTTTTAAAGACATCAATGTTTTAAAAGATGCTTCAATTTCAAAAATGATTCACAATATCAATTTCAAGAAAAATCACATCCAATTTCTTCAAGAAGAAATTCGATTTCAAAAAATCGGGGAGAGATTACATGATTCTTCCATTATCCAAAAAATTTCTGATTTTCAAAAACAAATTGAAAAGGAAATATGTTCAACTATACCAAATGCATTTTGGGATAGGAAAAAACATATTGTTTCCCTTCCTTATACTCCGAATTTTCAAGAATCAAATATCCCAACAAAATCTCGTCCTATTCAAATGAACAAAGAATTACTTGATCATTGTATGATTGAAATACAGGATCTTCTCAAAAAGAAGCTTATCAGACCAAGCAAGTCGCCTTGGAGCTGTTCTGCTTTTTATGTCAATAATTCTGCCGAGATTGAACGAGGCGTTCCTCGACTCGTTATCAATTACAAACCTCTCAATACATCTCTTCAATGGATACGTTATCCAATTCCTCAGAAGAAAGATCTTCTGAATCGATTATTCAAAGCTATTATCTTCTCCAAATTCGATTTGAAGTCAGGATTTTGGCAAATTCAAATCAAAGAAGAAGATAAATACAAAACCGCTTTCAATGTTCCTTTCGGTCAATACGAATGGAATGTCATGCCTTTTGGTCTCAAAAATGCTCCTTCTGAATTTCAAAAGATCATGAATGACATATTCAATCCATTTCAAAATTTCATTATTACTTACATTGATGATGTTTTAATCTTCTCTGAAAGTATTGAACAACATTTCAAACATTTGCATACATTCATTCATGTCATTAAGCAAAATGGTTTAGCTGTTTCAGCTAGGAAAATTGTTTTGTGTCAAACAAGGATTAGGTTCCTTGGTCATAACATTCAATTAGGAACACTTACACCAATTCAAAGAAGTCTAGATTTCACATGCAAATTTCCTGATGAAATTTTAGACAAAAACAGTCTTCAAAGATTCCTTGGATGCGTCAATTACGTAGGAGATTTTATCAAAGAGATAAGAATCCTATGTGCCCCTTTATTCAAAAGACTGAAAAAGCACCCTGACCCATGGAGTCACGAGTGTACCATTGCTGTTCAAAAGGTCAAAAAAGCTATCAAAAGCATTCCTTGCCTTTCAATCCTTGACCCAAGTGCATCCATTATTGTCGAGACAGATGCGTCAGACATAGGGTATGGTGGGGTCCTCAAACAGGTGTCTTCCCAATCAAGTCAAGAACAATTGGTCAGATTTCACTCAGGAGTCTGGTCGGGTCCTCAAAAGAATTACTCCACTATCAAAAAAGAGATTTTAGCCATCGTGCTTGTCATATCAAAATTTCAAGATGATTTGATCAATAAAAATTTTATTCTCAAAACAGACTGTCAAGCATCAAAAGACGTTTTACAAAAAGACGTGAAAAATCTTGTTTCAAAACAAATCTTTGCAAGATGGCAAGCAATTTTGTCTTGTTTTGATTTTCAAATTGTATTTATACAAGGATCCTCGAACTTTCTTGCAGATTTCCTTACGAGAGAATTTCTTCAGAAAGAGAGTGAGAGAAAATGAGTTCCTTTACTACTGTCAAAAACAAGAACAAGAAGAAGGCTTCAAACACCCCTCAAAATCCTCCGCCTTCAATTGATGATTTTCTTTCTCAAGGATCATCATCTCAAAATTCTCAAAAAACAACCCTTGCTTCAAAAATTCCTACCCATCCTGCTCAAAGAAAAACTCAAACACCTTCAAACTTCAGACAAGCTCTTCAAACAGGAACTGGAAAACTTCCAGAAATCAACCCCTCTCAAAGAACCTTTCAATATTTCACAAAGCCTCGATATTTATCAATTTGTGAAATGGAAACTTCATGGATTCATCGTTACACAGGTTTCGATGAATGTCTTCAAGATCTCTTTCCAGAGAACTTTCAATTCTTTCCAACAAACATCAAAAAGTCCCGTGAGTACTATGAAACGATCCTCGTCAAAACCGGATCAGCCATTATTACTCACACTCCAAATGCTCAGAACAAACAACACATTGATTTTTCAAAAATTTCAATTCAAAGGGTTTGGTCTTACGAAGACTGGGGGACCGACCCATGGAATGAGAAACAAATGAATCTTTCAAAAAATGTTTCAATCGAATCTCATTTCAATTACTTTGATTACATCAATGCGTGGCAGAATGTTTTCTACCTTCGGCCTATAACGCACTCCTGGTTTATTCTTTTTAACCAGAATTGTTCAAACAATTTTCCAAAATGGTTTCAAACATGGTTCGAATATTTTGGACTTGAAGAGACAATTTTACCTAGTCTTACTCTTCAAGGATTCGAATACTTCAAAAAAGAGGCAAAAACGTTTTTGAAGCCTCAAGAAAATCTTTTGTTTCAATTCGCCAACAACCTCAAAATTTCGTGGATATTCTGCTGGGATTTTCAATTGATTCAAGACCCTGGCAGTGAATTCAATGTCAAGAGAATTGTCCGACGTTTCAAAATCAAATGGTGGTCAAAATTCCATGAGACGAACTGTTGCCCAAAAGCAATTGATTCATGGATTCAAGAACAAAGAAACATAGGACAACCTTCAAAGAAAGAACAAGAAAAATCTGCAGATTTTCTGACAGAAAAATCAAGATTAATTGCTATGTTAAATCAATGTAAATCTCCAGAAGAACTTTCTGCAATTTCGGAGAAAATTACGAATTTAACAGAAGCAACTTCAAAGAAATCAAAATCAGTGACTTCAAGTGAAGAATCAGATCATGCCTATGATAACGAAGATGATTGTTATGGGTATGACATGGATGATCTTCTCGATCAAGAAATTAATCCAAAATGACTACATGGCCCCAGTTATTTGGATGAACTTTCAAAATACCGTTCTCAAAAGGCTAAAGACTTCATGTTCAATATGTGTCTACCAGCAAACAAATTGTTTCTCCTACCATTACCAACACTCAAAAATCAAGCAAAAATTCAAAAAGCCGGGAAGGATGGAGAATACAAAAGTGACATCTGGCAGCAGCTTTCACAGCAAAAGGAATAAGTGAGATGAATCTTTAGATGAATCACTTTTTCTCAAAAGATGTGAAAGTCCTCAAAAGCAGTCAAAAGAAAAATCAAGTTTCTGCTTTCCTCAAAAGACGTTCAAAGCATTTCTCAAAAGAAGATAAAGGAGAAGACAAGTGGAAGACAAATTGGCTACCTACTTTTCTTTATTCTTTTTTGCTTTCAATTATTCAAATTCAATGTAATTTCAAGTCCGAGATCTTAGTATAAGTATGTGCTCATTCTAAGATCTTAGGCAGAGCAAATTTAAATAGAGTTTTCTTTATTTATCTCTGCATCTGAAGGTTCGGATCAATTTTGTAATCTTCAAAAATTATCAATAATATTTTCAATTACTTCAAATCTTTTTCTTCAACTACAATTCCGCCAGTTCCACAATCCCCGTCCCCTGGGCCCTTTTGGATATATATATATATATATATATATATATATATATATATATATATATATATATATATATATATATCTGAATTTTGTAAACTGAAACTTAAAATTTGATTTTGGAATTTAGATCTCCAAAAATAGGGAAGGGTGTAATTTCCACATTTATAAATAGGGTCTATTGTCCAATTTTTTAGGGCCACAAGGCCCAACGAAATTGCCATCCCTCGTTTAGGTGAGGCTAGCATGTTTGGCAAATAAATTACTTAATTTCATATAAACTTGGGAAAAGGGTATAGATTCTTATTTAATACGGTAATTAAGCCTAGAATGAGTAATACTATTTAACTCCACTAGTGTTTAATACCAGTCTAGACTGTAGTATTATTGTCATTAAATTATATGTTCAATAAATTATAAAAAATTATGGCCAATTTAATACCACTTGATATGATGCTAGCTAGATTGGTGTTCAACACCACATAACATTATTTCCTATAATGGATTCAGAGAATCGAACTAGTTTGAATCAATGCCTTTAGTCTCGGTTTCGTAAATTAATAAAATGGTTTATAAAGAAGAAGAATAGTGCATCCTACGAAATGTATAGATAATATAAGTAATAATTGTAAATGTGTAGATGAAATTAATGTTTGACTTTAAGTAAATTTATCCAAATGGAGGTGTAGTAATATATTTAGCTTGCCTCAATTGTTTTTTAATTTAATTCTCGACTCTTCAAATTCAATATAACTACATACTCACTATTTTATAGCATCCTTGCATTAAATTCTTTAAACAAAGTAATTTTTGGGGATTAACATTAATGTTGCTAAAGAGTCAAATCAAATAGGTGAACTTGAACTGTAAAATTGAAGTTAGTTTTATTGTCGCATATTAATGTTGCCTTGCCTTTCTCTAAACATATGTTTTTGCAGCGGTCTCAATTATATGCAAGAATCTAAGGGATTAAGGCGTTGCTTGATATATATCGTTAGATTTTTAACACTGTTTTTATCTGTTTATGACATCCTACAAAATGGAGGATGATTAAATACCTTCAATAAACTATATCTTCAGAAGTATAGATAGGGAAATTAAGTTATCATCTCGAGCTAGTTAAACACTCAAGTCCAAATACATTAAAACTACTCCCTACTACAGGTAAATGCTATACTTTAACTCCTTTGGCCAAAAATAAACAAAAATGAAAAATGCCGAGACAAAGAGTAAAAAACAAAATATAATGTAACTACAAGGGCCTTCATAGAGGCTGTGTGTTGTGCTACTCTCTCATAAAGGAGCTCTTCACTGAATATATTTCTCCTTACCATTAATCATCATATTTGTTGGGAGCAAAAGAAGTCATACATCGGCTAGACAAGGGAAATATGATTGGTTTATAAGTGTAGGACAATGCTCCATTGGTATGAGACCTTTTGGGTAGTATTCAAAAGCAAATTCGTGAGGGCTCAGGCCCAAAGCGAACAATATCATACCAATGTGGAGTTTGACGGATCCTAACAACTGGTATCAGAGCCCAGAGCCCGAAACTTAACCGGAGGAACGCATCGGAAAGCGTGGTGGAGATCCCCCCTAATTAGCCTTGTGTCTGGCTATAAATCATCCGTATTTGAGGTGCCTTGTGTCGAAAGTCTTCCTGGCAAAAAAATGTAGTGGTTGGCGGCGGTCCTGTTTGGTCGAGGGTGACGACAATAACGGCGGTACAAGATGATTGGCTGATGGATTATCATTTGAGAGGAGGCCACAACGATGTGGTCCTTCATTTGAGGGGAGAATTGTTGGGAGCAAAAGAAGTCCCACATCGGCTAGACATGGGAAATATGATGGTTTTATAAGTGTAGGACAATACTTTATTGGTATGAAGCATTTTGAGTAGTATCCAAAAGTAAATTCGTGAGGGTCCAAGCCCAAAGCGAACAATATCATAGCATTGTGGAGTTTGACATGTCCTAACAATATTCATATGGTTTTTAACCATATATAATAAGGGTGTTTAATATAGTCGCCGTCTTCAAAGAAAATGACTGAGATAAGGGAACTCCACGTCTAATTGGTGAATCTTCTTATCAGATCTCTTAAAAAAAAAAAATTAAAATTGTTACATTTCGAGAGAGCAACACAACAGAGAGAGCGGAGTAAAACTTTTGATACTATTAAGAAACACACAATTTCATTATCGACTCACAGTTAAAACAAAACATAACCATTTTGCCACAGATTACTACAGGCGAAATCATTTCAAAAACCAAACATTTAAAATAATAATAATACGGTAAGAAAAAGGCAAGAAGAGAATGAAAATATAACTTCTTTTTTTCCCCAAGTAAATACAACATTGAGATTCTTTTTTGGAACGCAATTTTTTTTTTTTAAGATCACTTCCGGCTATAGGCCTTTAATTAGTTATTTTAAACTGATGAAGAAACATCTTTCACACTTTCCTCAAAGAAAACTAAAAGATATTTAAAAGTGAAAAAAGATAAATTTTAACATTTAATGCTTCTACTGCAGGCGAAAACACAAGCAGTTGATGTTCTTGTTCCAGTCAAGACAACTACCTTAGAATAAATAATTAAAGTTGAATTCTTTCATGGTGCATTTCTCGGGGTTTAGCCTTGAGTTCATCCCTCGGAACTCACCAAACTAACCTTTATATCCTGGAAATCTTTCTCAACTTCAACAGATACAAGAGATTGCAAGATTTTCGAAAGTAGGCAAAACACTCTAGATCAATTTGAGGGCAACAATGAATATGAACAATAGACCTTACTGGTGGACACAGGTAATACATTTATTTGGACAGAATGTTAACAATTCAATAAAACAAATGTGTACAGTCCAATGAACCACAAACTTTGTGCTAAGAGAATCTGCAACTGCATCAAGAATTAGTGTGTCTGCAATGTTAATTTACACTTGCAGGCTCCTTTGATACATTTTAAGTGCCATTTACAGATAACTATAGAAATATCATTTCTTAATATTATTTTTGGTTGCTCAAAAGGGAACTTCTAATATTGCGAGTTCATGTTTATCACAATCACGGAACTAGACAATAAACATAACACTGTTAATTAGACTATTAGAAATTATTAAAGCAAGCAAAGAAAGTTGGAATTTAACACTTATTAACAGCATTTAATGTACGAGACACAAGGCAAATGAATGAAAAATTCTAGAATAGTAATAACAGCTAAAAATGCAAAATAAAAGATAAAAATACACGCTACATAATGTCTTCTACTTCATCGAATCTTAAAGCAATGTAACCTATAGAGGCCGGTCCGAGACTTCGATGACACAATTTTCTGAGATTCTAGGGAGCATGTGTAGCTGGTTTTCGAATTCCTCTCGCTTTTCCATATAGTCTGATGCATTATTCGGATAATATACCACCACCTTTTGTATATCAGCTGAATGCTTCAAGAAATGTCTTAGCAGATGTACTGGAGCTTCTTGCCCATAGATAGCCTTCATGCTAATGACCTTGAGATGAGATCTCAAACAGCAAGGAATTATTTCGAAATTCCGATCATCTTCATTTAGAATGAATTCTATGTCCTGAATGAGTCCCTAAATGACAATAACAAAGAGAAAGCTATTACGTTAGTAGAATGATCGATCAATCAAGCAACTCACTTTTTTAGTTGGCCCATTGAGGAGGTATATCGGAAAAACTGCATTGAGCATACTTAGAACTAGATGAGGGCTTTCTGGTAGCATTTACCTCGGCAATTTCAAGGATTCTAAGATTCGGTGTTCTTTGCATCAGGTCCAACAAAATGTCTATTGTGTGTCTTGACATATCACGAACTATTTTCAAACGGATCAAATTTTTAAAAACAGGCACATCAGAGAAATCTCTTACACCAGAAAGACTCTAGCATACAAGAACACAATTGAAATTAGTAATGAGACTAATCACAAAAAGTCAAAAAGGAATACACCAGAAGAAATCATTTCAAAATTAGAAAGCTTTTGATACCGCAAGTGAGTCATCAGATATAGTCAAAGATCTAACGCTCTTGATTCCATTAAGCATTCTGATGCTACGGTCACTAACTTCTTCCTCTACTTCGTCATAATTATAAACGTCAACAGATGCATTGGCTAGTGAACATGCAGAAACTAGAAGATTAACTGAGAAGTTACTCATAAAATTCAAGTAAACAAGATTTGAAGCACGAACTAGTATCTCACACTCGAGTAGATCCTCAGGATCTGAACACTGCTTAAAAAGCAGGCATCTCAAATTGGGAACGGAGATGCTGAGATGCCTAATGTTTTCCCATTCACAATTCACCAACGCCAGGTTTTGAAGCAACGGAATGCTTGAGAAAATTTGTGTAGAACTTCCGTTGAAAAATGCTACTTGGGAAAGATGCAGTTCTTTTAAATTTGGCCAATGAATTAAACTCGGATTGAAAATGCATGTCATATATAGTCTTAATTCGGTAAGGGATTCACAAGTTAAAAGGTCACGAGGTAAAGAATATATGCATCCTAAAGGTAGGACAACATCAAGCTTTCTAATATTATGTTTTATAGCAACTAAAATCCATGAATGAAGACGGGTAGGATTCACCGGCATTTTAAATGAAAGGCGCAACCTTTCGATATCTGATTCATCATGCCGGAGAAGTATTCTTTCCAAAGAATCCAAAAAGGAAGCCCTACGATTTAAGTAATCTCTCTTTGTTATGTCAATTGAATCTCCTAAATCAATGTTGGAAATTGCAGTCCATAGGTTTTTCCATGTCTTGCATAGTATTGATGTTCGTATAATATCTTTGGTAGGAAGGAACGAGAGGATATGCTGGAGAATTGCATTAGGCAATTCGCTAATCAGATCTTCCTTTCTATCTTCTTCCTTTAATTTAGAAAACCTTTGTTGTTCATCGCTCTTCACTAATACCAAGGTTGCCATAATGAGGTTCTGATGTTCTGCTTTGAAGAAGGAAGAAGAAATAGTTAGAGAGCTTTGCAAAACAGGAACCTAATTCATAAATGAAAAAGGATAAGGTCTCCTTCGCCATTGAAGATATCAATTTCAAGCTTAATTTTTTATCATTTATCAAAATCCTTCAACCAAGAACGTAATGAGCAACAAAGATTAAGTTTCTTATGTTTTGTTAATATATTTGCAAAAGTATATCAGACTTCTTTTGTATAAAAAATTGTTTATGTAGTGTTGCAAAGCTTGAAGCTCTTTTTACTTTACAGGAAAAAGATATTCTAAACAAATCAACTTCTTTTACTGAGAGAAGGGCTAACATATTCCACGTATTAATGATTTTTCAATCGGAAAATAAGAGATACAACATATGAAGTGTTCAATTACACAAATAAGACGAATGTTCACAAGATATATCAGATTTAAGAATGTTCTGTAAATATTTTACAATGTCACACAGAACCTGAAACACGCACCATATATAATTGATTTCACACAGAAATTAGGATATGCAATACACACAGAGTTATTTCTCATAGAACTAGTTTCTGCCACATTCAAGGAACTTATTCTAGCAGTATGTAACAGCGTAGATATAACTAGGCATTATGATATTTTAACAGTAGTTTTTCTTAAAATTCAAAGAGATATTTTTTGTGTGAATTAGATCATGGTATTTACATTAAGCTAGAGTCTTGAGTTGTTAATAACATGACAGAAATCATTCCTCTGTATGTCTTTCAGGTCTGAATGTGGACAATCAGAGAGGAAGGAATGGTCGAAAAGTTTAAGGAAATAGAAAGAGGAAAAGGAATCAAGGGAAATGAAATAAAAAAGGATCATATTAAAGTTGTTGAAGGAAAGAGAATGAAGAAGCACAGTACGGAGAACAGAAATTCATTATAAATAAAAGGAGGATTCCAGCAAGCCTATTTGTGTAGTTTCTCCAAGAAAATCTCATTGTCATCTTTGTGATACTGGAGATTATACATAACAGAAGGGTCGTAAAGTGCAGATTTTAAGTGGATATGTGCCTATTAGAGGAACACACTACATAAAGTAGTCCCGTGCTTGCTTAGCCAAAAAATCCAATCTGTTAATAAAAAACTGCTGATACATCTAACTACATTAGAAATGAGAAAGCGTCCAAATAAACAACTAATATTTTATATAAAATAATATCCTTAAAATTTGGATTTTCTACCTTAAACAAGCATTGTGAGTAAAGGAAAAGCAGTCGTTAGCACTAATCAGTATAAACGAATAAAAAAAGTAAATTCTTTGCAATCATAAGCACATTTATCAATCAGGCAAACATTGCACAGATCTGCAAAAGAAAAATAAATAAATAAATAGTTAAGCTTTATTAGTTGATGAGAAATATCAACAAAGACAGATCTGAATAGAGAAATGGGATAGAGAAGATGGTTCGCCGGAAATGGTGTGAGGAGAGAGAAAGAGAAAAGCAAGAGGGGATCAAAAGCCTTTAGCAAAACTGAAATATATGGGTCCAGAATCAAAGAGTAGAAACACGAATCAAAGGAATGGAGAAAGTAAAAAGCCCTAAACAAGGGGATGCAGATATACACAGCAGAGAAAGGAAAGCTCAAAATCAATTTGAAGATTCAAACCTTAAGCAAATCTGACACAATCCAAGAGACCTTGGACGATCTGGGACCTCAATAGCAACTGAGCACAAACACACTACGAACGAATGAAGGACAAGAAATGCCCTAACCAGAACTTCAATTGTGTGAGCGTGAAAGAGAAATGGAAGGAATAAAGAAAAATAGAAAAAACGAAGTTAAATAGGAAAAGTGAAGAGATGCCGTTTCACTTACTGAATAAAAATTAAAAATATCTCAATAGCAGGTGTGAACGCGAGATACGGAATCGTGAAATTTATAGGAAAGCGGCTCTTTTTATGTAGCGAGGAAATACAGTATGTGTCATAAAACAAGTTATTCCACATGTCAACACTATATACGAGTGTTTAAAGAAAGATTTCAAAGTAAACAACTGATTTCCTTCTTCACCTCATATCTGGATTCTCAAAAGAATCTTAGAAAAAGCAAGGGTGTATTTCAAAAGATTAATAAACGGATAAAAATATTCTTGAACTTTGGATTTTCTACCTTAAACAAGCACTGTGAATAAAGGAAAAGCATTCGTTAGCACTAATCAGTATAATGGATAAAAAATAGCATAATAAAGTAAATTCTTTGCAATCATATCCTGCAAAAATTGCACAGATTTGCAAATGAAAAGAGGCAAAAAAAATGAAGCTTTATTAGCTAATGAACAAATATCAACAAAGACAAAGATCTGTATAGAGAAAGGGGATAGCGAAGATGGTTTCGCCGGAAATGGTGTGAGAGAGGAAGAGAAAAGCATAAGGGGATCAAAAGCCTTTAGTCAGGAATCGCAAAGTAGAAACACAAATCGAAGGAATGGAGAAAGAAAAAAGCCCTAAACAAGGCGATGCAGATATACACAGCAGACAGAGGAAAGCTCAAAATCAATTTGAAGATCCAAACCTTAAGCAAATCTGACACAATCCAAGAGACCTTCCACGATCTGGGACCTCAATCGCTACTGACCAAAAACACACAACGAAGGAACAGAGGACCGAAACGCCGTAACCCAAACTTCAATTGTGTGAGCTTGAAAGAGAAAAGGAAGGAATAAAGAAAAATGGAAAAAAGGAAGTTAAATAGGGAAAGTGAAGCGACGCCGTTTTACACTTATTGAATAAATAAAAATTAAAAATATCTCAATAACAGGTGTGAATGCGAGGTACGAATCGTGAAATTTATGGGAAACCAGCTCTTTTTTTGTAGCGGGAAATATAGCATGTGTCACAAACCAAGTTATTTCACATGTCAACAATATATATGAGTGTTTAAAGAAAGATTTCAAAGTAAATAATATATTTCCCTCTTCACCTCATAGCTAGGTTCTCAAAGGATCTTAGAAAAGCAAGGGAGTATTTCAGAAGATCAAAAAAGGAATATCCAGAGGGTCTGAACACAAAATATAACGGAGATCCTCTCTTGTGACTTGGACAAAAGGTAAACTTTAGTGGTAACTGGGCTTCAAAAACTGGGAAATTTCAAGATCTATAACATGAAAAGTATATGATTGCCTGAAGGCCCAGGGTTCGGCCAACCACCGCCTACATTACAGTTTGAGCTCAACAAAGTGGATTAAGGCTACCTTTGCATTAATTTCCTCCATCGAACAAGGTTACAAGCATTTTTACAAGACAATACACCAGGAACTGAACTCAGTAGCCTAAATTGATTGATTCATCAACAAGAAGAAATCTAAGAACCGAGCTGCAATTTACACAGCCAAAAACCCATACACAAGTATTATACACTTACCTCTCAAAATGAACCTCGAATAATCACTTGATTTAACTAAAGTAATTGGAGCAGAGAGAGAAGAAAACTGCGCTAAAAAGAAGAAGAGAGAGGAAACCCTATTCTGTTGAAGATGGTCTTTTATTTCTCTCCTCCAAAGGCCGGGATCTGTTCTCTTGTGACCCAATGTCAAGGATTAGTTTCCATGGCTGTTCATTCTTTTATTTAGATTTAAAACCTGACTCTACAGTCATGCTAGAAATATTAAGAACAGAGTGGAATCAAATATGATAATTTCTCCTGTACGGCTGTACTTGATGCAAATTGCAGAGCACCATAACCAAATGTGCCATTTTTCCTTCTTCAGAATGATATCCCTTTGAGAGTCATACTCTTGCATATATGGGTAAAAAAGATGGGTGACCACCACCTAGTCACTACTGAGAGTTGTCCCAGGGATTGAGCAGCGAGGCGATAACCAGAATTAGGAGAGACAAATATGAGTGGTAAAGCCAAGTTGAACTGCAAGAATTTAAAATTCTGATTGGATACATCCCTAGACTTCAATTCATTTTTATGATTAGTTTTATTTACCTTGTAGTTTCCTAAACGGAGTAGGTTGTGCTTCTTATTTTAGTACTTAATCAACACAGGACATGATATTAACTATCCATTGGGTTGAAGCCCTTAATTGTCTAGATGTTATGCTATTAACTAGAAAATCTTTAACGATGTGGAAAAGTATTCTTTAGTTAGATAAGTGCAATGTTCACCAGACAGACATAACCCTCCCCATTCCATTTTCCAAAGGAAAAGAATCCCCGACAATACCCCTTTCTCATAAATTGTGAAACGCCTCTATAACCCTGAAAATATAAGACGGAAAGAAAAGATAAAAAGAATTCAATCATTTAACTTAGAGATTATGACTTCGCCACTTAGATTAAGCTATATTTGAATAATTTGAAAAGACTTTAGGCAGAAAATGAGTTCATGGTACAATAATGTATCCAATTTTGTACTGATCATATTTCCTGCATAGAAACAAGTTTTGGTGCGTCAAACAACAAAAAAATAGGATTTAAATTTAAAATACTCAAATGGGACAAAAAATTTCCACTCATTTCTATCTATTTATAAAGGCAGCTGTTTATAAAGGCCTGCCAAACATATGCTACGTTATTGGCATAATATAGTACTATAATTAAATTAATTGTTAAATTTCCTCTTTAAATCGTACAAAATCTACATGCTTTACCTTCAACTTTCCAAAATTGACATTGCACTTGCTCACATTTCATGGGTTTGAATTGGCATTGGTGAAGAAAACAACCAAACATTTGAATTCTCCTTCTGATTTCAATTTCATGCTCCAAATGCCGATATGCATGCAGATTGAACTGTGATGAAGCAAGTTTGGGATTCTCCATCAACAAATTCTGAAAATGCGAAAAAGAAAATGGAATTTTCCTTTGAGAGAGAAACATCACAAAAAAGTGCAACAGAAATAGTAGAATAAAACTCTTGATAACTATAAAAAATAAAAAAAAATCATTATCTTCATATAGTCGAAACAAAACATAACTATTTCCCTAGATTAATACAAGCAAGTGAATTGGTTTCAATACATGACATGTAAACAACAACAATAGCAGCAAAAGCAACACCACCACCAACAACAAGAAGAAGGAAAGGGAAGAAAAGAATGTACAAAGTGATGTTATCGGTATAAAAGTTGGATGATAATAACTTTCTACTTTGCATTAGGAATCTATCATTGAACACCAAGAACGGAATGAGTAAAACATCAATTGTGTGGATTTATGAACAATGAAATAACAAGAGAAAGAAGGACTCACTTTCAAAAATCTGCACACGTACTTTATTTGATGCTATTGTTACCTTTTTGATGACAAGATTGCTATCGGGTTGCCTTCTTTTTAAACTTAACTACACAGTCTGTTTTAAGCTTCGTATGGAAAACCATCACATGTAAAACCTTAAAAAAATGGAAGCAAAACGCATTCAGACATTAGAATTTTAAAAGATAAAAAAATACAGAAAAACTAAAAGTCATTTTACTTAAATTTTAAAAATTAAGGTTTTAACTGTAATGCAAAAACACAAACAGTTGATGATTTGGAACTAGACAAGATGGCTGCCATAATAAATAAATAAAGCTCAATGCAACACAATCAACCTCAAAATCTGGTATAATCTTGCATAGAAAAAATCATGTATAAGCAAAGTCCACTTCCTGCTTCTTAAAGCATGACGTCAGCGCTGCTCTCACTTTCTTATATGTAGAACTTCAGTTATCAAAAAGCTATGTGAAAGGGGGAGGTCTAATTTGCTTGGGCTTCATTCTTTAGAGACACTTTTTTTTCTTATTTACCAACTCGGTTCTTGCTAGGTCACGTGCTCTTTTTCTTGTTCCTTCTTTAAAGACGGACATCATTAGCTCCTTATTATGGAAACATCCATATTATCGAAGAGATCTCTAAGGACAAGGCTTTGTGAGTTAACGAATGAAGGTAGAAGTATTGCCTGATGCAATTTTCCATCATTCCTCTCCTTTCTTCCTTCCTACCAAAAATATCATACGAACATCGATACTATGCTAGAGAAACCTCTAGACTGCCATTTCCAATTATTAATTTGGAAGATTCGATTTCTTGGTTTGACAAAATGAAGAGTGATTAATTAAAGCGTCGGGGCTTCCTTCTTGAATTTTCTGGTAAGAATACTTCTCCAGCATGATGATTCGGCTATCGAAAGGCTCCATCTTGATGTTTCCCAACCTTTAGAACGCATTTATATTTTATCTCGCCACCTTTTCACTTGTGAATCCCTAACCAAGTTAAGACTACATATGATTTGCATTTCGATCCCAATCTAATTCATTGGCCAAATTTAAAAAAACTGCATCTTTCCCTAGTAAAATTTTCCAACGAACATTCCACACAACTTTTCTACAATTTCCCATTGCGTCAAGACATGGTGTTGACTGATTGTGGATGGAGAAATATTAAGCATAGCAGCATCTCAATTCCCAATTTGAACTGCCAAATTTTTCAGCAATATCCAGATAGCGGAGCTAATGAGTATTTACTCGGCTATGAGATAGAAGTTCGTGCTACAAATCTTGTTTACTTGGACTATATATGTAACATCCCAGTTAATCTTCTTTTATCTGCATTTTGGTGATCAAAGCATCTGTTTACGTTTTAAATCAAATCACAGCAATGGAAGAAATTGCTGCTTATTCCACGAGAATGCTTAGTGGAATCCAAAGTGTTAGATCTTTGAGCATTAGATCTGACAATACACTATAGAACATGTTGCTTTTATATTCGATGAAGTAGAAGAGACTTACTGAGTGTGTATCTTTATCTTTCACTTTGTATCTGTAGATATTAATACCGGAATTTGTCAAGTCATTTACCATGTGTCTCATACAATGAACGCCTTGAACATAGTCCGACCTTTTCTGCTTACCCATAATGTGAAACGTTTTCAATACCTGACAATATGAATAATAATAATAATAATAATAGTAATACCATCAGAAAAAGAGGATTATATCAGTTTTAAGCATGATATTATAAACCGCCATATGCAAATACTATTTTTTTAAAAAAAGGCAAGAAGGCACAGTCTAACACTGGAATCTTAACAACCTGATTAAACTAAATATTTCACGCTTTCCTAAAGAAACTAGAATTTACTTTTACAGGGGGAAAAGGATCAGCTTTTGACTGTGAGGCAAAAGTTCAAACAGCTGATGCTCTGATTCTGGAAAAAAACGGTTCCTTCAAAAAATAAAAATAAAATAAAAAATGAATTCTTGTATGCTGTTTAACCAAATCGAATATCAATGACAGCTCATAGTGAAACAAAATTAAATCTGAAGACTAAGGAGATGAAACCCGCCATCTAGAATGCGAAAAATTAACAAAAAGAGTTTAAGAATCGATTAAACATTGTGGAATCAGAATGCGGATTGTACCCAGAATTTAATTGTACCCTTGATCGGTATGATGATATTGTTCCCCTTGGAATTGACGAAGAGGAAATGAAGGTTATTCAAGTTTCTTTTATAAGTGGGCAGGTTACAATGCCACCCCATTTATGCACACCATTCGAACTTACAAAGGAGCCGCCATTTATATCCATGGTTATTGTATATTTATCTATTTTTACCTATCCTTATTAAAAAAATTTTAAAAAATATTATTTTCATCCATGTTATATTGCAATATTGTCCCTTTTAAATTCATTTATATAAACATTATACAAAAAAATATCAAATAATAAAATTGAGAAAAGATCTTATGTAAGTGATATTTTCGTTATTTTTGTAAAATTTTAATTATTTTCATCATTTGCAAAACTCAAATTTATTGTGTGTTTCGTTGTTAAAATTAAATTTAACTATTGCGTAATTGAGTAATCATTCATCACGGGATCGACAATCCGAACTGGTTTGTCCACTTTATTACTTGTATGCGACATGTGCGCTACAGTACATATTTTCTAATGAACAACATGTCCGACGTCATTTTTATATATTTAGTGGCCAAAATTCGACCACATCAAAGTTCAAGTAGCAATCCAAGACATTTTTCAAAATATAGTGAACAATCGAAGACATTTTTTAAAGTTTTGTGAGCAATGAAACATACTTTCTTACGTGGTAATTTGGCAACGACGTGACGGAGTGCCACCTACGCATTCTGTTACTCAACATTTTAAATTTTAGTGAGCAATCTAAGATGCGACATAGGTTTAGTGATTATTGGGACAATTAACTTATAAAAGTAATTTTTCCTTGTTTTCACAAAAAAAAAAAAAAAGGAACTTTTTAAATCAAATTTGAAAAAAAAAATTACATTATCAAATACGAATCACTTTGAAAATAACTAATAGAGACAGAACATAATCCCTGCTCAAATCTTTTAACTTCATTTTATTTTTATATTTTATAATTGAAACCGTATAAAGAGTAACTAAAGTATATATAAATAAAGCAGTAAATGAGAGTATTTTAATCTTTATCCCGCCTCGTTCCCTTGTCCCCACCCTACCTACCGAATTCTCGACGAGGTAGGTCCAAAATGTTAATCCATGTCTCCACCTCGACATGGTTCATCATGTTGTCATCCTTACTTAAAACTAAGAAAAGATTAAATACTAACTTTTTCATAAATATTTAGACATTAAAAGGTAACTTTTACTTATTCTTAAATGCGGCCAAACATGTTATAAGTTGTGCCGTAAATCTCCTCATCAAAAAGGCTCACCAGCGGCAGATATCTCAATATTAAATTCGTTCTAATCCCTTTTATTGCTTTTAAACAAGAGTTCAGGATAATAATATACGAATTAATTACATACATTGATATATGTAGAAATTCCATCCAAAATATATTAAGCCCCCGTTTGAGTCACGTTAAAATTTTCATTCTCATTTTTAACCATACATTCTTCAATAAAATAATATTTTCCATCACATCAATAATTTTTCTTCTTTTTTCAACCACACATTCTTCATCAGTCTACTATTCCAAAATACATTCTTCTAAAATAATGTGGCTCAAACACACTATAACTCTCTTATGTTGAATTTCAACAACCATGACATAAACTGGTTGTAAGTCTATCAATATTGACTATTAATTCCTCAGAAATAAAGGATATATTACATTTATAGAATGTTGTACGTTACAACTATGCAATTCTCACTCCACTATTCTCATATAGAGAGAGAGAGAGAGAGAGAGAGAGAGAGAGAGAGTTCATAAATGGGTCTTAGGGACGAATTTGAGGGCCACAAGGCCCAACCCAATTGCCATCCATCGTGTTAGGTGAGACTAACATGTTTGGCAAATAAATAACTTTCTTATAAGCTTGGGAAAAATATGTATAGATTCTCATTGATTAGCATAATCATGGCCAAAATGGATTCAAAGAATCAAAGTTCTTTGAATCAGTGCCCTTTACCCTCATTTTGGTTAATTTATATATGATTTATAAAGAGAAATAATAGCATATTCTACGTAATATATGGATAACAATGAGTAACAATTATGAATGTGCAAATAAAATTAATATTTGACTTTGACTTTAATTGTATTTATAAATCATTTTGTGAGAATCGTGGTTCTCCTAACTCTTTTGGGCCAATGCTATTTGCATCATTTGTATTGTTTGCATTATTTTGGCCTAGCTGCTTAGGTGTCACTTGCCTATTGACATCTTGGTTGTTACATGGATTGTGCTAGCTTCTGTTTATTAGAACCGTTGGATGTGTTGGATGGTTGAAATTTAATTCTTGGTTGATATTTCCTCTCACCTCTCTTATTTCACTCGACCTCTCCCCATTCTCGAACCTTCTTCCCTCTCTCTCGTTTTTCTGGGTTTCTCTCTATTCTGTGAGTAGTTTCTCTTGTCTCTTGCGTGGTTTCTCTGTGATTGTTCTAGCATTTAGAGGGTAAACAAGTGGGTAATCTATGCCTGAAAGAGTGGCTGGTTTTAGTCTTGGTTTTACTCTAACTACAAGGAAGAACAGTGGCTATTGGGAGATCTTTTGATCGATGACCAGTACAGAGTTTCCCCTTTGAGTGTTCTCTATAATCCCTCTCTTTCTGGACGGCAGTGTGCGATTATTGGAAGGGCTGTTCCTGAGCCTATCTTCGGCTAGCTACATAAAGGGAAGTAACTCTCGGTTTTCATTCATTTGGTGTTCTATGTTTTCTGTTGCCTTTATGAATATGTTAATATGCTTTGTGCTTTGTTGATTGTTACTTTAAATTCCTAACACATTTATAAATTTATATCCAAATGGAGGCATGGTATATATTTAGCTTGCCTCAGTTGTTTTTAAATTTAACTCTTCAAAGTCAATACTTAACGAGGACTCGCAATTTTCTTGCAACTGGCACTAAATTTTGTAACCAGGCAATTTCAGGGGATTATCATTAATGTTTGTAAAACATAGTGATTCTCAAATCACATACGTGCACTGGAACTTGAATTGTGAAGTTGAAATTATTTTCTTTAATTTATAGTTTCTAACACGAGAATCGACTAGAACATATCAAAGGGAATGATGTACACAATTTTGCTTAATATTGGGCAAAATACATGGTGTAACAATCCTGTGGTTTCAACTATCTTGAATTAAGTTCTTTGGCTCACTCAAAACATACTTCGGTAATTCATATCTTGCACCTGCGACAAAGGCGTTTAGGGGTAAAAATACACTTCATACCCGACATTTACGCTAAAAGGGGCAAAAGAAGAAGAAATATCGAATGGTGACTCAGTTATGTACCTCTTTCATCGTAACAAACTGTTAAATCGGCATTTTGAACTGTAATCCTGGCATCGTTCACAATTGTTTGTGCAAGAGTTGGATCAGCTTCAGCTGCTGCACGAAGTGCATCCCAAATTTCTGGTACAAATGCATATCACAATTTAAGGATTTTTCTCGCAATTAAATGTTGCGTAGAACATCCAAATTAAGTTATAAGCAAAATATAACAAATGCGAGAAATTTATATGGTTCATAACCTCGGCCACCGATAAAAGAGTACCATGTACATTGTTTTGTTATGGATTAAATGAATACAAATTATAGAGATCAATTAATAAAGTAAAATAAGAAAAATGGAAGCAAGAATAACACGCAATGTAACATGATTCACCATCCGCAACCAAATCGCACTATATTGAAGAAGAGAATTACAACGTGTTATTTTTTTCTCTCTACTATGATACACCAAATGGAGGCTCATCCTAATAACCTTTATATAGGAGAAAAAATGTTAGGACGACCTAATAATATGGGCAAATTGACCTAAAAATCAGACTTTTAGTGTATTTTTTTAAAAGCTAATGAAATGTGCGCTTGAGAATTTAATAAAAGTTGTGGATCTCATGAATCGTGTGGTTAAAAATAATTATTGACTTTGACTGATATTTATCAACTTTTTTAGCTAAACCAAACAAGGGCTTAAAAAATTTCACGGCCGGGGGAAAGTGTACAGAATATTAGGTTCCACACATCCAATATGTAATCTAGATTCATGAAAATGTCCTAGGATGATATGTTCTTGATAAAAATCAGGTATTTTGTTACCTTACTGCGCAGGACTGAATTCCAAGGAGAAAGACTTAGTTCTTCGGAAGACTTTTTCTTTTGGTGTTTTTCAATAATGCATTTTGTTTGTCATATTTAAACTTACCTATCCGGCCGCCATAGTGAGGAGCGGTGTCCCAAAACTCTTCTCGCAGCTGTATGAGTTGACTCTTTGTTATCGGCTGAGGATGCTTCCATGGTTTCGGTTTTCTAATCTTTTTGACATTTCCTGTAAAACTCGAGTGCAAAATAGTACATTATCAGTACCAATGCTAAGAGCCTCATATATAGAGCAATCGATTTGTTGTAGATGCTCCATATCTAAGCTATCAGTTGATAGCCTAATACAATATTTAGACAAGTCCTTCAAATTTGTTCCATTTAGTCCATACTGCGTTGGCTAGTACAAAAATTCCAACAGCAAGAAACAGCGAATCCCCGAGCATTTGTGACTAAATCATGCCTAATGAGTTTGTGTTTTACATGTCGAGATCAGAATAAATAGATTTGACGCAATTATCTTAACCAAAACTAACATATGATTGTGGGATAAAATAATGGTGAATCAAAGTAGATAATCAAACCGAAGGCCCGTGTTCACACGGTTTCCTTAAATCGAATTCGCCGCCTCACCGGGGTGCACGAGGTTTTTGATCGGTGTTCGATTCCCAGGATACAATCGGTTATCAGTCCACGTTGCACGACGTTACCGACCTACAAACTAGCTGCGTCTATCTCTCGAAGGAATAATCAAAGCAAAGAAATCAGCCTGCCGAAAAAATGGAAAAGGAGGAAAGTTGATGAAGGATTTTCTTTTCCTTGTTTTTGTTTTCTGTTTTCAGTGGTTTCTTCAACCAACAAGAGTCTTCTATTTATACACATGGATGAAGAGGGTAGCCATAAATTGACATTGAAGATGATTTACATAAATTCCTGAAACTGAAGATGTAATGGCTGAAGATGTTAATGGCTGAAATTGAAGACGGATGGAAACTGATGAAACTGAATGGCTTTTGATTTTCTGAAAACTGATTTTCATTCAATTATTTCCAACAATGATTTCTGGTAATCATCAAATACAGAAGATAAGAACAATGATTAGGATACAAAGCAAATATGCAAATTTTTTGGTGTCTCGTGCCTCACCTTTCATCTGTGAGGATCCAGCACAACCCATATTGTATAGTTGCAAGAAATGAAGTAGATTCAGATCTGAAGTCAAATAAATTTGTGTTGTAAGAAGAACAGTTCAAGAAGTTCAGTAAGTTCTTTTTTGAAGTGCATGTGAGTTTGAGTTGATAGGAGAGAGATGAAATTAAGTTCCAAGTTTCAAATAGTCACTTTATGGTTGGATATTTATGAATAAATGAAATCTTGAAAAAAGTATAATTGGCTAGAATAATTCCTAACTCACAAATCCAAGAATTCATCGAACTATACTTTTGAATCTAGAGTTGTTGGTTGGGTGAATAACCATTCCTTTTCTCCGGTTGAAGTTCATCGTTTTTAGATAAAAGCATGTTAACTTTTTGTTTAATTTATTTTGAAAGTAGGATGATAATTCACTTCTAATTATTGACTGACAAATGGTGTCCACAAGAAAGACCAGAAATTGAGCAAGAGAAAAAAGTGGAGTTAGTAGTTGGGTATCATGTTCTATTCCCCGTGATCACAGTTGCAGAGGTTGTAAGGAAAGATTAGGATTGGCTTTAGTACAACTGTGTGGAGTTGCGAACCATCCAAATTGTTATTTCCTGAAAGTTCACATACGTAGTCCACACGAAGTTATTTAAACATAGGAAATTTCGAGAGAGTGAAAATTAGCTTAGTTTTTGTATGTATCATGAGAGGAGAGAGAACCACACACAGACAAGTTGAAGATCTAGTTGGTCAAGGGATCGAGTGAACCTACCTTAATTTTATGCTACTGCTGCATAACTTGATATGTATACGTATATATAATTAGATATGTCCAAATGTGGGCACCATTTGGAAGTGTTTAAATTAAAATTTAAAGGATTATAAGTTGTGGATCCTACAAAATATGTTGTTAATAAATAGGTAGTTGTATGTCCAACGAAATGTGTGAATAGAAAATATGAACATGTTTTAGTTACTCGTGCTAAAAATAAGCTCCAAATGTATGGCTTATATCGAATATAGGCAGGTCCACTAAAAATAAATCATGCATTTGGGGCTTGTTTTTAAGCATTAACCACTCCAAACATAATGTTTGACCAGCTTCAATTATAGTCTAAGCTTTGCCAAACACGAACCAACAATTACTATAGAGAATTCTTTAACAGATACCAGATACAAGAACATCAAGAAAATCATGCACATACATCTCAAAATATGTACATTTTGTTGTGATACAAAATCAAAAACAGGTATTTTGAAGTTACTTTCTTGACATTCAGATGTTTTGGTAAAACAGATGTTATCTAAAAGTCAATGGTTCAGCTGCCTAAAACACCGCGACTTAACCGTATGATATGAATCTCCATACTTGCTCCTGAAATTGTATGGATCATACTTCGTATTCTCATAGTTGGCTGCCACGGTTTCAACAGGTTTCGGCTCCATACTCGGTGCCACAAAATTTGCGTCACCATTTTTCTCTCGTGCACGATGCTTTGTTCTCTCTTTCTGGCTCTTCATCCTGATTTGGCCGAACCGGGGACCCTCTCCCGACCCATAAAATTCAGCATACTCTTGCCGTTAGGAAGATCTGTGCTTGCTTGGCAGAGAGGAATCTTTAAAACTGCTCGATCTAATCTTCGGTTGTTTAACTTCAGTAAATCAATCAGCAGAAGATGGTATGTGGGTCTGCCTTGTTTCAGATAGGGGAGTTGGAGCTCTCTGCTTTTGAGCTAATGAAGGCTCGGCTTCATCTTCAGGCATGACAAGAGAATCTTTCAGAGGAGTAAGGCCACCTTTGAAACTCTTCCCTCTTAAGCGCAGGGAATGAATTGAAGAAAAATGCCACTTAATGCTTCCATTGTAAACTTCCATATATCCCAGACAAGCTGTCCAAATGACAGCTATCTAGCTTCTTGTTCGTCTTTAATGGCAACTGCAATAGGAGTGGGTTTCTCCTTGCTCACTGGTCGTTCCGGAAGTTCGGATCCATAATGCCCTGCAGCAATTATATGTACTGAGGTTACAAAAGATTGTATTATATAGAATAAACGATACATATAGGCATCTCGCAAGCAGAAGACCAGTTTTAGAACTTCAGTCTAGAAATTGCACATCCTCACTAATCATGGAAATGAAAAATTGGTGCTTTCAATTCACATTAAAATTCGCATCGACATAAACCTTACTTAGAAATGTATACAAAATTATCTTGAGAACACGTGGAAGTCCATGCAACTTCTATGAAGTAAAATTTGTAAAACTTGGCAGCTATTCAATAAAATGAAGAATTGAATTCTTCATTTTATTTATCACCAGAAGAAAACTTTCCCATGTTTAGAGGGATAAATGGGACTAAAACTTTCACAAACAGTTGAATTTAAGTAAAAGGCTCATTTTTAAAATATCAGAGATCATTGTTTTAATCCCTCTTGTTAACTTAATAAACAGAAAGAAAACCATAGATAATAGAATTTACCATTTTGGAGAAAAAAGAGAACCAAATCCCTGCCGAAGCATATCCTATCAAAATAGAACCAGCGGCCATAAGAAGATCTGTCAGAAAAACCGGATTATTAGAGTCGGACTTGGTTACCAATTTGTCACTTTGTATTGGTGTACTGAACTGAGTAAAGTACTTTTCAGCAAATAGCTAGCTTGATAAAGGATGAAAAACAATATTTATCTAACTTCACGTATGGAAGTGTATTCCTATAAAAGGGAACCAGGAATCAAGACACAACAAAGATAGCATAAGGTTGAATCACAACATGCAAAGTTATGGACGAGATGAACACATAGATTTTGGGATATCAAGTATGATGGCATGATAATTTAAATATTAATCGACATTATCATTTTATTTGATGGAAAAAGATAGCATGTTAAAATACCTATCTTGGCAAAAACATATTATTCAACTGCAGTTGACATAACAATTGGACAAGATTTAGGACATATAGCATTTCATTTAGCCAACTAATGTGCTGAATGTTCAAGAAAACGGTTGTTGATAGGCGATCTAAACCTACAGCAGACATAGAACTATTCTGGTAATCACAATCTTCTTTGTCGAGAGAGATTTGACGAAGAGCAGCATTGCCTCTGTCAACAACTAATAAATAACAGGTAGCCATCAATATATCACATCGAAGTCACTCGAGAACTTTGCATCCTCACTTGGTCCATCCCGATAGCCAACAACATTTGATTTTCCTCACTCAATGGTTGTCACACCTGTAATTAATTTTCAAGATTAGAATACTTTGAGAAGACATCCGTACCATGACAATGAATTAATTTTAGATCCCAGATAATCTATTTCATACAGTAATATTTAACAATTATTTAGTACGTATTCAACTGTAGGGATTCCATTTTGATTTATCAAACTCTCCTAGAAATCTGGATAACACAGAACAATTGGAGAAAACCTGCGTCTCCTATATTTCTAATGGCAAGATTTGATGCATCAGCAACATAAACATTTCCTTCATCATTCGTGGTAATCCCCTTAGGATGATTAAAACGAGCATCAGCAACATAAACATTTCCCTTTTGCTTGCGGCACTATCTCAACTAACCCCAACTTTGGCTGTATCCAAAAAAAAAAAAAAATTTATAATTCAAGAGTTCAAGAATCAAATCTCTTTCACTGAAAATAAGGTTTAACTTTTCTAATCTCCAGTATTTAATTGGTAAATTTTTTATCATTTGAAAGCTAACGCATATGAATTAAAAAAATAAAGTCATCCTCTCTCTTCACATGTTCCAGAACCAAAGAGGAAAGGAGCATTACCATACCACACTTAAAAATGCTAAAACAGAAAATAATGGTGGTTATCTGATACATTCATCTTGACTGAACAAGATGTATAATTCAGAAGAACGGACAGGGAAGTGCACATTGGGAAAGTGGGGGAGTAATTCATACGACGTTGCTATTCTCAGCATCCACGGCAAATAGCTCTCCATCTTACGAGACACGAATCGAGTATGGTATAACTCCAAGTTTATTCCCCTGAACAACAATTTCAACTAGATACCCATCTTCAAATTGAAGCGTGAGCTAGAAACTGCAAAACACAGGTGATAGAAATGATTAAGAAAACGAGAAAGCTAAGGAAAGACCTCATGCCTTTCACACAAAATTCAAGCTCAGAAAGAGCTTCTGTGCGTGTTTATGTGTACAGATCAGAAAATTTTAAAGTGGGATTTCAATGGAGATTGTGAAAATACAGATTGAAGAACACTGATTTTGCACAATATGCAAAAAGCCAGTCTTTTTTAAATTCTCGATCTTCAGTTTTTGTTATCTCAAAATTTATTCTTTCAAAGGCTTGTTGATTCCACCACCGCAGAAAGTGCATTTTTGGAGGATTAGTGGAAAAGAAAATCTAAATCAAGACTGTGGTTTGGGTTCTGCTATTTAGTTTGACACTTCATTCGTTTCGAAAATATTGTTGCTAGGGGTGACTGGAGTTCCTTCCCCGAGTGATTAAAGAATTCTAATCGAAGTGCATATCAAGAAAAATTCAGTTTGGAATATTATTAAAAATCTATATCAAGTTGAAGTTCTATTTTACAAGCTCATTAGGAGGTGAAATTTGTTTTGAATTTTTTGGTATTCTACTTCATCAACAACTCTATTAAGAAAGTTTGAATGTCTCCTACATGTTCTCTATAAATAATAAGCTCTTTTATACAATTTTAAAAAATGTGAGAAAATAGATTACTGAATTATATGATCCATTGTAATTTTCACTTTCTCTATTATTTTTGAGTCAATAAAATCTCTTAATTCATCTGTCATATTCTTGTCTTTATTATTATTTTGCTTGATCATATACTTCCTTATTATTTACCATATAACTTCAATATCTCAATCCGGTGGTTTGTTTCACAACAATTGGTATCATAACTATTCTGGTACCTTGTTTGCTATACAACAATTGGTATCAGAGTGTAATGTTTGATTTGTTAGAGATTTTTTATTCGTGATGGCTTCCATGAAGTATGACATTTCGCTTTTGAACATTAGATTTTCACTATGTCAAGTTAAGATACATACAGTACTCGCACAATTGTATTTGGATGATGCGTTGCTAGGAATTAACAGGATGCCCACAACTTTAACCGCGAAAGAAAAATTACAAAAAGGTAAAAAGGCAGTTTCTCACATTCATCTTCATCAATCAAATACTATTCTTCAGGACGTTTTGAAGGAGAATTCAGCAACTGCTTTATGATTGAGGTTGGAGCAATTGTACATAACTAAAAGTCTGACAAGAAAATTGAACCTCAAGCAGCGTTTATACTCTCATCGAACTGACAAGAAAATTGAACCTCAAGCAGCGTTTATACTCTCATCGAATGGCAGAAGGGGGATCATTGGAAGATCACATGGCTATATTTAAGGAGATCATCGTTGATTTGGAAACTTTGGAAGTAGAGTATGATGAAGAAGATTTGGCATTAATCCTATTTTGTTCATTGTCCTCTTCGTTTTCTTCATTTAAAGACACAATTTTGTATAGTCGTGATACTCTCACCATAAAGGAAGTGTATGATACTTTATATTCAAAAGAGAAGATGAAGCATCTGGTTTTTGAGGCCAAAGATGGAGAAGGTCAGTTGCTATCGTCGCTGATTTGGAAACTTTGGAAGTCATCACTATTGGTCACTAGAAAATGCCAAAATCATTTTTAAAAAGCAGAAATTTATTGCGCCAAATGTTTTAGCGACCACGACATCGGTGGTTGTGGAAGATTAGGTTCAGGGACCATTCAATGGTCGCTGGAGGGGAGTGGTATACTACAACCATCACTATTTGTCGCTCGAAAATGCCAAAATCATTTTTAAAAGGCAGGAATTTATTGCGCCAAATGTTTTAGGGACCACGAAATCGGTGGTTGTAGAAGATTAGGTTCAGGGACGATTTAGCGGTCGCTGGATCTGTTTTCATACGTGGGAAATTTTTTGCTCTTTTTAGACACTACATTTACCAACCAATCAAATGTATGGTCTCTAATTCTCCGAATCAGCGACCAAACATTGGTCGCAATAAAACATAACAAAATTAGTCCAATTTTACTTGACCAAAATCTATACCAACCATTAGTTGGTCGATGTACGTGTCTTACAGCAACCGTGTTTTAGTGGCCGCTAAAATTGACTCCGAGCACTCTCAAATTTTCATCATAAGGTTCGGCACAACTTTTAAATATTTATATTTTAGTCCCCGAACTTTGGATCCCTTACAATTTAGCTCTTTCTCCAAATTTGTCAACTTTTGCTTATTTTCTTCGATCTCACCAACTTACATCACAACATCAAAATCACACATCTAATTATTTAACAATTACATAAACATTACATCATTAATTATTTAATTAACCAAAAAAATTACATCTTTGGGAAGCATTGCACCCATTGCAATTGGGTTCATTGTGGGTGCTAATATCTTAGTAGGTGGTGCATTTGATGGTGCACCAATGAACCCAGCAGTCTCCTTTGGACCAACTCTGGTCAGTTGGAATTTTACACACCACTGGTGTATTGGTTTAGCCCCTTGATTGGTGCCACTATTGCAGCACTTGTCTATGATAACATCTACATCAATGGTGAGATCACACATGAGCAACTTCCAATCACAGACTACTAGCTAGATAGACGTGTTGAGATTTGTTGTTCTTGTTTGGCTGTCATTTTAATTGTTCATCGGTAAATTTCATATTTTGACACATCAATTCTTGTTAGACATCGTTTTAACGGTGATATTCCTTTGTCTTTTTTTTTTATGGAAAACTTGTCGTTTTCCGTTTGAGAAGACTGGATTAGTTTATCGATTAGAGAAAAATAAAACTATCAAGGATTTCACATCTGTTATGAAGTATTTCTTTTGCAAAGGAGTGTCCTTGCATCTCTGTTTTTATCAACCTAATCATATCATTGGTTTACATGCGGATTGTTTTGTAGAGTAAATTATATAATAAAAGCTTTTTAAAATGAGGATAAACTTAACAAAATATGCTGAAATCATGATAAATTCTTAAAGTAGACACACATGGCCCCGACATAATGAAAAACGGATGCATGGTTAAAACTTATTATATATATACGTGTGTATATATATATATTTTTTCTATATATTAAAAGTGGCTATGTAACGGAATTTCTTGTTTTTAATGGAAAAACTAACAGAATTTGTTGTTTTAACGGATTATGTAACGAAATTTCTTGTTTTAAACAGGCAGCTGCACCTTCCTTCAGTGTTTTTATCATAACTTTGTATTCCGATATCCGATTGAGGCGATTCAAAATGAGTTGGAAAGCTAACTCATCTGGCTACAACTTTGATTCAGACATCATTCTCCAATTCGATTTCTATGCCAAAAATAGGTCTCAATATGAGACTAAAATATCAGAGCATAACTTTTCGGTTGGAAATTGATTTGTGATCATCTTTTGACTAAATTTGATTCCATTGACGTCTTCCTTTATCCAATTGACTCCGAGCACTCTCAAATTTTCATTGTGAGATTCGGCACAACTTTTAAGTATTTACATTTTAGTCCCCGAACTTTGGATCCCTTACAATTTAGCTCTTTCTCCAAATTTGTCAACTTTTGCTTATTTTCTTCGATCTCACCAACTTATATCACAACATCAAAATCACACATCTAATTATTTAACAATTACATAAACATTACATCATTAATTATTTAATTAACCAAAAAAATTACATCTTTATTAATAACAAATTAATTATTAAACAAAACTATTAAATATAAATTAGGCAAACGTGCATTGCACGTTGCTTGCACCTAGTAATGTAAAAAAATGTACATAATTGTTCCTCACTCACAGTTCGCGTTTATCTTAAATGATTTGGAAAACTGAATCATTGGACCTCAATCTATCGCTCTAATGACAAATTAATCCTAGACTTTTATTGTAAAGGGAAAATCAAAGTTGGGCTCTTCTATCTCTCATGTGGTATCCTACAAAAGTTAGTTTACAGATTTTAAACCTATATAAATATGGGAATTTAGGTCACCTCTAACGAAAACAATCAATGTGAATATTAAAATCGCACACAATTTTCACTTAAATTTGAGAGAGAGGTTTACTAATTCGATGGTTTTGTATTCTAACTTTGAGTCACATGAGAAGTCATGTGCACTTTCAAGGTTCAAATTGATGGTTTCGATCATATGAGATCTCAATTCAAATCACATGTTTAAGGACCCGTTTGGTAGAACTTTTGAAATGTTGAAGATTGTTTCTGATGCTAAGAACTTCTTTTAAATATATTTGAATAAATTTTTTTTTTTGCTAAAAGGGTATTTAAAGAAAGTTGGTCTAAAAGTAACTTCCACGAGAAACTATTTTACAAGAAGTAAAAGATTTATCAAAAGGACCCCTGCTTTTGGGATTTTTTTTTTTCTTTTTAACCGATTTTGGGCGGCACCATTTATGAGGAATTGAAAAAATCAGTGCTAGGGGCACCGATTTTTTATGGTTTAAAACCACCCAAAATCATTGTGGTATAATTTTGGCAGTTCTCTCAACCTATCATATCAACGGGTGTTAGTCGTTACTCATATTCTCTTTTAATTTTATTATTTGTAAAATATTATTTCCAACTAACATATTTTCTTCAAAACTAAATTATAAATAAAAATATATTCACTAAAAAATTATCTATAAGCAAAAAAATTACACTATAATTCAAAAAATACTTATAAGTATAAGAAACATTAAATAATAATTAAAAAATTACTTATAAGTGAAAAATCACTTTTTATGTAAAAAAAAATTGTTTATAAAATAAAAATACTTTTAATAAGATAAAAATTCACTTATAAAATATAAAAAAAGTTACTTATTAAGTAAAATGTTTAATTAAGATTATCTAAAAGTATAAAATTTACTTATAATTGTAAAATTTACTTATAAATTTTAAGTAAATATTTAATTTTTTAAATCAAATATTAATTTATATGTATAAAAATTATCTATAAGTAAAATATCACTTATGAGGGAAAAAATTTATATAAGAAACAATAAACAATTTTTTTTTATTAAGGGGCATATATGTAATATATATATATATATTTTTTTTTTTTAGGTTGGATAATTTTAAAAGATGCTACTAAAATCACCCAGAATCAATCCGCTCATAAATGCTCAGAACCGATACTTTAAAAAACTCTCGTAATCGATACGTCGAAACTCCCAAGCAGGCCTTAAGTAGCTTTGAGGCATATAATCTTATTTTTAAAGGTCGAGAACCTACAACTATATCATGTGAAAAGTTAACTGTTAAAGAGCCGGACCCTAATTTTTTTTCTATTATAAACAACGCTTGTATACTTCATGTTATAAACTTGTAGTAATTCAAATTTTGGATAGTAGTCTTATTTAAGACCATGTTTTTTATAGATTAAAATCCAACTAAAATTTAAATTAAAATCAATAGTTAATTTTAATTATATATTTCATGGAATTGTAACTTTTCAATCACATATTTTATTAAAATTTACTAAAAATCTAAACAGGGCTAAGAAACAAAATCTAATTTTCGGATTTCTTTGTAGAGGACTGCTTTTGCAATTATTTGAAGATTAACTTGTTTTTATCATTTCAAAATCATTTGATTGTGTTCTATACCTAATAAATTATGATATGTTATTTTTCAGGCGTGATTACGGCATCTTCACAGTCAAATATGATAAGTATTTGCTACATGACGATAAAGATTCTATGCTGATGAAATTTGACGCAGGAAGAACTAGGCTGGACATAGCATCACGGCTGTATAAATATAGGGGCATATACATGCCTACAAAGACGGGGAAGCATAAAAATTAGGAGGAGATTGTCATTGAGTAATGGGTAGAAATGTAATTTTTAATTCAAAGTGATGAACAGATTTTGTAAAGTTTTCGAATGTTGGCCTATTTTCCATTTCTTTTGCAGTAGTTTTTGTGAATGGAACTAGTTGTACATTGAACATTGGATTACATCAGTATTCGATAAATTTTGGTGTCATTTTCATTTGAGTAGGTCTGTGTTTGATGATATAACTTTAGCCACAGATTGTCCAGATGTCAAATGACTGTTGTCAATTTTTAATATGTTGAATAATTATATTTATATATACATGTCACAATTTGTAATACATGGGATACTAGAAGTCACATAATGTTATATCGGGTTACAATATGTAATACATTATATTTATATCAGGTCATGGTCTGTAATACGTTATATCAGGTCACATATCATACTAGTCATGCACAAGGCAGGTCACAGGGATACTACAAGTCACATAATGTTGTCAAATCACAAGTAATGCAATAGTTCAATGATTGTGGTAATATGGTCACAGATACCTACACAGGTTTTTGAAACAATTGCACTCATTTTGTAAAAGTCACATACTATATTTAAAAGTTATTTTGGTCATTGGTCACAACATCCACAAATATTAACCTAAATTCTTTTTACAATATAGTGAATAGTGCATTGGTCACACAATTAGTGTACACGGGTCACAGTTAATTGTATATGTCACACATTACAATCTGATGATCACAGTTGACTGTTATGCATAATTATCTCTCCACAACTCACATAATCTGAATGTATAATTGTTATTCCAATGAATATTTCAAGCACAATAAAATTTTATATCAATTGATAAGTACGACCAATTTATGAAATGTTAAAGTATATATGAAATAGTTATGTCTACGGTCCAAGTGTGCCATCAACTGATTTGCTATTAGTGACTAATTTGTACTTGCTTGAATTTGGCTTAATGGAACCAAGCTACTACATCTTCTATGGTTGTAACCATGTCCTCCACAACTTCCACATTTCACAGTCAATTTTCCTTCATAGAATGACCTTCTCCTCTTTCCAGCGAGTCTACCAAAAATCCTCTTTTGATAAGGAGATAATACAATAGTGTGTTGCAATTCCACAGGCGTGGTCCATTTAGCTAGATCTCAAACTAGAATCATGAAGTCTTGGTATACATTCATGTATGTCTCTTTTGTGTAATAATAAGAACAATAGTAATAAGGATCCCTTTTAGTATGTACAATCACAGCTAGTGCATGTTGACATGGAAACAGATCAACTTGAAATATGCTACATGTGCATGAACGTTGAACTATATCACAACAAAAGAGGAGTATTCAGATTTGACTTAAAACAGGGACTAGTTCATGGCTAATATCTACAAGAAATATTAAAAAGCGTACATATGTGAAGTCAAATAAATATATTCCAAGTCACAGAAAATTAATTTGGGTCACAGACAACACAATTTTCAGGTCACAGCTATAGAATTCATTAATCAAAATAAAAAAGTTACCCTCAAGTTGCTCAAATCCGTGCTCATTTTTCGCATAAGTTTCTCGTAATTGGTTGTCAACCTCGTAAAGGTGCCGAGTGCATCCTCAATATATTTACAAAACTAGGTCTGTATAGTTTGTTTCAAAGATTCTAATAACGACATAATAGGGTAATTCTTGGCTGCTTTTGTGACTGCGTTGACTAATTCTACTATATTTAAGGTCATTGTAGAATACCGATTTGCTGGCATGTGGAATTGTGACCTGTTTTCAAGTCCAACATCCTCCTACAAATGTCAACAATGTTCATAAATATCATATAAATTACTGTTGCGGTCACTTTTTTAATGTATGGAAATTGTAATTGAAAGTAATACATTACCAGGTAACGCCTAATCTTTTCAGTCATCATGTCAAGTTGGTGCATGTTATATTCAAACTCTGGTAATGTATTACTTTCAATTAGAATTTCCATATGTAACGCCTAATCTTTTCATTCATCATGTCAAGTTGGTGCATGTTATATTCAAACTCTGCTAATGTATACGCACGAACAGTAGAATTGAAGGTTTGCATTATGTCGTGACCTGATTTACCATAATATCACTTCAAATTTTGCATCAAATGATAAGAACAAATCTCAAGAAAGGTCCCCAGATAAACATGTTCTATAGCATTCTTGATACTAATATGACGATCTGATACAAAGCACAATCCATCTCTATAACCATAAGTCTTCTTCAAGTTCTCAAAAAGCCATGTCCAAGATCTATCCTTCTCATTATCTCCACTTCCAAACCCAAGAATAAAAATACTGTTTTGTGCATCTTGCGTACATGCTGTGAAGAGAGTACTACCATAGTGTCCATTCAAGCAGGTGCCATCCACCACAATCACAGGTCTGCAATGCTTTCAACCTTGAATTGATGCACCAATGGCTATAAAACAATATTTGAACCTACTGTGACTATCAAGCTCCAATCCTGTGATTGTGCCAGGATTTTTTCGTTGAAGCATGTAAAAGTAGTTAGGTATCTTACCAAATGACTCAGTTGGATCACCCTTAATGATTTTAAAGTTTGCTCTCGAGATCTCCAAGCCTTAGAATAGTTCATCAAAACTCCATATGTGTAAAACATATCACTACATATATCCTTTGGAGTGTATATAGTATATGATGATATGTACTTCTACAACCGATTGAACCGTGACCGGAGATGACGACATTTGAATTGTGATCGGAAATCTCGATTCTACTGCCGATAATTACCAACAGGAAGGAACTTCATTGGGCTTAGCTGAATTTTTATTTTAGGGAGGTGATTTCGTATTTTAGGAAGTCCATGTATAGAAGGTAATGCCACGCTTGATTTCAGGAATATAATTTAACAGAATATATATTTGAAAATTGGAAACTTTTTAACTGAAAACTGATTTGTGCATATTTAATCCTTGATTTATGATTTTTTTTTCCCAATATACCAATAGAAGGCCCACTTAGCTCGGCACCAACACTGTGTGCCATGGCCCATGCTTAAGTACCAGCTAAGGCTATCAATTGAATATTTTTCCAATTCAATAAAAAATCATACTCTACACTTACTTTCACATAATATTTATCGTGACCATACCTTATATCCTCAAAACTTCTATAGTTCCACCACTAGGAGCATCTCTCGATCGTACTACAAAAAAATATTTACTATATTTTTTTTACAGATGTACTTGAGCGTAAATGATTTTCTCTTATCACGTGTATCTTTTTCTTAAATAATATTTTAATTAAAAATAATAGAATGGTCATTTTATTCTTTTTAATTTTTTTAATTTGATGGTCGAAGGAGTTGACTAATGAAGAATTAGATGAAATCCCTCCATTTTGATGTATGAATCTAATTTATCAAAGTTTGTGGATCTATTTGTCCAAAAACAAAGTTTGGGAAGAAAGTGCAAAAAAAATTGTCACTGTTGAGGACTTTTACTGCAATAACTCTTGGAAAAATCCCAAACATTGTTTTCACAACCACATGTCTTTCATCTATTGGTTAAGTGACGTAGAACTCCTCTTCATTTAAAAATAAAGAAAACCATTTGGGGGTAATGTATCCTGCGTAGATTCCGTTCAAGAAAAATCGAATTTTCAAGTTCGTACAATTCTCTCTCTGAATAATCTCTTCTTCTTTTTTTCGGATATTTGCAGATCGGTGATGTGAATTATATTTTATTTTGTGGCGATTCGAGTTTTTTGCCTTTATCATTCTTTTGCTTGTGTTTGCACATAATCAATTTAGAAAGAAAAAAAAATTAGAAACAGATCTTGATTGAAATCATAGATCTCCTGGGTTTATACATCGATGCTTCGTATTTGGTCAATTGTTTTAATGACCTGCAGTCGATTTCCTGAATGCTGTTCATCTGTAATTTTTTGCAGATGCGTTGGTAATTGATGCATTTGTATGATTAATAGATTGACAATTCCTTTTTTTTCTTTTCTTTTTTTTTTTTTCCTGTTACTGGTTTGATCTAAGTTAGTTTACCTGTCCTGATTTTGGTTAATTGTATGTGTAGTCTTCTGGTCAAACACGCAGATTACTAAAGCAACGAGATCCTTGTCATAATGTAGATCTGTTTTAAGATAAATGTGGAAAATATTGAAAGTCCCAATCTAAGGTGATGTAATTATGTTGACAGTGTATACAAGTCAACCCAGAAGCATTATGAAGCATACTTTTGCACCTTCACTTGTGTAAAAAGTCTAAGGATATTCATTGAACTAGTGTTGTTAAATTATATCTGAGGTACATTTGGTAGTGAATTTGAAATTTCACTTGGTTGTTTGAATTTCGTTCTTTGAATTCACAACCACACATCAAGAGCTAATATAAAAAATTTGGAAAATTATTTCTTTCTAATATGCATCAATTTCAGCGAACTAAGATGCAGTGAACATTATATGTTGTCCTTAGTCACTCTACCTGAGCATTTCTTTGTGTGATTGTGCAGGTCCTGTTGGGTTATTTTAGTAAAAAAGGATGGGAGGTGGATTTAGAGTGCTTCATCTGGTTCGACCTTTTCTTTCTTTCCTGCCCGAGGTTCAGAGTGCGGACAGGAAAATTCCATTTAGAGAGAAGGTCATCTACACTGTAATATCTCTTTTCATTTTCCTGGTTTGTAGTCAGCTGCCATTGTATGGAATACACTCCACAACAGGTGCGGATCCATTCTATTGGATGCGTGTAATTCTTGCCTCGAACAGGGGAACTGTTATGGAGCTTGGTATCACGCCAATAGTGACATCTGGACTAGTTATGCAACTTTTAGCGGGTTCAAAGATCATTGAAGTTGATAACAATGTCCGAGAGGATCGAGCCCTGTTGTAAGTAGAAAAAAGTCATATAATACTTATTTTATGTTTTGATCTTTATTATATTTTCATTGAAATATGGGTATTGGGAAGGTCTTTAGTTAACCACAAGTTTTTCCTTTTAAGTTCTACATAGAAAGAGTAGGTTGATGCATAACTTTCAAGTTACCTCTTCAGATTTATCTGTGTGCTCGTGCCCATGTGGTGCTGGAGTATCTCAGAATGTTCAGGAAGCAGAAGTTTATCTTATTCTTAATGCTTTGGCTATGTAGTTGTTTATTTGTTTTTATCGTCTCAATGATGATGATCCTTAATCAACCAGAAATGGAGCACAGAAGTTATTAGGCATCTTGATAGCAGTTGGTGAGGCAGTTGCATATGTTCTGTCAGGAATGTATGGCAGTGTTGGTCAACTTGGAGTTGGAAATGCAATCCTTATTATTCTTCAGCTCTGCTTTGCTGGCATCATTGTAATTTGTCTAGATGAACTTCTCCAGAAAGGATATGGTCTGGGGTCTGGAATTTCACTCTTCATAGCAACCAATATTTGGTAAGCTTTTATTCATTTAATCTATTTTCTGCCCCTTGGTTTTGCATACAGAACAGATATTTATTTATTAAACGTTTTTCTGATTGACAGTGAAAGCATCATTTGGAAAGCTTTTAGCCCAACCACTATCAACAGTGGACGTGGAGCCGAATTTGAAGGTGCTGTTATTGCGTTGTTCCATTTGTTGATAACTCGAACAGACAAAGTTCGTGCTCTGCGAGAGGCATTCTATAGGCAGAACCTTCCAAATGTTACAAACTTGCTTGCTACCGTCTTAGTCTTCCTCATTGTCATCTACTTTCAAGGGTTCCGTGTGGTTTTGCCTGTGAGGTCGAAGAATGCTCGTGGGCAACAGGGTTCATATCCAATTAAGTTGTTTTACACTTCCAATATGCCCATTATTTTGCAGTCTGCGCTTGTATCCAATCTTTACTTTATTTCCCAGGTACTAACATTTTTTGTTAACATGAGCAAGTTAGAGTGATCTACAGATATCTAGACAATCTAATTTCAATTGTACCTACATATACAGTTGCTGTATAGGAGATACGGTGGAAATTTTTTGGTGAACCTCTTGGGGAAATGGAAGGAATCTGAATATTCTGGCCAGTCCGTCCCTGTTGGTGGTCTTGCTTATTACATAACTGCACCATCAAGGTAATTAAGAATCTTCCCTTATTTCTGTCCTTGCAGCTGCTGGTTTTCACTACTCTTTTTTTGCGCGCTTATGTTGATGGGCTTAACTTTTATTTTTGCTGTGGACCACACTCACTCTTCAGTAATGACTTCTGTTTCTCAGCTTGTCGGATATATTGGCCAATCCGTTCCATGGACTATTTTATATTGTATTTATGCTGTCTGCATGTGCTTTGTTCTCAAAAACGTGGATTGAGGTCTCAGGATCCTCAGCTCGAGATGTGGCTAAGCAGCTAAAGGTATGATTAATGTGCAATTTCAAAATTTTCCTCGATATCATGTTCATCCAAGAATTTTTATCATCATCCATGATTAATGTGTTACATGAAAAAAAAAAAATCCAATTTTTATCAACTCCACATATACATGAAACTATATAACTTCACTCTTCACGTGAGTTGCATAACATTTCTCAGGGATGCAAAATGGAATTAGGTGATGTTCTTTATCTTATTATTGGAGAGAAAATGTAATTAATTGGACAAAAACTAATCTGAATTTCCATGAACTCTTCAGGAACAACAAATGGTGATGCCCGGACATCGGGAATCAAATCTACAGAAGGAGCTGAACCGCTATATACCTACTGCAGCTGCCTTTGGTGGCATGTGCATTGGTGCACTAACTGTGTTGGCCGATCTCATGGGGGCAATTGGTTCAGGGACGGGGATTCTGCTTGCCGTCACTATCATATATCAGTATTTTGAGACATTTGAGAAGGAGAAGACCAGCGAGCTTGGTTTCTTTGGTTTCTAAACGACTGTTTCACTGAGCTACTCTTAACCCAAATTTCCTTTCTTGGCGAGCTTAGAGGTTGGGTTGATGTTACCTTAACGCAACCATAGGTTCCAAAACTAGGAAATTTAGATTAGTTTGTTGTTAAGGTACATGTATTTTGGAAAATTCGTACACTCGGAAGTTTTCAGCAGTTTTTGTTTTATGATTATATGAAATAGCTTATGGAGAAGCTCACTGTGTTTCAACAGCAAATTCGACATGCACTGGTCCTTTTGTTGCTGTTTAATTACACTAATTATAAATTTTACTTCAATGAATAATGTGTTGCCCGCATTTACTGTTGGATGTGCGATTTTATGTCCTAAATAGTGTCGGCTTTTGATCAGAAAATTGGACGGAAACCATCCACTGAGGTTATTGATGTAAGGAAAGTGAAAAGTTGTGAGTCGACTCGATGTTGTATGATTTAGTCCCTCTTTCTTTGGTTAAAACCTTGTCACGTGAGTACTTCCTTTCCTAGTGCCAGTCAAGTACATCGCCTAGCAATGGTCCTTATTAGTGATGGGCAGGTAAGATTCATCACTGGCAATTGTCCCAAGCTGTCTCAATACTCGCAAAGAAGGGTGGAGACAAATCCTTGTTCTCCCTACGACGTGAAAAATTAGAACTCTGCGGAGAATAGTCATAAAAGGAATTCATGTAAAAGGAAAAAAGTCTAGAGAATGTGAAAAGATGTCACTAAAATTTTCTTTGAATGTGAAAAGTCCTTTATGCATACACTTATCTGACACATGAAGGAAGATTCATGGGCGATGGAGAGAAACTCGTTGTGAGATCCAACCCCTTAGAGGGACACACGGCGAACCGTGTTGGGATTTGTCTCCAGTGGACACATGACAGAAGATTCATAATTAGTTGTCACTCTATTAATGAGTTGATAAATTTTGCTAAAACCTACTATATCAAGATTTTGCTCTCTTCTTGATTCCGAAGGGGTCTGGGTCAATCTTGGACATCTTGGCAGTCGAAAACTTGGAAGAATCCCCGACAATACGCCTTTCTCATAAATTGTGAAACGCCTCTATAACCCCGAAAATATAAAACAGAAAGAAAAGATAAAAGGATTCAATCATTTAACTTAGAGATTATGACTTCGCCACTTAGATTAAGTGATTTTTGAATAATTTGAAAAGACTTGAGGCAGAAAATGAGTTCATGGTACAATAATGTATCCAAAATAATTTAATTCATTTTTTTACTGATCAAATTTCCTGCATAGAATCAAGTTTTGGTGCGTCAAACAACAAAAAAATAGGATTTAAATTTAAAATACTCAAATGGGACAAAAAATTTCCGGTCATTTATATCTATTTATAATTGCAGCAGTTTATAAACGCCTACCAAACATATGCTACGTTATTGGTATAATATAGTACTGTAATTAAATTAATTGTTAAATTTCCTCTTAAATCATAAAAAATCTACATGCTTTACCTACAACTTTCCAAAACTGACATTGCATTTGCTCACATTTCATGGGTTTGAATTGGCATTGGTGAAGAAAACAACCAAACATTTGAATTCTCCTTTTGATTTCAATTTCATGCTCCAAATGCTGATATCCATGCAGTCTGAACTGTGAAGAAGCAAGTTTGGGATTCTCCATCAACAAATTCTGAAAATGCAAAAATGAAAATGGAATTTTCCTTTGAGAAAGAAACATCACAAAAAAGTGCAACAGAAATAGTAGAATAAAACTCTTGAAAAAAAAATGTATTATCTTGATATAGTCGAAACAAAACATAACTATTTCCCTACATTAATACAAGTAAACAGCAGCAGCAGCACCACCACCAACAACAACAAGGAAAGGGAAGAAAAGAATGTACAAAGTGATGTTATCGGTATAAAAGTTGGATGATGATAATGTGAGTATTGGTCCTCCTAACACTATTGGGTTGGTGCTATTTATGTCGTTTGTCTTATGACTTATATTTGGACCATTAGTTGCCTAGGTGTCACTTACCTATTGGTGGCTTTGGTTTCACCCGGATTGTGTTTGTTTGGTTTAAGTGAGGCCGTTGGATTGAGATCAATGGATGGGATTAATTCTTGTGTGAGATATTTTTTCTTTTGGTTGACTCGACTCCTTATATTCACGTGATTAAGCTTCTTGGAGACTCTTCTTTGGTCTCTCTCGTTGGTTCCTCTCTGCCTCTTCACAGTTGAGGCTGGTTCTTCTCTTTTCTTGGTTCCTTGCCCACAAATCAACCTAAGCCCATGTATTGATGAAATTCCTGGTGTACCATTAGACCTGGAACAGAGGTTAAGAGGTTGGGTTTTCTCTGGGGTTCGATAGGTTTGATTTGGGCGTGATTCTTGGCTATTTTTGGTAGACCTTCGGTCGATGATCCAAGCCAAGTGTTGAGGAATTCTTTGCCGGTTCTCTTGCTCCCTTTGGAAGGCGATTTGCGTGACATTGAAGACTGTTCCTGAGCCTACATTTTCAGCCGTGAGTGAGGGAGAAGGACTGGGCATCGAAGCTGCCTTCCTGGACGAAAAAGGGAAGTATTACTCTACCGGTTTTTAGCCTTCATTTCTCGTCACTGTAATGTTCCGTTCGCTTTCTTATAGTTCACATGTTCTGATGATATGCTAATGATAATATTGGATTACATTATTGAATATAAGAGAAGTTGCTTATACATTTCTGTTAAACCTTTAAATGCCATTGTTACATTGTAAATGCTGATTTCTGGATTCTGAGCATGGTATTGTTCTGTCATTGGTAGATAGGCCTGTAGAACTGATTTATGCTTGTATTGATGTTTCGCATTTAGGCTGTAAATTCCCAACATCTGGTATCAGAGCTTAGGCTGTAGGTCTAGGGCTTATTCATCCTTCAGAAAATTAGGGTTGATTGTTTTTTGGGCGTTCTAGGGTTTTGATTCTATACTGATGATTGTGAATTTCGTGTTGTGCATGTTGTTTATCGATTGGTGACTGGTGATTCTGGAAACTTGGATTGGCTGAGGAATTGGTGGTATATTTACTGTTTTTCAAACAGTTGGTTGGTAAGATTATTCCAAACTCTCCGTAGGTTAAGTTTGGTACTTTTACCATTTTTATACCTGGCACGTTTATTTGTATAATATACCTGTGCATTGCTTAAGTTTGAATCACACCGGCACACACATCACATCAAAGTTTATGTGATCGAATTGATTCGGTGTCGTGTTTCATTTCTGGACATTGTTTTTAAACTCTGCATTCATATCGTGTGTTGATCATCTGTGAAAACATTTTTCAAAACCTTTTCTGTTTAGTCCATGAGTACGAGCCACCCTTTTACAGAATCTAGTATGGGTTCGAGGGTCGAATTATCGCAATTCGATGGAAAGGGGGACTACTCAATTTGGAAACAGAAAATGAGGGCCATTTTGGTCCAACAGAGAGTTGCTAAAGCTCTCGATGATCCTTTGACTTTTTCTGACGAGTTAAAAGCTAAACCTGATGAAATCGAGGACATGAATGAAATTGCATATAGTTCTATAATCTTGCACTTATCTGATAACATCATTAGACAACTTGATCATGCTAGAGATGCTAGGACATTATGGATTGCCTTAGATGCCTTATTCTTGACTAAGACTTTGCCTAACAAGATTTATCTGTTAGAAAAATTGTTTAGTTTTAAGATGGACCCGGGGAAGGATTTAGAGGGGAATTTGAGCGATTTTAGCATAATTGTGAAAAGTCTGGCTCATAATGATAAAAAGTTCGACGATGAGGATTTAGCTGTCATATTGTTAAATTCATTGCCCGAATCATATAAAGAAATTCGAAATGTAATTAAATATGGCAGGGATACTCTCACGCAGGCTATTGTGATAGATGCGTTGAAATCGAGGGAACTTGAACTGAAACGTGATAACCGAACACATGTGAAAGAAGAAGCCTTGTTTGTTAGGGGAAGAACCGAAAAGAAAGAATTTAACTTCCATAACAAAAAGGGAAGGGGAAAGTCTAAAATGAGATCGAAATCAAAAGACAAAAGTGGTAAAAAATGTTATAACTGTGGAAAGTTAGGACATTTTAAGAAAGATTGTTTTGACTGGAAGAAGAAACAGAGAGAATTAAATAACACTGATCAAAACAATGCTGCTGTTGTTTCTGAATTTGATAGTCTACATGTCCTAAATGTGTCTGAGGGGGAATTTGACAACAATTGGATCCTAGACACGGGGTGCACCTTTCACATGTGCCCTGAAAAGTCTTGGTTCTATAACTATCGAGAGATTGAGTCTAGGAAGGTCTACATGGGAGATAACAATTCTCAGAATGTGGTTGGAGTTGGTGACATAGCCATCAGGATGTACGATGGGGTTGTCAGGCAACTCAGGGAGGTTAGGTATGTCCCTAATTTAAAGAGGAACCTCATTTCCTTAGGTACTCTTGAAGATGAGGGATATACTTTTAAGTCCGGGAATAACGTTCTGAAAATTTTTAAGGGATCTCTGATAGTTATGAAAGGACCCAAGAGGAATGGGTTGTACTATCTAGAGGGCAAACCGAAACAACACCCGATTCAAGTCTTCTTGCTGTCAGTAAAAACAAAACCGAACTTTGGCATAACAGAATGGGTCACATTGGGTTTAAAGGGTTAAAATCTTTAAGTAATCAAAAATTGCTTGGAAAAGATGATATTGAATCAATGGACTTCTGTGAAACATGTGTTTTGGGTAAATCTCACAAGGTTAGCTTTGAAGCTAGCTCTCATAGGACCAGCAGTCCATTGGACTATATTCATGCTGATCTATGGGGTCCTGAGAAGCATTCCACATTTGGTGGAAGTAAGTACTTCTTATCCTTAGTGGATGATTACTCAAGAAAAGTTTGGATTTATCCTCTTAAGGCTAAGTCGGAAACTTTTGGAAAATTCAGAATCTGGTTAAAGTCAGTTGAGAATCAGTTAGAAAAGAAACTTAAAACATTAAGAGCGATAACGGGCTTGAATTACGCAATTTCGAATTTGACAATTTCTCGTAAGCGTAAAAGGGATAACAAGACACAGAACCGTTAAATACACACCTGAACAAAATGGGGTCACTGAGAGAATGAATAGAACCATAATGAACAAAGTTAGGTGTATGTTGATTAGCTCGGGCCTTGCCAAAGGATTTTGGGCTGAAATTTGCTAATCTAGTACCGGCTTATCGATTAATAGGTCTCCGTCCGGCGGTATAGGTTTTAAGACCCCACGGAGATGTGGACGGGGAGCCTCCAAATCTGAGTCATCTGAGGGTGTTTGGATGTGCTGCATTTGCACATCAATCTGAAGGGAAACTTGAGCCGAGGGCGGTCAAGTGTGTGATGTTAGGGTATCCAGAGGGTGTGAAGGGCTATAGGTTGTGGGTTTTAGGGGTTCAAGGCATTAAGATTATTAATAGCAGGAATGTGGTCTTTAATGAATCTGAAATGCCATGTCTAAAACAGAAACCTGATGAAGCTAACAAATCTGAAACTGAGAGGAGTGTTCAGACTGAGGTGAAGTTGACTAATCTTAATTCACCGACACCTAGGAATGATGATAATGATGACCCTACACATCACGAAACTGAACTCGAAATCGAGATCGAAATTGAACACGAGCAATTATCGAACTTCAAGATAACACTGAACAAGTTGAAGTTGAACATTTTAATGATCAGCCACCTAATCAAGATTATCAACTCACTAGGGATAGGGCGAGACGGCAGATTAGGCCGAACCCTAGGTACGAATCCCTAAGTCTGACTGAGTTTGCATTAGTTTCAGGTGAAGTTCTTGAACAAATAGAACCTGCTAGTTATGAAGAAGCTATTAATGGAAATTATTCTAAAAATTGGATAGAAGCTATGCAGGAAGAAATGAAATCTTTGAGTGATAACAAAACCTGGAAACTTGTTAAGAAACCTAAAGATCAGAAATTAGTTCCATGTAAGTGGATTTACAAGTTGAAGGAAGGTTTAGGCCCTAATGATTCTGTGAGGTATAAGGCGAGATTAGTGGCTAAGGGTTATACTCAAAGAGAGGGTATGGACTATAATGAGATATTTTCACCCGTAGTTAAGTACAAGACGATCAGACTGATGTTGGCTCTTGTTGTTCAATTCAATTGGGAACTCGAACAACTTGATGTAAAAACTGCGTTTTTACATGGAGAGTTGGAAGAGGATATTTTCATGAGCCAACCACAAGGGTTTGTGGCTAGAGGTAAGTCTGAGTATGTGTGCAAATTAGAGAAATCTTTGTACGGGCTGAAACAGAGCCCAAGACAATGGTACAAGAGGTTTGATGCCTATGTACTGAAGATAGGGTTTAAAAGAAGTGAATTTGATGCTTGCTTGTATTTTAATGAAATAAAGAGCGGTTGTGAAGTCTACTTGTTGCTTTATGTCGATGATATGCTTTTAGCTGGACCTAGCAAGTCTCAAATTAATGAACTAAAGGATCTTTTGAAATCGGAATTTGATATGAAGGATTTAGGAAATGCTAGAAAGATTCTAGGGATGGTGATCACAAGGGATAGGGCTAAGAACAAGTTAACAATTTCACAAGAAGCGTACTTGAACAAAGTTGTAACTAAATTTGGAATGAAAGACAGTAAAATTGTTAATGTGCCTCTTGCTAGCCATATGAATTTTTCACGTGATCATTCGCCTAAATCCGAATCTGAATTAAGAGAGATGGAAAATATTCCGTATGCTAATGCCATAGGTTCTGTCATGTTTTCTATGATTACTACCAGACCTGATCTTGCATTTTCCATCAGTCTTCTAAGTAGATTTATGTCCAACCCTGGTAAGCCGCATTGGGCGGGTATGAAATGGTTATTAAGGTATTTGGTTGGGACTTTAAATCTAGGCTTAGTGTATGAGAAAAGATCTGAGGAGTTGACTCTTAAGGGTTATGTTGATTCGGACTTTGCTGGTGATAGAGACAGTAGGAAATCAACTACCGCTTACTTCTTTACCCTAGGTGATAATTGCATAACTTGGAAATCTCAGCTGCAACCTTTAGTGACTGCCTAGTAATCGAAGCAGAATACGTTGCCATAACCGAGGCGGTTAAGGAATGTATGTGGTTAAAGGGAATCTTAAAAGAATTGAACTTCATGCATGATACACCTATTATGTTTACGGATAGTCAGAGTGCGTTGTCACTTAGTAAGAACCCTGTTTATCATGAGAGATCCAAACATATAGAGGTGAAGTATCATTTTATACGTGAGAAGCTTTCTCAAGGTGAAGTCGAACTTGTTAAGATTCATACTGATAGGAATCCCTCTGATGTGGGAACAAAAATTCTACCTGCAGGTAAATTTAAATTGTGCTTATCTTTGTTACATATTGATACTGGTTAATTTTTCTTGCAGGTAGTGGGCGATGATGATGAACAGTTCTTCAATGTGCAAATTCGCAACCAAGAGAGCGTGTTATGAGAACCAAGGTGAAGGATGTGAGTATTGGTCCTCCTAACACTATTGGGTTGGTGCTATTTATGTCGTTTGTCTTATGACTTATATTTGGACCATTAGTTGCCTAGGTGTCACTTACCTATTGGTGGCTTTGGTTTCACCCGGATTGTGTTTGTTTGGTTTAAGTGAGGCCGTTGGATTGAGATCAATGGATGGGATTAATTCTTGTGTGAGATATTTTTTCTTTTGGTTGACTCGACTCCTTATATTCACGTGATTAAGCTTCTTGGAGACTCTTCTTTGGTCTCTCTCGTTGGTTCCTCTCTGCCTCTTCACAGTTGAGGCTGGTTCTTCTCTTTTCTTGGTTCCTTGCCCACAAATCAACCTAAGCCCATGTATTGATGAAATTCCTGGTGTACCATTAGACCTGGAACAGAGGTTAAGAGGTTGGGTTTTCTCTGGGGTTCGATAGGTTTGATTTGGGCGTGATTCTTGGCTATTTTTGGTAGACCTTCGGTCGATGATCCAAGCCAAGTGTTGAGGAATTCTTTGCCGGTTCTCTTGCTCCCTTTGGAAGGCGATTTGCGTGACATTGAAGACTGTTCCTGAGCCTACATTTTCAGCCGTGAGTGAGGGAGAAGGACTGGGCATCGAAGCTGCCTTCCTGGACGAAAAAGGGAAGTATTACTCTACCGGTTTTTAGCCTTCATTTCTGTCTGCCTGTAATGTTCCGTTCAGTTTCTTATAGTTCACATGTTCTGATGATATGCTAATGATAATATTGGATTACATTATTGAATATAAGAGAAGTTGCTTATACATTTCTGTTAAACCTTTAAATGCCATTGTTACATTGTAAATGCTGATTTCTGGATTCTGAGCATGGTATTGTTCTGTCATTGGTAGATAGGCCTGTAGAACTGATTTATGCTTGTATTGATGTTTCGCATTTAGGCTGTAAATTCCCAACAGATAACTTTCTACTCTGCAGTAGGAATCTCTCATTGAACACCAAGAACCGAATGACTAAAACATCAATTGTATGAATTTATGAACAATCAAATAATAAGAGAAAGAAGGACTCACTTTCAAAAATCTGCACACGTACTTTATTTGATGCTATTGTTACCTTTTTGATGACAGGATTGCTATCGGGTTACCTTCTTTTTAAACTTGACAATACGGTCTGTTTTAAGCTTCATATGGAAAACCATCACGTGTAAAACCTTAAAAAATGGAAGCAAAACGCATTCAGACATCGGAATTTTAAAAGATAAAAAAAATACAAAAAAAACTAAAGTCATTTTACTTAAATTTTAAAAATTAAGGTTTTGACTGTGAGGCAAAAATACAAACAGTTGATGATTTGGAACTAGACAAGATGGCTGCCATAATAAATAAACAAAGCTCAATGAAACACAATCAACCTCAAAATCCGATATAATCTTGCATAGAACAAATCATGTATAAGCAAAGTCCACTTCCTGCTTCTTCGTGCTTCGTAAAGCATGACGTCAGTGCAACTCTCACTTTCTTATTTGTAGAACTCCAGTTATCAAAAATTTACGTGAAAGGGGGAGGTCTAATTTGCTTGGGCTTCATTCTTTAGAGACATTTTTTTCTTATTTTGAGATGGACCCGGTTCTTGCTTGGTCACGTGCTCTTTTTCTTGTTCCTTTTTTAAAGATGGACATCGTTAGCTCCTTATTATGGAAACATCCATATTATCGAAGAGTTCTAAAAGGGCAAGGCTTCGTAAGTTGACATATGAAGGTAGAAGTATTGCCTGATGCAATTTTCCATCATTCCTCTCCTTTCTTCCTTCCTACCAAAAATATCATACGAACATCGATACTATGCCAGAGAAACCTCTAGACTGCCATTTCCAGTTATTAATTTGGAAGATTCGATTTCTAGGTTTGACAAAATGAAGAGTGATTAATTAAAGCGTCGGGCTTCCTTCTTGAATTTTGTGGTAAGAATACTTCTCCAGCATGATGATTCGCTTATCGAAAAGCTCCATCTTAAATTCAAATACCAGGGAATCCTACCTATGATAATTCATGGATTTCTGTTGCTATAAAACATAATATTAAGAATTTTTATGTTTCCCAACCTTTAGAACGCATTTATATTTTACCTCGCCATCTTTTCACTTGTGAATCCCTAACCAAGTTAAGACTACATATGATTTGCAGTTCAATCCCAGTCTAATTCATTGGTCAAATTTAAAAAAACTGGATCTTTCCGCAGTAAAATTTTCCAACGAACATTCCACACAACTTTTCTACAATTTCCCATTGCGTCAAGACCTGGTGTTGACTGATTGTGGATGGAGAAATATTAAGCATATCAGCATCTCGGTTCCCAATTTAAACTGCCAAATTTTCAGCAATATCCAGATATCCGAGCTAACGAGTATTTACTCGACTATGAGATAGAAGTTCGTGCTACAAATCTTGTTTACTTGGACTATATTTAACATCCCAGTTAATCTTCTTTTATCCGTATTTTGGTGATCAAAGCATCTGTTAACGTTTTAAATTAAATCATAGCATAGGAAGAAATTGCTGCTTATTCCACGAGAATGCTTAGTAGAATCCAAAGTGTTAGATCTTTGAGCATTAGATCTGACAATACACTATAGAACATTTTACTTTTATATTAGATGAAGTACAAGACTTACTGTGTATCTTTATCTTTCACTTTGTATCTGTAGATATTGATACCGTGAAAGAATTTGTCAAGTCATTTCCATGACTTGACAAAAGAGGAAATGAAGGTTATTCAAGTTTCTTTTATAAGTGGGCTGGTTACAATGCCACCCCATTTATGCACACTATTCGAACTTACAAAGGAGCCGCCATTTATATTCATGGTTATTGTATATCTTGGGAAATTACAGTTATATAGTCTTAAAAACCACAATGCAGACGGACATCCACAAAGCGTAATGAAACCATATAAACTGAAAATAGTAAATAACTGAGTTAATCTTCCCTTCTAATGAAGCAAAACGTTGATAACCAGTTCACTCATCCATGGCCGGAAATGGTAGGTTCAGGAACAGCCCCTCCACATTTGCAAATCGCCTTCTAGAGAGAGATTTATAACCGGCCAGAAACACTCAGAACTCGACTTGGGTCATCGATCCAAGGATCTATCAAAACAATCAAGTTCAAACCCTAACACTGACCTAACCCTTGCGAGAAACCAACACCATTCACCTTAGGAATGACAAAAAAGCTCGTCGGCTCGGGCTCGGTGGGGGTTAGCTCTAGCCCAGGCCGGCCCGTGGCCCGAGCGAGTCTCCCATTAAAAAAAATTTAATTTAACTTTTTTTTTTAAAGAGCAGCCTTTAGCTGCCTACAAAAGCAACAATAAAAAAAATTTAAAAAAAAATAATAAAAAAAAAACCAAAAAATTCGAGCCGGCCCGAGCCTTAAGCTCTGGTTGAGTCTCATTTTTTTGGTCGGGCTTTACTGGATTTAAGCTCGAGCCGAGCTCGAGTTTTGTTTTGGCTCGGGCTCGACTCGTTGACATAGCTAATTCAGCTATTATTTCAAGCATGAATATTGAGCAAGGTTCTTTCAACAACATGCTAAAGAAGACAGTAAACACCGGATGAAGACCACGGACTCAACAGAGAGAGAGACAGGCCAACTGTGAGAAAGAGAAGAGAAGTCTCAAGGAAGGAACCAAATGGAACTCAAAAGTTGAAGTCCAATAGAAAATATCTCACAAGAATAAATCTCAGCCGTCGATCTCATCCAAGGGTCACAATCAATTCTAAACTAGCACAATCCAGGTGACAACCAAGCTACAAATAAGTGGATGACACTTAAGCAGTTAAGTAAAGAATAATCAATAATACAAATGTCACAACTAGCACTAATCCAATAGTGTTAAAGAACCACTAAAGCCCACAGTATATTTATCTATTCTATTTCTATTTCTATGAAAAAATTTAAAATATATATTATTTTCATCCATATTATATTGTAATATTGTCTTTTTTAAATTCATTTATATAAACATTATACAAAAATAAAGAAAATATCAAATAATAAAATTGAGAAAAGATCTTATGTGCGTGATCTTTTCGTTATTTTTGTAAAATTTTAATTATTTTCATAATTTGCAAAATTTAAATTTATCGTGTGTTTCGTTGTTAAAATTAAATTTAACCATTGCATTATTGAGTAATCATTCATCACGAGATCGACAACCCGAATTTGTTTGGTCACTTTATTACCTGTACGCGACATGTGCACTTACAGTACATATTTCTAGTGAACAATGAGCCTAACGTCATTGTTATATGTTTAGTGATCAAAATTCGACCACATCAAAGATCAAGTAGAAATCAAAGACATTTTTCATAATATAGTGAACAATCGAAGACATTTTTTAAAGTTTAGTGAGCAATGAAACATACTTTTTTACGTGGTAATTTGGTAACGACATGGCGAAGCACCAGCTATGCATTTCGTTACTCAAAATTTTAAACTTTAGTGATCAATATTAGATATGACATAAGTTTACTAATTATTGGGACAATTAACTCATTAAAGTATTTTTTTTTTCTTGTTTTCACAAAAAAAAAAAAAGGAACTTTTTAAATCAAATTAAAAAAAAAAAAGTACATTACCAAATACGAATTACTTTGAAAATAAATAATAGAGATAGAGAACATAATCCCTGCTCAAATCATTTAACTTCATTTTATTTTTATATTTTATAATTGAAACCATATAAAAAGTAACTATATAATAACATTAACATAAATTATAAATAAATAAAGCAGTAAATGAGAGTATTTTAATCTTCAGCCCACCTCGCTTCCTCGTCCCCACACTACCTACTGAATTCTCGACGAGGTGAGGTCCAAAATGTTAATCAATGTCTCCACCTCAATATGTCTCATCTTGTTGTCGTCCCTACTTAAAACAAAGAAAAGATTAAATTCTAACTTTTTCAAAAATATTTAGACAATAAAAAGTAACTTTTACTTATTCTTAAATACGGCCAAACATGTTATAAGTTGTGTCATAAATCTACACATCAAAAAAGCTCACCAAGAAATCCCTTTTATTGCTTTTAAACAAGAGTCCGGAATATTAATATACGAATTAATTACATACATTGATATATGTAGAAATTCCATTCAAAATATATTAAATTTCAACAACCATGACATAAATTGGTTGTAACTCTATCAATAATGACCATAAATTCCTTAGAAATAAAGGACATATTACATTTATAGAATGTTTGTACGTTACAACTATGCAATTCTCACTCCATTATTGCTTTAATGAACACTACTTGGAAATCAAAGTTTTTGAGAGAGAGAGAGAGTTCATAAATGGGTCTTTGGGACGAATTTGAGGGCCACAAGGCCCAACCCAATTGCCACCCCTCGTGTTAGGTGAGACTAACGTGTTTGGCAAATAAATTTCTTATAAGCTTGGGAAAAATATGTATAGATTCTCATTTATTAGCATAATCATGCCCAAAATGGATTCAAAGAATGTTCTTTGAATCAGTGCCCTTTACCCTCATTTTGGTAAATTTATATATGATTATAAAGAGAAATAATAGCATATCCTACGTAATGTATGGATAACAATGAGTAACAGTTATGAATGTGTAAATAAAATTAATATTTGACTTTGACTTTGATTGTTTTTATAAATCATTTATAACTTTATATCCAAATGGAGGGTGGGTATATATTTAGCTTGCGTCAATTGTTTTTTAATTTAATTATTGACTCTTCAAATTCAATATTTAACGAAGGACTCGCTATTTTCTTGCGACTTGCACAAAATTTTTGTAACCAAGCAATTTCGGGGGATTATCATTAATGTTTGTAAAACGTAGTGATTCTCAAATCACATATGTGCACTTGAAAGAATTGTGCTAAAGTTAGAGCTTTGGTTCACAAATTTTTTCACAGCCCCCTCACATGGGGTGGGGCCCGCAATTGTGGGCCATACTCTCTTGTGAGGGGACTGTGAAAAAAACTGTGAATCAATGTTGTACATTCAACTTTATTGCACTTGAAATTGAATTGTGAAGTTGAAATTTTTTTGATTGTCTTATAATCATTAATTGTCATGGAAACATTCGAGGACATCATAAACACAATACTCCTCTGATTTCTTCAATTATTTTGCCAATTCTAAGAGTTTCAATCATGTTCTTTTAATATATTATAAATCTATAAACATTGAACTTGTCCCATGTAACCTTTGTACCTGAACGCCGACGTGTGATGTGCGCTGATTATATAATATATCATTCTTTCTTCTAACTAATTGTCGACGTGTGATGTGCGCTGATTATATAATATACCATTCTTTCTTCTAACTAATTTTCTTCCTTCATCGTTTCTTATGCTGCATTATGCATATTGAAGAAACTTTTTTCATAATCAATATTTTATACCAAAATCACTAGTTATGAATTATATATAACCATTTGTCTGCGTATATAAACAACTATTGTAGATATTTTAAATTATGTATAACTTTTAATTGAGTCATCCTCTTTGATTTATACAACACAATCATTTCTCTTTAATTTATAGTTTCTAACACGAGAATCGACTAGAACATATCAAAGGGAATGATATACACAATTTTGCTTCAAATTGGGCAAAATACATGGTGTAACAATCCTGTGGTTTCAACAATCTTGAATTAAGTTCTTTGGCTCACTCAAAACAAACTTCGGTAATTCATATCTTGCATCTGAAACAAAGGCGTTTAGAGGTAAAAATACACTCCATACCTGACATTTACGTTAAAAGGGGCAAAATAAGAAGAAATATCGGTTTTGTTTGGAATTTATCCAAACTAACTAAGTCAGTTTCGGTTATGCCGAACAATACCCAAGCCTACTCAGAATCCATCCACTCATAAATGATAAGAATCGATACTTTAAAAAACGCTCATAATCGTTACGCCAAAACTCCCAAACAGGCCTCAAGTAGATTGGAGGCATATAATCTTATTTTTAAAGGTCGAGAACCTACAACTATATCATGTGAAAGGTTAATGAGCTGGACCCTAATTTTTTCAATTATAAACAACGCATGTATACTTCATGTAATAAACTTGTAGTGCTTAAAATTTTGGATAGTAGTCTTATTTAAGACCATGTTTGTTATAGATTAAAATCCAACCAAAATTTAAATCAAAATCAATAGTTAATTTTAATTATATATTTCATGGAATTACAATTTTTAAACCACATATTTTATTAAAATTTACTAAAACTCTAAACATGGCTAAGAAACAAAATCTAATTTTTGGATTTCTTTGTAGAGGACTTCTTTTTCAATTATTTGGAGATTAACTTGTTTTTATCCAAGGATTGATGACCCACTTGCTACTGGCATAATAGGCGGAGGACTAGTTGTGCTAATTTTCCTAAATATACTAATAGAAGGCCCACTTGGCTCGGGCCCAACCCTGTGTGCCATGGCCCATGCTTAAGTATCAGCTTGGGCTATCAATTGAATATTGGGATAATTACATAAAATCAGTTGTTTACTTTTAAGTTTATGAAAATCGGGTTTAAACTTTTTTTAATAAAAAATCAGGTTTTATCATTTTTAATTAATAATGATATTATAAAATTAAAATAACCTATATACCCACCCTACTACTTACCCTCACCAAATTTATTTTAAATATAAAATCCTAAATCTACCCAAAACCCTAACCTAATCCATTTCATTTTCATTTCACTCCTCTCATATTTCTCCCACCACGCCGTCGCCTCCTCCTCCTCCCCCCTCCATCCCTCACTCTACTGAGATCGCAGCAGCATCGCTACTGAACGGCGACGCTGCTGAACGGCAGCCCCTTCCCCTCCCTTCTCCCTTCACAGCAGCGTCACAGCGACGCTGCTGCCCCCTCCCCCTCCCTCTCTCTCTCCCTCTCCATCCTTATCCCTATGTGCCTTGATGCAGTGATGTGCAAAATACATTGTTCTTTTCTTTTACTCTTTCTTCTAGTTTCTGTTATGCGTAGACTACGATGAACGACTAGTACCGGTAGTACGTTATGCGATGCTCCTATGGTGTGTGTGTGTGTGTGGCGGATTGGCTGTTATTATTTGCTGTGGGTGTGGCGGATTGGTGGTTAGCTGTTGATGTTTGCTGTTGTTGGTGGCGGATCTATTGTTGGTGGTTGGCTGTTGCGGGCGGCAGATCTGTTGTTGTTGGGAGGCTGTTGCGGGTGGATTTGTTTGTGTCATGGTAGGTGGCGAAGGTCGACGGATTGGGTTCAGTTTTAGTCCTGTCGTGTATTCTGTGGCTAGTTAGTTTGTGTTCGTGTGGTGGCGATAAAATGACCGTTCGTGTGGTGGTGTTGTGATGGGGCCGACGATATTGGTGGTGTTGTGCAGGAGGCGACGATGGCGGTTGTTGTTGGTGTTATTGTTGGAGGGTGATTGTGACTGTAGCGGTGGCGGCAAGTATGGGATGATGTGTATTTGGTCGATCTGTGACCTGTGCCCAATTATTGGTGGTGTACTGGGATTGGGGGATGGGTTCGGCGGATGGGATGAAGTGTCTGTGACCAACCATTTGGTCGATTTGTGACCCGTGACCAGTATTGGTGGTGTACTGAGATTGGGACTGTGACCTTAAAATTCGTTAATATGTGACTGAAAATATAACACGTGACCAACAAATATGGAATAATTTTTTTAAGTTGTGACCAATTAAAAATCTTTGACCCCCATTTAAAAAAATCTGTGACCTGTAATTTTTTTATCATTGACCAATGAAGTCAATTGTGAATGACTCAATTTTTTGATCTGTGACCTCGAAATAATCTGTAACCAAATAATTTAATAAGTTGTGACTGAAAATTAAATTTTTAACTACTTAATAAGATATCTGTGACCTCGAAATCGGAGCAGTTACCGGAATTAAGTGTAGCCGGAGAACAATCGCCGGAGCAGTGGGCTTGGTGGAGATGGAGGTGAGGTGAGGTGAGGTGAGGTGGGGTGGGGTGGGGTGGGTTAATTATATCATATTACAGTTAAATATTTAATTTAATATAATAAGTGTGAAATATAATTAATTAATTCATGAAAAACCTGATTTTTGCAATTCTAAACCTTGGGGCCTGATTTTTGATTTTGGGATAGATAAAGCCTAAGTTGTGATTTTTTCCTCTGAATATTATTCTAATTCAATAAAAATTCATACTCTATACTTATTTTCACATAATATTTATCGTGACCATATCTTATATTTATCCTCAAAACTTCTATAGTTCCACCACTAGGAGCTTCTCTCGATTGCACTAAATATTATTTACTATATTTTTTTATAGACATATTTGAGCGTAAATGATTTTCTCTTATCACGTGTGTATTTTTTTTCTTAAATAATATTTTAATTAAAAATAATAGAATGGTCATTTTATTCTTTTTAATTTTTTAATTTGATGGTCAAAGGTGTTGACTAATGAAGAATTAGATGAAATCCCTCCATTTCAATGTATGAGTCTAATTTATCAAAGCATGAGGATCTATTTGTCCAAAAACAAAGTTTGGGAAGAAAGTGCAAAAACGTTCGTAACTGTTGGGGACGTTTGCTGCAATTACTCTTGGCAAAACCCCCAACATTAAAGACAAATAAAACCATTTGGGGGTAATGTATCCTGAATTCAGATTCCGCCTTCAAGCATTCGATTTTTCAGGTTCGTACAATTCTCTCTCTGAATAATCTCTTCTTTTTTTTTTGTTCGGATATTTGCAGATCTGTGATATGAATTATATTTTATTTTGTGGCGATTCGAGTTTTTTGCCTTTATAATTCTTTTGCTTGTGTTTGCACATAATCAATTTAGAAAAAATAAAAATAAAATTAGAAACAGATCTTGATTGAAATCATAGATCTCCTGAGGTTATACATCGATGCTTCGTATTTGGTGAATTGTTTTAATGACCTGCAGTCGATTTCCTGATTACTGTTCTCCGTAAATTCTTGCAGATGCGTCGGTAATTGATGCATCTGTATGATTAATAGATTGAAAATTCCCCTTTTTTCCAGTTACTCGTTTGATCTGTGTTACTTTATTTGTCCTACTTTGGTTAATTGTTTGTGTAGTCTTCTGGTCAAACACTCAGATAACTCGAGCAATGAGATCCTTGTCATTATGTAGATCTGTTTTAAGATAATGTGGAAAATATGGAAAGTCCCCAATCTAAGGTGATCTAATTATGTTGCCAGTGTATACAAGTCAACCCAGAAGCATTATGAAGCATACTTTTGCACCTTCACTTGTGTAAAAAGTCTAAGGATATTCATTGAACTAGTGTTGTTAAATTATATCTGAGGTACATTTGGTTGTGAATTTGAAATTTCACTTGGTTGTTTGAATTTTCGTTCTTTGAATTCACAACCACACATCAAGAGCTAGTTTAAAAAATTTGGAAAATTATTTCTTTCTACTATGCATCAAATTCAGCGAACTAAGATGCAGTGAACATTATATGTTGTCCTTAGTCACTCTACCTGAGCATTTCTTTGTGTAATGTGATTGTGCAGGTCCTGTTGGGTTATTTTAGTAAAAAAGGATGGGAGGTGGATTTAGAGTGCTTCATCTGGTTCGACCTTTTCTTTCTTTCCTGCCAGAGGTTCAGAGCGCGGACAGGAAAATTCCATTTAGAGAGAAGGTCATCTACACTGTAATATCTCTTTTCATTTTCCTGGTTTGTAGTCAGCTGCCATTGTATGGAATACACTCCACAACAGGTGCGGATCCATTCTATTGGATGCGTGTAATTCTTGCCTCGAACAGGGGAACTGTTATGGAGCTTGGTATCACGCCTATAGTGACATCTGGACTAGTTATGCAACTTTTAGCGGGTTCAAAGATCATTGAAGTTGATAACAATGTCCGAGAGGATCGAGCCCTGTTGTAAGTAGAAAAAAGTCATATAATACTTATTTTATGTTTTGATCTTTATTATATTTTCATTCAAATACGGGTATTGGGAAAGGTCTTTAGTTTACCACAAGTTTTTCCTTTTAAGTTCTACATAGAAAGAGTAGGTTGATGCATAACTTTCAAATTACCTGTTCAGATTTATCTGTGTGCTCATGCCCATGTGGTGCTGGAGTATCTCAGAATGTGCAGGAAGCAGAAGTTTAACTTATTCTTAATGCTTTGGCTATGTAGTTGTTTATTTGTTTTTATTGTCTCAATGATGATGATCCTTAATCAACCAGAAATGGAGCACAGAAGTTATTAGGCATCTTGATAGCAGTTGGTGAGGCAGTTGCATATGTTCTGTCGGGAATGTATGGCAGTGTTGGTCAACTTGGAGTTGGAAATGCAATCCTTATTATTCTTCAGCTCTGCTTTGCTGGCATCATTGTAATTTGTCTAGATGAACTTCTCCAGAAAGGATATGGTCTGGGTTCTGGAATTTCACTCTTCATAGCAACCAATATTTGGTAACCTTTTATTCATGTAATCTATTTTCTGCCCCTTGGTTTTGCATACAAAACAGATATTTATTTCTTAAACGTTTTCTTTATTGACAGCGAAAGCATCATTTGGAAAGCTTTTAGCCCAACCACTATCAACAGTGGACGTGGAGCCGAATTTGAAGGTGCTGTTATTGCGTTGTTCCATTTGTTGATAACTCGAACAGACAAAGTTCGTGCTCTGCGAGAGGCATTCTATAGGCAGAACCTTCCAAATGTTACAAACTTGCTTGCTACCGTCTTAGTCTTCCTCATTGTCATCTACTTTCAAGGGTTCCGTGTGGTTTTGCCTGTGAGGTCGAAGAATGCTCGTGGGCAACAGGGTTCATATCCAATTAAGTTGTTTTACACTTCCAATATGCCCATTATTTTGCAGTCTGCGCTTGTATCCAATCTTTACTTTATTTCCCAGGTACTAACATTTTTTGTTAACACGAGCAAGTTAGAGGGATCTACAGATATCTAGACAATCTAATCTCAATTGTACCTACATATACAGTTGCTGTATAGGAGATACGGTGGAAATTTTTTGGTGAACCTCTTGGGGAAATGGAAGGAATCTGAATATTCTGGCCAGTCCGTCCCTGTTGGTGGTCTTGCTTATTACATAACTGCACCATCAAGGTAATTAAGAATCTTCCCTTATTTCTGTCCTTGCAGCTGCTGGTTTTCACTACTCTTTTTTTGCGCGCTTATGTTGATGGGCTTAACTTTTATTTTTGCTGTGGACCACGCTCACTCTTCAGTAATGACTTCTGTTTCTCAGCTTGTCGGATATATTGGCCAATCCGTTCCATGGACTATTTTATATTGTATTTATGCTGTCTGCATGTGCTTTGTTCTCAAAAACATGGATTGAGGTCTCGGGATCCTCAGCTCGAGATGTGGCTAAGCAGCTAAAGGTATGATTAATGTGCAATTTCAAAATTTTCCTCGATATCATGTTCATCCATGAATTTTTATCATCACCCATGATTAATGTGTTACATGAAAAAAAATGCAATTTTTATCATCAACTCCACATATACAACTATATAACTTTACTCTTCACGTGAGTTGCATAACATTTCCCAGGGATGCAAAATGGAATTAGGTGATGCATATGTACTTTAATCTTATTATTGGAGAGAAAAGGTAATTAATTGGACAAAACTAATCTGAATTTCCATGAACTCTTCAGGAACAACAAATGGTGATGCCCGGACATCGGGAATCAAATCTACAGAAGGAGCTGAACCGCTATATACCTACTGCAGCTGCCTTTGGTGGCATGTGCATTGGTGCACTAACTGTGTTGGCCGATCTCATGGGGGCAATTGGTTCAGGGACGGGGATTCTGCTTGCCGTCACTATCATATATCAGTATTTTGAGACATTTGAGAAGGAGAAGACCAGCGAGCTTGGTTTCTTTGGTTTCTAAAGGACTGTTTCACAGAGCTACTCTTAACCCAAATTTCCTTTCTTGGCGAGCTTAGAGGTTGGGTAAATGTTAACCATAGGTTCCAAAACTAAGAATTTAGATTATTTTGTTGTTAAGGTACATGAATTTTGGAAAATTCGTACACTCAGAAGTTTTCAGCAGTTTTTGTTTTATGATTATATGAAATAGCTTATGGAGAAGCTCACTGTGTTTCATCTGCAAATTCGATGTGCACTGGCACGTTCCTTTTGTTGCTGTTTAATTACACTAGTTACTATAAATTTTACTTCCAATGAATAATGTGTTGCCCACATTTACTATTATTGGATGTGTGATTTTATGTTCTAAATAGTGTCGGCTTGCATGTTTTATCAGAAAATTAGACGGAAACCATCCACTGAGGTTATTGATGCAAAGAAAGTGAAAAGTTGTGAATCGACTCGATGTTGTATGATTTAGTCCCTCTTTAGTTGAAACCTTGTCATATGAGTCCTTCCTTTCCTAGTGCCAGTCAAGTACATCGCCTAGCAATGGTCCTTATTAGTGATGGCCACGTAAGATTCATCACTGGCAATTGTCCCAAGCTGTCTCAATACTCGCGAAGAAGGGTGGAGTCAAATCCTTGTTCTCCCTCGGACGTGAAAAGTTAGAACTCTGAGGAGAATGGTTATAAAAAGAATTCATATAAAAGGAAAAAAGTATAAAGAATGTGAAAAGATGTCACTAAATTTACTTTGAATGTGAAAAGTTCGTTATGTATACACTTATCGGACAGTTGTGAGATCCAACCCCTTAGGGGGACACGTGGCGAACCGTGTTGGGATTTGTCTCGAGTGGACCATGTGAAATTGAGAGCCGCCAAAGTTTCGTCGAGGCACATTGGACTCGCTTGCTAAAAAACTTTCAAATGAGATACGAGTTCGATATTGATGTAATGATCGAGTTTGGACAAAAGTGCTCTAACTTGATCATGTAATCGATTTCGGGGAGGTCAGACCAAGATCGTGTGATCAAGCTCGAATAGCAATGCCTGAGCTCGACCGAATGGCCTTGATCGAGAAAGGGATACCTCAAGCTCAGCCAAAGTGGTCAGGCTCATGCATGGATTGCTCGATCTCAACCACTTTCAGGATGGGGTGATCAATCTCTCGAAAAGGTCTCCCGAGTTTGGCCACAGGCAAGCTCGGCTTGATCAGTTTCGACCTTTCGATGTATTAGTAATGAAGAACATGTGAAATCGAAGCGATCTCTTTGCAATCATTAATTTTATTGGGATTCATTAATCAATATTAGTTCAAAAATTATGTATTATCACAACTCCAAGCTCTCTAAGTTGAGGATGTGTAGGTACATCCATATTCGAGGATTCCTGCAGGTACAACCCTCAACTAGCCAGTAAAAGCTGCCAACCCATGATACTGAATCTTGAGAACATCAATCAATCAGGGTCAAAAGGCATATTGACTTCCTTTGCTGCAATGGATAAGGAGGTGAAAAGCTATTTAGTTGGTGTTAATGGAGAATCCTTCCGACATTCTCAATGTCCCAACCATTCAAGAGTGGAAATGATAGAGGGAGTATCAAGTGAACATAATAACTTCATGCCCTCTTTGGTACACATTAAAATTTTCATTGTCATTCTTCTACTTATTTTCAATCACATATTTTTCAATAAAATAATATTTTCCATCACATCAGTAACTTTTCCTTCTTTTTCAACCACAAATTTTCCATCAATCTACTATTTCAGAATACATTCTTCCAAAATAATGTGGATCAAATACTCCCTTAAATTAATGAATGTTAACAAGATTTTAAAATGCTATATGAGTGTTTTATGTGCATTTTGCAAGTCAATATAGGATATTTAGTACTACATATTCAACATGTTTGTTACGAATGAAATTCAAATATATAAGTTTGCTATATTTACAACAATGAAACTTTTAAATGAGACAATTCAATATAATATGCAACAAATATTCAGATGTCAAATTTCATTGTCCCTTATTCATATGTCAACACTTGAGAGAATAAATTAGAACAAAACTTGACTAGCTTCAATTCGTAAGTTAAAAACTTTTGAATGAGATGACCAAATAATATAAATGTACATAGAAATGCCATGCACGAGTGCCTTCAAGTCACTCTTCCTTGAAATTTAATATACAACTAAAAATGTTTCAATAATTTATTTGCCTAATATCACATATCTTCGAGTTAAAAAGGGGGGAAAAGAATGAAAAAAAAAAATTAAAGATTTTGCTGCCGCTTAAAGTAAAAATAAAAATGGGAAGTTACTCATAACCATAGTTATAAAACTCGGCCCCGCCAGGCCGGTCGGGTCGGAAAACCGCGGCCTAGACCCTAGGCCGGGCCGAGCAGATTAATTTTATAGAGATGAACTAGACTCGGTCAAAATCGAATTTTGACCGAGTCAACCCACAATTTACTCTGTCTGGTTGACCGGTTTGATTGGGTTTTAAAATTTCCTTACAAAATTTTTGGATTTAAGGGAATTGAATCTTAGACCTCTACGAAAATTAATGAATTCCTCACTACTTGAACTAAAATACTTTAGTAGTATTCGTGTGCAATAACTTATATTTATCTAATTAATCATTTATAGCATTTATAAAAATATTCTTTTAAAAAACTTCAGTCCAACATTTTATATTATTTTATAGACCTAAATAATTAGTGAAAAATAAATTAAAATTTTTAATTTTGCCACTAAAAAAAATTTATACTTTATTTTTTTTGTATGTTTTTATACAATGACCAACCGGTTGAACCACTAACCCATTGATCCGCTGCACTATTCGGATCTATATCCTGGTCGAATTTGACAACTATGCTTATAACGAGTCAAACATATATTTCATAATTAAACGTCAGTGTCTCATATAGTTATAAGAAACTTATTTTTTAAAATAAATTTAAGGTCGACTCTATAAATCTTATTAATATCTCGTGTCAAAGTTGGTTCAACATTCTCAAATTCATTGAATTTATTCAACAATCAATCATTTTTGAATTATTAAATATTATTGGATCATAAATAGGAACTACCCAGTCAATTTTTCTCTTATTAGGGCCCATTTCGAGTGAAAAGTTGATATTTTTTTTTTCCGTTCAATAGATTATAACACATAGCTTTCTTGTGGTCTGTAATTGACCAAAATTTGTTATTAAATATTAATTGCACTTTCCAGTACGTGAGATGTTGTGATTACGACTAATAACAACAATGTAGAGATGACATTAAATGACTTTTGAGGGAAAGGAAATACTTTTCAAATTTCATAATTATTTGTATCACTCTATTAATGAGTTGATAAATTTTGCCTTTATAATTGGTATATTGATGAAATCGTGATACTATAATGACAATCTATCTTACGCGTGTCATTGCACAACATTACACGTCATATTTCCTCAAGTTCAAAGTGACTCCCAAGTCCTCGTAAAAAGTTGGACCCTCAAATTTACTATGGAGAATCAAGATCGTAATGACCATTAATGAAAATGATGAGTAGGAGTAAATGATAGTAAAATATTAATCGAGCCACCTCTCTATACTTAATAGATGAGCCAACACTCCACGTGTAAACTAAGAGTATTGGTTGAGATCGAGTGCTTGACGGTTGTAATCATACAACGATCGGCCTACATGGAAGACAATTGCTAATCGAAGAATTCTCGCAACTAACATGTTGTCGAAAAAGTTGGTACGCAAAGAATAATTACGCTCAAGATTATCTACGTTATGCCCAACACGAATATTGTCACCTGTCTACCTCCTCTTGACGAAGGACAAATATTGCATATCTTTGGATAGATATACAAGAATATATCTACATGCATATATATGTCCTTAAGACATGTATTTCTTCTATTTTTGTGGATTATTCTTTAATTATATCTTCTTTGTTTATTCATCATTGTCTTGAGCGTTAGAATAGTTCGACAAAAGTTGTACGCTCTTTCAAAAATCATCCAACCAATCGAAAAATCTACTCTTAATTCTTAAATGGAGCTATTATCCCCAGTGGGTCCCCACCAAACCCAAACCCAAACCCAAACCCCCACACACGAAAAAGGAACTGACACATCTGTCTTCTGCATCTCCATCATCCACCTGTTAAACCCTCATTCAGACCAACTTGTGAACTTACACAATTACCCTTCAAGACTTTCAAACTTCCTATCGCACAACGTTAAAGTTCCGAATAAAGCTATTTGTACAAAAAGAATTTGACAAAAATGTTGACAAACACTCACATGATTGTCGGCCCCACATGAATAAAAAATTGAAAATAAAAAGTGGGTCCCCCCACATGTGAGGGTTTGTCAACATTTTTGTACAAATTCTTTTGTACAAGTAGCAAGGTTCGTAAGTTCCACAAAAATATAAGATAATTATGTCCAAAATCACAAAAATAATGAATATGTCCCCCCCACACTGATGCATTAATTCCCAATGACACTGCTGTCCAGCATTTTCTCTATACCTGTCTGTTGTTCCTCCTCTCTCTTTTGAAGTTCTGATTTTCTCTCAAAAAAATAAAAATCAGAGAGCCGTCCTTTGATCTTGCCACAAAATCCCTTTAATTTTCTTGATTTCCTTTGTTTAAAACCTCCATCAGTAAAAAATCCAGTTCAAAATCAAGACTTTTAATTTCGAACACAAGGAAGTTTCTTTCCAAGGTACGTGTTTGAGGTTCGGACTTTGGAGAGAGAAAAAATCATTCTATGTTATGCATTTATTTATTCACTTTTCTTCCATTATTAGATTCCAACTTTCCCCAAAAAAAACATGTAGCAACATTTTTTAAGTGATTCTGACACCATGTAAAGATTGGATTTTTCTGAAATAAAGCTCTCAGAATTTTCTGTTTTTGGCACAAAAACACACTCATATACGTGTATCCATGTTTATGTATATGATGAAGCTATGGTTTTCTGGGTTTTTTTTTTATTACAGAGTTACAGTGTGCGATTATGGTGGGATTCACGTTGCTCTGAAAAGAAGCTTAAACTCTGAGACTTTTCTGGGTGTTTGGAAGGTAACTGTAATTTTTCTTGGGAGTAAAACTGAACGGTGATTTCTCGTCAAATGTTGATGTTGGTGACGTTGAATCTGCCTGTATCTCAGTTTTTTATCACCTGTGGAATTCCCTACATTTGTTAACGTGCGACCTCATTATTTTTTGTGCCATGTGAGGACCGTGTGTCCAAGAATGTATTGACTTTATTGTCATGTGAGTGAATGTGGGGCCACGACAGAATTTCTTGTGTTTTCGTCCGTTGATTATATTGTATATTAAGTAGATATTTGTGGACCCTTGATGTGAAATCAAGATCATGAATCATGTGATGTGTTTTTATTTTTCTCTTGGTGTTCCAATTGAGAACTCTTATCAGTTCTTCCATAGGAATAATTATTAGAATCCCACATTGCTTGGGAAAATATAAATGATCCACTTTATAAGGTGAGGGCAATCCTCCCCTAATAAGCCGGTTTTATTAGGTGGAGTTAGGCCCAATATTCCTAACAATAATTGAGGACACATAAATATGACCATTTAAAGTTGTGGGGCGGAGTTGGATGCGCGGTTTGTTTTAAGTGAGTGTTTTGAACATATCTTTGTTTGACAATTGTGCTTTTTACTCATTGATGATACGGGCATACAATTACTGAAGTGTGGTATAGTGTCTTAATTGCATCAGTCGAGTTGTGGTTTACACTTGTGTTTGCATGACACCTACATGGTTGTCTTTTGCACGGCTGCTAAACCGTTACATTGACGTAACCTCACTTGTTGGCAATAAAAGGTAGTCGTTGAATGCTTATTCGGGTTCTTGTTTAACTGTAGGATTTCCTATTTGAGCATTGAACCTTGTAGGATATTTTAATATGTGTTGATATCTGCGATGTGATCAATTTGTACTCAAGATGTGCACGTTGATTAGGATGTTGCATAAATAAATTTCTGAACAACAACGCGTATAATTTGCCGCCCCCTTACCTATTTAATGGGATCCTGTCAAATATTTTTTATACTGATTTTGCTTCATATTGCTAGCTCCAGCTGTCTACGAGACAAATAAAGAAACTAGTAGTCTAATTCCTCCAGGTAGTTATTGGAATCATCCACATACCTTTGGTCCCATGGGAGTTAACTTCTAGTGTTATATGGCCAGCTTGCTTGTAATAGAATATTCAGAGACAGTAACCATACTTTTAAAAAGTTATTTTTTCTCCAATTAAACAGTTATCGACTTTATTCATGTCCTTAACTCAAGCACTGATGGTGTAATGAGTCATCATTTTCCAGATTACACGGCATTAGATGCATACCAGGTGGAATTTCCGTTATCTCAAGCTTCAAAGGCAAAACAAAAAGTTTTTCCATATACCTTTAATGTCTCTTCAATCTTTTAGTGTAAAAGTATTTGCTTTTTCTTTTTATCGAGACATGCTTATTGATCATTATACTTAACTTTCGTGTTCATTATCATCATTATCGTAAATATTATGTTCTTCTCTAACTGTTCAGAAGTATTGCTGTTGTTACCTTAACGTTTGAATTGCCCTTTGTTACAGAGCAACCTCATCATTTATGATTTTCTTGTTTTTCAGATGGTTTCAGTCGAGCGATCTGCAGTTACCCCGAGTAAAAGTAGGTGGGCTCGCACTTTCTCTAAGATTTTGCACATTGGAGATGTGACAGCGAAAGGTTCAGATGATCGAATCAAAAAGACTATATCCGAAGAGAAGATAATTAATGATCCGATTAAGAACGCCCAACTTCCCTCGGACAATGACGACAAGGAGATTCGAGATAGGGCAGTTTTGGAAGCTTTTCTTTCCAAACTGTTTGCTAGCCTCTCTACTGTTAAAGCAGCATATGCCCAGTTGCAGTTTGCGCAGTCTCCTTATGATGCTGATGGGATTCAATCTGCAGATCAGATTATAGTTTCAGAGCTAATGAATTTGTCAGAACTGAAGCATTGTTACTTAGAGAATCAATTGAATGAGACGTCTCCAGAGGCTACTCAGATTTTGGCCGAAATTCAAGAGCAGAAGAGTATACTGAGAACTTACGGAATTATGAGTAAGAAATGGGATTATCAGCTTAAACTTAAAGACTCTGAAATAACCTTTCTTAAAGAGAAATTAGCAGAAGCGAACAGAGATAATAAGTCACTCGAGAAGAGATTAAACTCAAGTGGACAGGTAGCCGTGCCTGACAATATTCGTTTATCTGCGTTAAGCCCCAGCCATTTTGTAGCATGTCTTGGGCAGTCAATAAAATCAGTTCGGAGTTTTGTGCGATTGCTAATTAGTGAGATGGAATCTGCAGGGTGGGATTTGGATGCTGCAGCCAGTTCGATTGAACCAGATGTTTTTTTCTGGAAGCCAAACCACAAATGTTTTGCTTTTGAATCCTTTGTTTGCAAAGAAATGTTTGATGGTTTTAATTACCCAAATTTCTCAACCGAACATGAGTCCTTGCTTGAGCAGAAAAAACGACAACAGCTATTCTTTGATAAATTCATGGAGTTGAAATCAGTTAGACCAGCTGATTACTTAGCTGGGAAGCCTAAATCTACATTTGCAACGTTTTGTCGCACTAAATACTTGCGACTTATGCACCCAAAGATGGAAGCATCTCTTTCTGGCAATTTGGATCGGTGGAAATCAGTGAATTCAGGCGAATACCCGGAAGTCCCCTTCTTCCTGTCATTTGCCGAGATGGCAAAGCGCATATGGCTTCTACACTGCCTGGCATTATCTTTTGATCCCGAAGTCTCAATCTTTCAAGTGACCAAGAAGAGTCGTTTTTCGGAAGTTTATATGCAGAGCTTAAGCGATGAGGCTTTCTTGTCATCGGATGGCACACTCGAAAACAACCCTCGTGTGGCTTTCACAGTGGTTCCAGGATTCAGGATCGGGAAGACTGTTATTCAATGTCAGGTGTATCTTAACTGATCATGAATTCCAAACAGCTCTCAATTCTAGTTGGAAATATGTCAAAGGTAAATTAGGCAATACTGGATAGCATTAAAGAAGAAAACGTAAGAATTTTGTTCATTGTACTTTGCAGTCGTGTCGATTACTGCGTACCAAACATTTTCTAATTATGCATGTTTTGTGAAAAAGGTATTAGATGATAGATAAACAAAATTTTAACTTCACATTCTTATTTATATATATTATCATGTCGAATTTACCTTGTAACATGCCATAAACGCGATAATTAGGCTTAACATCCGATACGACAACATCATGGATTGAAATATTTTCCTCCTTAATCATTCATGAAAAATGATAGCCATAACTTGCCTGGTCTGAACTTTTTTGTCACTTTTTCCTTCGAAAAGGAAGGTGGGCCTACGTGGCCCTCGTATTGTAGCATAGCCCTTTTATATTAGTTATTGTTTTTATGTGCCTGCTATACTATAAAGAAGATTTTTTTTTTCATAACTATTTGCTTATATTCTGCACAAATGATGTATTAATTATGTCTAGAATATCTTATACCAATTGTTGATAATTCAAGGATCACGTATCGCTCGATACCATTTGATATGAAACCAACCACCGAATTGAGATGTTGAAGTTTTATACGACACAATAATGAAATATTTGATCACCAGCAAACGAATAAAAGAAGACGAGAAAATATGATAGAGGAATTATGAAATTTTATTGCAACAATAAAAATGAGAAATATACAATTGATCATAAAGTTCTAGTAATTTCTTTTCTCACATTATTCTCATATTATAAAATTGTATGGAATAACTTAATATTTATAGGCAATATGTAGGGGATATCCAAACCCTCCAAGTAGAGATGTTGATAAGATATCAAAAAATCGAGTCCAAAATAAATTTCAACTCCCAATGAGTTTCAAAAATAGAACTTCAATTTGATATAGAACTGAAATAACATTTCAAACTGAATTCTTCTTGACGTGCATTTCAATTACTTCAACAAGAAATTCAGGTTACACCTAAATTCTAACAATTTCCACATTGACACGAATTCTATTACAACGATCAAAGCTCCAAAATATTTTCCACTTGGAGAAGAAAATCCGTCTACAAGGAATGAACCGACTCTTCAACAATAATCAAAACTGATTTCTTTAACCAACACAAAATACTCCACATCTTCCAATGAATCTAAGCACTACTCTACAGAATTACCTCAGATTCCTAAAAAATCATAATGATTTTAAAATTCACCAAATTGGGCTGTAATACACCCAAAAACAGAATCAAACCCAAATGTTTTTAAAGAATGCCCTTTGCTAGATTGTATACCTTCACTACGCTGGAAGTCTACTCAACAAAATCAGCATCTACATACCTTTTACCACTTGGTCCATCCATGGCAATTGAATACAATGGTACCGGATGTGATGGTGGCAAAGAGACATTATCCATATCTCCTGAACTTTACTAAGCAGTATTCTTCAAATCCGACCATTTACGAGCTCCTAAAAGTATTGTACCAAACTGAATGTCCACCACGGTACTGAACTTGTGCTGATTGACTCTTTTAGATTCTGCACGACCCTGCAAGATATATAATTGAGACCTTTTATGTCCCTCCAATACAACATGAGCACCATTACAAACCTTCAAAGCTCCACATTCACCAAAGAACTCATAACCAGTTGAATCAAGGAAAGATACGAGATGAGATTCTTCTTCAAATCCGGAACATGTCAAACTTGGTCAAGTGTCCTAATTGTCTCATCCAATAGCTTCAATCTGACCGCACCAATTCCAACAACCCGATAAGGTGTGTTGTCTCACATAGCCACAACATCTTTGGAAACGGTTTCATATGTAATAAACAAGTCCTTATTATGACACATAAGAAACACACATGCTGAATCAGAATCCAATCCTCCCCTGTTTAGACTCGATATCATAAATAGCCAAGAGATCTCTTTTACTTACAATGTTCTCTATGAGGTCTGTTTCACCTGAAGTCTTTGATTGCTTCCCATATCGACTTGCAGCCAACCTTTCTTTATTCTACAATTTGTAGCAATCCTTCTTCAAGTGCTCATTCTTCTTGTAGAAGTTACAAATCTAATTATTGAACTTAGACTTCAATTTGCCCCTTCCAGAACTACCATGAGCAACAAGGTCATCTCCATCTCGACCTCTGAAACCAGATGCTTCATCTTCTCTTTTGAAAATAAAGCAGCATATACCTCCTCTATGGTGAGAGTATCACAATTATACAAGATCGTGTCTCTAAATTAAGAAAACGAAGCGGGTAACGAACACAATAGGACAATGCCAAATCTTCTTCATCATACTTTACTTCCAAAAGTTTCAAATTAGCAACGATCTCTTTAAATACAACCAGTGGATCTTCCAATGATCCTCCTTCTGCCATCCGATGAGATTATAAAAGTTGCTTGAGACGCAACTTGCTTGTCAGATTTTTAGTCATGCACAATTCCTCTAACTTCAACCATAAAGCAGCTGCTGAACCCTCCATTAAAACTTCTTGAATAGATGAAGATGAATGTGAGAAACTACCTTCTTATCCTTCCGTAATTTTTCCTCCGCAGTCAAAGTTGCGGGCATCTTTTCAATTCCCAACAACGCATCAGCCAAATCCTACTGTGCGAGTACTGCACACATCTTAATTTGCCATAGCGAACATCTAGTGCTCCAATTCAAAAGCAGAATGTCATACTTCATGAAAGTCATCACAAACAAAAAAACTTCGAATAAATCAAACCCTGCGTTCTTGCGGAACTGCTGAACCTAGGCTCTGATACCACTTGTTGTGAAACAAATAAGATACCGTAATTGCTCTGATACCATTTTTTGTGTTAATTATGCTCAAAATATCGGATACCAATTATTGGAAATTTAAGGATCACGTATCGCTCGATACCACTTGATATGAAACCAACCACCAGATTGAGATGTTGAAATTATATGACACAATATCATAAACAAAAGAATAAAAGAAGACAATAAAATATGACATATAAATTAGGAGATTTATTGCACTAATAATAATGGAGAAATATACAATTGATCCTAAAGTTATAGTAATTTCTTTTCTCACATTATAAAATTGTATAGAAGATCCTAATATTTATAGGCAACATGTAGGGAATGTCCAAACATTCATAATAGAGTTGTTGATGAAGTAGGATACCAAAAAATCGAGTCCAAAACAAATTCAAACTCTCAATGGGCTTCCAAAATGGAACTTCAACTTAACATAAGACCCCAATAGCATTCCAAATTGAATTCTTCTTGATGTGCACTTCAATTAGAATTCTTCAATTATTTCAACAAAGAATTCGGGTCACACCCAAATTCTAACAAATAAGTTGAAATCTAGATTTGATCCGTCATTTAACTTTTGTTTCGACCTCATTATTTTTAAAATATATTTTTTTATCTTTTATTTTCAACCATACATTCTTCAATAAAATAATATTACGCGCAAATTAATAATTTTTTTCTTATTTTTTAACTACAAATTCTCATCAAAATATTATTTCAAAATGCATTTTGGGGAAAAAAAATAGGGCTCAAACAGGCGCTTCATTGAGGAGGATATTTTGAGGTTCGATGTCGAGATGAATAATAGTGGAATTGCGATACACATGAAGATACTCTAGTCCCTTTGCTATCCCAACAATGATCTCGACTCTTTTCCCAGTTAAGAGTTTGTACTTTGATACTAATAAACCAAAAGCCTATTCGATCTTTCAGCACATTCAATCAATCCAATTTTTGGAAATTGTGTGGTTAAAAAGTAAGAAAAATTTAGTCCCTATTTGGGGCAGATTTTATTCTGAAAATGTAGAAAAAATATGAACGTTGGAACAATGTTGGCGACATCCCAGTACAATCTTCACTGTGCAAACAGTGAGATGGTAGAAATGATTATACCCTTTACCCAAAACAAATGCATTGATTTTTTCCCTTCCAACTCTCACCTACCCATACGTAACAGTTTCAATTGAAAGGAAAAGACGATTCTGGGTACCCAACTACCTTATTCCGACCACTTCTTCAAGCTCCAGTCGCACTATCACTCTTCAACTGGCGAAAACTTGGTTGCATATAAAACGCCCCTGTTTACACGAAGAAGACGTTGAAGAGTTCGCGATTTGGAAGAGATGATCGGAATGTTCTTGCTCTCTCATCATAAAATTGGTTGACTCCACTTCTTCAATTGTCAGCCGCACATCAGTTTGACATAGCGGGTCTTGAAGAAACGAAAACTTGGTGTGTGATTGTACGCCCATGTTTACACGAAGAAGACGTTGAAGAGTTCGCAATTGGCGGAGAAGCGGAAAAGACGACCAGAATTACGGTGCTCCCCATCATAAAACTGGTTGACTCCGAGTGTAATAGAGCTTCCACGCCAGTTCCGGAGACTACACTGCAGGCATGGACCCATTCAATTCTCAGGTGGATTTTCCATATCTTGTATGCTATCGCAATTTCTATGTTTTATTTTTCTTTTTCTAGTATTTCCAAACCGATTTCTTCGACTTGCAGACCGGTGAAATTCGCGGTTCGGGTTCGTTAATGTATGTTGAGTCGTCCAAGAAATATGCTGATGGAGAGATGCAGAAAGGCGATCATTCATAACACTTGTGAAATGGCCATTGCCGAAGGCCATCGGCACTACAAGTGTTTCACAAAATTGGGTGGAACGAGTTCTGATGTTGTTCAACCAAACAACAGGCCACAATTGGAGTAAACTCCATTGGGCAACCATTGGGACGCAATTTGTCGGGAACACAAACGGAATTGTTAGCATGTACATGGGTCTTATACAACCCGTCGAGTGTCGGATCGTAGCATCGACGAATGGTGGACCCGAAAATTGAAGGTGAGGTTTTTAATATCTGTTAGACATTCACTTCGACGTGTGTTATGGTCAATGCGTGAGGTTATGGTTGTTGGTTACATCGGGTCTACTTAGTTCTCATTCGTTGCGCTGTTATGATGATGTAACTCTGGTCACCTTCTAATTTTGGCTGCATATTGTGTTACACACTGAACTCACCGCTAACTATAGGGATACTGAACTTGTAACGAGCATTGGAAGTAACATTTTCACAGTTCATTACTTAGGAGCAGATTTTGATTTCTCTCATCTACCTTCATGATCAAATTTTTGTATTCGTAACCTCATCTCTTACACTCACCAGTCATCTAGCATGGGAATTGTGTAAAATTTGTTGAATTTAATAGGCTACACTTATGGATTTTCCATTGTCGAATTACATTACGATATCCGCATCACATTACCTTTATTAAAAGTACTAACGCAATTGCAGGAGAACAAGGAGTACAAGGACTTCAAGGATAAAGACGTGAATGATATCTATGTTTGATATCGTTAACGAGATAGTTACGACGGTGACAAGTACGCAATCACTCCGATGAAGTTATGTCGTACGGGCTTCAGTTTGTTTGAGGACAGTACTCTCAAAGACCATAGGGATGCAATCCCTGTTGAGGAGGAGATTACTGGTTCCAGCGATGAGGGCGACAAACATAAAATACTTCAAGCATGCACACGTGGAATGCCAGAAGCGGCAAAAAGAGGAAGTTGGCGTTGAGCAGGCAAAAAGGGAAGAAGAAAAAGGTTTCTGCTCGAAAACTGTAGTATGTCAAAAATGTACAAGCGACCTATTTTTCAAACCGAGTGGTACAATTATTTGCATTTCACGTAAATGAAACATGGGAAATGATTCTTCACTCTTATATAACTTCGTTGGTTGCCACATGAATGGTGAATTTTTTGTTCGATGTGTAAAAATCTTTGTAATATTGCAAATTTCGGTGATCTTCATTTTCCATCAATAGATGATCTCAACTTCAATTTTGCGCTTTTATCGGGATCCGACGACGGAGAAGAAGTCAATGATGAGAAGTTTCTTAGCCGCTAGTAGAAAACATATTGTCATATCTCAGTAAGCGATGCCAGGAACAATTATCTCAAACAACGTCATCGTATTCGACGATTTCCATCTTCAAGAAATGGACAATTGTTCATGAGGAAGCAATTGAAGGTACCGCCAAGATATGTTATCAAGAGTTCCGAACGTATCCACAATTATTTCGACACTTCGCACATATTCTGCTCGACAAATATGGCTTACGCAATAGGCAGCATGTCGATATCTATGAGCAAGTTGGAATGTTCTTGTGTATATCAGGTCATGGAAAATGATACTGCCAAGTGAATACTATTTTCAATCATTGTTGCAAACAGTGTGCCATTATTTTAAGGAGGTATTCATCGCTGTCGTCGCCTTATCAACACGTCTCATACAACCAAGATCGGACTACAATAGGGGTGAGCAGGCCCACAAGCCGGACCCCACGAAGCATCATTTGTTTCAAGACTACTTTGGTGCTATTGATGGAACGGATGTAAAGCTGTGCTACCGCGTAGCGAGCTGGTGAATTTTATAGGCCGCAAAGGAGTGCCGACGCAAATGTGTTGGTGGCATGCGATTTCAATTTGTGTTTCACATTCAAGCTTACAGGTACCACTGGGAATACCCATGACGCGCGAATACTAGCGCATGCTATACACAGTCCGAAAATTCATTTTCCATTACCCGGTCTGGGTAAGTATTATTTGATTGACGTCGGGTTTGCTCATCGACCGGGCTACATGGTCTTTTACAAATTATCAAATATATAGTATCATTTTCAGGAGTTCCGCGATGATGGATCCGATCGTCGTCGCCGATTTCGGAATGCTCATGAGAGTTTTAACTACAGACACTCGTCCGCAGAAACGTCATAGAACGAGCATTTGGTATGTAGAAAAAAAGATGGCAAATACTTGATCGTATGCCTAGCTATTCGTTTTCAACCCAAGTTGCAGTCGTTGTCGCAATGATGGGCATTCATAATTTTTTTACGTCGATCTAGAGCTGTGGACAAGGCGTTTGATAGAGCAGAAACAAATGATGACACGTTTGATATTGACCTACCGACGCGGAACCTACGCCGAAAGGGACCAACTTCGCGATTATATGGCACAGCAACTTTGATCTTCAAATTTTATACGAAAACGTGACTTTTTCAAAAATGTCTAGTGTTGTACGAACATGGGAACATAATTCGATGTCTCTATTGAATTTAATAATTAGAGTAATGTACACGCACAATCAGTGAATAATTGAATAAAAAGATTCTTCCAAATTTGGATTGTCAAAAATATGCACGATATCCGAACGAAGCAAATTGTGTATCACATGGAACACACATGTGGTTGGACAATAATGCAATGACATAAATAAATAAAATCAAATCAGTGATATGTATGTTGAACAAAAATGCACAAGTCGAAGGGCAAAACCGGAACTGCAGAAACATTTGAAATTGAAATCATTACCAAGTTACTGTAGCAGATGTGCTTGACAAGACCAGAAAATGCATTTTTAGTGTGAAAATGGCAACCAAGGCTTAGCTTTACTCGTAAAATTATTTTATTAGAAGAATGCATAGTTGAAAATGAGTTTAACAAAAAATAAGTTTTTAAATATGTGGTTGGGCTTAAATAATTAAATATGTATATCTCTTTATCATTTAAACTTAAAGATCTGATGTAGCAAAAGTTCCAAGTTTTAAGTCTCATTATCAAATATTTAAGAAATTGTGTACGTGTCAGAAAATGAACCTTGCCTACGAGCGAGGGACGTGTTGGAGACAAAATTTAAAAATATACATGAACACTACCTACATGTGTTGAATGAAAAACGTGGAGATTTCTACCGAACTTTGTGTTAGAACTTTATTAAAACTTGAACTTTATGATCTTGCCAAGATCTTCATGTCAAATCATCAAGAAACTGAATTAACGCGGAACATACCTTAATCAATTGATTTCTGACTTGATTAATGAATCTTGAATCTGGATCTGTAAATCTTCAATTTGGTTGCTTCAAATCTCCATCATAATTCCTGATTGTGGGTTTTATGGATCTTCCTCTTCATATGCTTTCTCTTGTATTCTTGTGTTGATGGGATGCCACAAAGAATGAGAATATCACCATATGAATTGGGGACCATAACCCTTTATATATTTCCATATGTATTCGGCCCATCGTCAAATACAAACCCTAATGGATCCGGTCTCTACACATATAGTCCGGCCCACACTTTAATTAGATGCTTAAAGCCCAATTACTTAATTTCTTATTAGATCACTTTAATTTTGGGCTTAACTTTAAGATAGCATTTATACACAGTTAATTACATATGTCGGCCCATCACGGGAAATTAAATAATTTCCCAACAATCTCCAGCAGGCCATATGCTACCTTATAAATGTGTATAACCTTATGAGCTCAAAACTTTTGCTATCATAACCAAAAGCATCTCCGAACAATCTCGTCCATTGATTATATCAACATAGGATCAAAGCGGTTTTCGTTATAAGTAACATAACTAAACCCATCAATGGTCACGTATATCAATACAATCAAATGACATAGATCAAGTGTGGATGTGTAGCATGGAAATTACATGTAATGTGATCTAAACATGCCTATTTCAACTGGTCTGCCTTATTCCTTAATACCTTATGAGATCAACCATAAACTTTAATCAGTGGAAGTAGGCTGAATACTTTATTTCGAAATGACTGATATGCACAACCGAAATTATGTGTCAAAAAAAGACAACATCCAAAATACAAACTCCCACTAAACTGGCATATCATCAAAAGATGCAACACCCATGTGAGCACCATGCTCATGAAAGACCTCGGGTGGTAGCCATTTAGTAAATGGATCCATAGAGTTTGTCCTTATATGCTTTATAAAAAACCTGACCACTCTGAATTCATTCTTTAACAATTAGGAACTCAATGTCTATAAACTTTGACATCATCATGTTCCTATTGGAATACAAGACTGTTATTGTCACAAGATAACTTAAGTGGTCTTTCATTTCCATCCAAAATTTGCAGCCTAGTGACAATATTTTACAGTCAAATTCCATAATCAAAATCAGAATATCCAACGATCTCCAATTGGTCTGATTTTCCTGAATGTGATCATGTAATCCTTTGTTCTCTATAGATACCGAATAACCTGATGGCTGCTTTCCAAATTTCCATCGCAAGTTAATTAAATATCTGCCTAGCATTCCAACAAAGAATACTATATCCGGATGTGTGCTCTCCCGAGTATACATTAAATTCTCAATTGCCAAAGTATGGAGAATCTGATGTATATCCTTTATCTTTAAATTTATCATTGGGGCATTAATTGAGACTAAAGATGTCTCCCTTAATTGTAGGGGTATTACTTGATTTTCATATCTGCATTACAAATCTTTTAAGAACCTTATTGATACAACTCTTTTGTGATTACCCAAAAATACACAAAGAACAATTCTTGTGTATCTATATCCTTAATACAAAAGGTGCATCACAAAGATTTGCTTACTCCCACTGAACTTGTGATAGCCACAATCATCAATTGAATGTATCTCGAAACCGAATGAGATAATTATTTGATAAAATTGTGATACCTATTCGGGAAACCAGCTTAAGCTCATAGATGGATTTCTTTAATTTGTAAACCATCTGATGCAACTTAAGACCAAAATATGTCACAGAAGCCATAATTGTCCTAAAAGAGTTTTCATAGAAACCGAAGAAAATTCTCTTTATGCATGGCATCAATCCACTCTTTAGAATTATTCCTTTGCATGGCTTGATGAAAGTTGATTGATAAGTCATTCTTTCGTCAATCCATGTCATCCTTATTTTCTTGGAGAAAGACTATAAAGTTATCCAAAATTGTCTTTCTTCTTTTATAGTGGATTTCCTTAATGACATTTGTTCTTGAGGTTGTTGAGTTTGTTTTTTCTGGAACAATCTCGTGATTGTGTATGGGGGGATTTTGTAATATTGTCTTAATCCGAAATTGCTTCTTGAACAAGATCTGGAGCAAGAATTTGTCCCTGAACCAAATCATTGTCAATTGCAACAGAAGGAATATATAAATATTCTTCATCTAAGACAAAATCATAACTTTATAACCTTATCTCCCCTCACAAACTCTACATCCTCAAGAAATCGAACATTTCCCGTTTCGAAAATTGACCTGATAGTGGGACCTTTAAAAATTTGTAACCCCTTAACAATTACTTTACTTGGAACTTTGTTGAGACTTTAAGCTGCAGTCTTTAGTGCTTTAAACCTAGGAGGATCTACGATGTACTGTGGGTAAATTCCACATTCCTCTAGGAATATTGCAAAAGGTTCTGGACATTGTTCTCCTGATTCGTCATATCTTTCATAGTATTCACCACTATGGTAAGATTTGACTTATTAAATTCTTTTACTGAGTAGATTTTCGAACTCAGTCTTGTATGCTTTGAACATGTCCAGTGTTTGGGATTTCTCATAGATGAAATATAGGTAGCCATATTGAGAAAAAATCGTCTATGAACTAAATAAATGACTGTTGACCATTCCAAGAAGCCGAAGGGAATGATCCACAGATATCCGTATAAATTAGTTCTAAGACATCCGAAGTCCTATTGGCACCTAATCTCCTTATGTTTGTTTGTTTTTCCCTTAATTTACTTAAGTCTGAAAATATCAAGGGAATCAAGAATTCTTTCTGACACAAGTCTTTCCATTCTCTTTTGAGAGATGTGACCTTATCGTTTGTGCCGCTAACAAAGCAGAATTCTCATTGGTTAATTTATGTTCAATACCACGTGAATCCAAATGCAAGGTTTCTTTATAAGAGGCAATCGTATTAAACACATATAGGTTATCGTAACCGAATAAAGAACTGACACCCACAATATTTGAATTAAGAAAAAGATCAAACTGACTATTTCTAATTGAACAATAGTAACCAAAGTTGTCCAATGTAGAAATAGAAACCAAATTCCATCCAAAAGGACCAGTGCAGTAAATGTCTCTTTCAAATTCAAATAATAATCGGTTTTTAATGATAACCTAAATTCCGTAAAGCCTCAACCTTAGCGATTTGCCATCGCCCCAGGATAGATGAATCTTTCAGCATCAATTGGCTTTAGTGATTAACAGCATAAACACACTTATGTAAGTGGTGGTACCGAAATTTATCCACCAAGTGTGTCTTGGTATTGACATTAAATTTACCTCAAAACAAACCAATAGTGAGAAATGTACTTTTCTTTACACGCCAAGCGTAGCATTTAGCACAATCTCTCTTTATATATCCCAGATTTTCACAAAATTTACAACTAAATTTATTTCGCTGTTAATTTTGAACCGAACCGAATCTGACTTTCTTATTCTTTCTTTTCTTTAACTTGTCCTTAGAGGTACTAGCCAAGTGAGCACTTTCAGTCCTTTCTTGCTTCAGCATTTCTTCTTCTTGCACACAGTATGAAATGAGCTCATTTAGAGTCCATTTATCCCTTGACAGTTATAACTGACCTTGAATTGTGCAGGAATAGAAATTAAAAACCAGATGCATGAGCAAATCATCAGATAGCTCAAGCTTTAGAACCTTTAATTTCGAAGCAATATAAGACATCTGCATAATGTACTCCTGAATATTTCTTTTGCTTTTATTCCTTAGTGAAACTAGGTATGCAAAAGCGTACTAGTTTATGTCTTATCGCCTTTGCAAAGCGTTTCTTCAATTTCAGCAAGAAATTTATTGGCGATAGAATTACTTTTATCGGACAGGCGCCCACTGAATGATTAGGAATTTGACGCTTCATGATCATAAGACTCATGCGGTTTGAACAATCCCACTTATTAAAGTCCTTGTTTTCATCAATAGAACTTTTATCCAGTAAGTGCGGCGGGTTGTTCGGTCCTTAGCAAGGTCTAAGTTCATGCGACGAAGCAGTCATAACGTTCTCTTTCGATCCTTAATAGTTGGTTCCATTTAGCACGGGAATGGAGTTGATGTTGGCGAGATATTGTGGAAGTTGATGGATTAAGCTGAATAGAGAACTAATACTTAATATACATGTTCACATATGAATCCGTATTAAACAATTAATCAATTCAAATAATGGTAAACCCCATCACGAAGAGACCGGGCACAACATTGATATTTAGTCTTTGGACGAGAAATATCAACTTGTAAGTGGTACTCTTGGTGTAGTAATCAAATATTGACAATAAACCATGTCAAACAATAAACCTATCTTTGGACCGATTTATTGTTCACATAAAATGAAACCTTATAATTGTCACATATTTATTACCACAGGTATGTAAATAATTCGGCCAAATATTAACCTTCCTTTGGGCCGGTCAATACCCGCATGAATTACGTACACACAACCTTTCTAATATTCCAAATAAATTAATCTAGGCAAGAGAGGTCACTTTGGTGACATGTTGCTTCAATCAATTCATTTAGAAAAATTAGTAATCCAAAAGAAATACCAAAATTTGAATTATAATTGTTAATCCTTAATTCTTTTATTCTATTTTGAAACTTTAGGGGCCTAGGGTTAATAATACAGAACTTTAGGGACCCAGAAATAATAATCCAGAACTTTAGGGCTCAATAATTAATTATGGAAAACTTTAGGAGTCAAAAATTAATTATTCAAACTTTAAGGACCCAAAAATTAATCATTGAAAAACTTTATGAGTCAATAATTAATTATTGAAAACATTTAGGGATCCAAAAATTAGTTATCCGAAACTTTAGGAGTCAATAATTAATTATTGAAAACTTTAGGGATTCAAAAATAATTATCCGAAACTTTAGGAGTCAATAATTAATTATTGAAAACTTTAGGGATCCAAAAAAAAAAAAATGATTATCCGAAACTTTAGGAGTCAATAATTAATTATTGAAAACTTTAGGGATCCAATATTAATTATTTAAAACTTTTGGGGCCAATTTGGAACAAAATCAGAACTTTAAATGGCCCTAAAATAATTAATTTTAAAACTCCAGGGGCTGAATTATTAAAATCCATAACTTTAAGGCCCAACTTGAATGAACTTTAAACTTTAGGGGCTAAATAACCAAAATTGCAAACTGTAGGGGCCTAAACATTAAAATTAAAACCTTAATGGTCCAAAAATAATTAATTTTAAAACTTGAGGGACTGAATTATTAAACCCGTAACTTTAAAGGCCCAATTGGATGAATTTATAACCTTAGGGGACTGAAACATCAAAACCTTAAACTTAAGAGGCTAAATCCTTAAAATGAAACCCTAATTTGAAATTGCAGGCAAGGACCTCAAAACTTCAAATTTACAACCCAAGCCCCCGCCCCCAAAATTCATCCAAACCCTAATTTTCAAAAATTTAACAACCCCTTCACTTCAACCCTTGGCGGCGCCGTTCGGCGCCGCCAAGGCCACATGTGGCCGGGGAATCCGTCCCCGGCCCACCAACGCTGCTGTGCTGCAGCAGCCACGCTGCTGCAGCACAGCAGCTCGGCTGCTGAAACACAGCAGCCACGCTGCTGTGTTTACAGCAGCGCCACGCTGCTGTAAACACAGCAGCGTGCGCTGCTGTGTTCACAGCAGCGTGCGCTGCTGTGTTCACCACAGCAGCGTGCGCTGCTGTGTTCACAGCAGCACAGCAGCGTGCTGTGGCGCTGCTGTGAACACAGCAGCCATGCCGCTGCCGCCGGCAAGGCGGCGGCGGCCCAATATTTTTTTTTTTTTAAAACCGAAACTTCTGAAAATCTTAATCATCAACCGAATAATTTTCAAATTTAATAAATCTAAATCCGAAATTATTAAATTTGAAAAACCATAAAAATATACAAGAACCAAATTAAAAATTTTGATTCCCAATGATTTAACATGAATAGGCTCTGATACCACTTGTTAGAACTTTATTAAAACTTGAACTTTATGATCTTGCCAAGATCTTCATGTCAAATCATCAAAGCGAATTAACGGAACATACCTTAATCAATTGATTTACGACTTGATTAATGAATCTTGAATACGGATCTGTAAATCTTCAATTTGGTTGCTTCAAATCTCCATCATAATTCACGATTGTGGGTTTTATGGATCTTATAACCTTCGTATCTTTCTCTTGTATTAACTTTGTGTTGATGGGATGAAAGAATGAGAATATCGTACCATATGAATTGGGGCCAATAACCCTTTTTATATATTCCATATGTATTGGCGTTATCGTCAAATACAAACCCTAATGGATCCGGTCTCTACACATATAGTCCGGCCCACACTTTAATTAGATGCTTAAAGCCCAATTACTTAATTTCTTATTAGATCACTTTAATTTTGGGCTTAACTTTAAGATAGCATTTATACACAGTTAATTACATATGTCGGCCCATCACGGGAAATTAAATAATTTCCCAACACTTTGATCTTTGGTCGACAATTTGAGGATTCGACTATATCGGATCGTTGTTATTTTATCTTTCATGCTTTGTCTGTGGCATTTAGTTTTTCATTTACGAGTAAGAAAAGGAAAATGCGATTTGTTAACAAGTCCGTATCTGTCAGTGTACGTATTATAAATAGTTTGTTTATTTCAAAATTTCAATGTCGAGAAATTTATTTTAATGCAGAGCTTTTCAAAAGCATACACAAAACTATAAAAGAAAGGCAGATTTATTAAGTGTTAGGTTTAGAAGTAGGGGTTGAAATTTATATGGGTGTTAAATGGGGCAAGTCGAGCGTGAATCGGCTTGCTCAATCAAAGCGTTGCTCGATGCGCGCAACGAGCTCTCCTCTACTAAAGAAACGTAAAACTGAAGTAGAATAATTCATATACCCATGTTTAAGTCCCATTCCTTCTCCTTTTTTCCCATTCATTTTTCTACGTTACACATTTTCAACCACACATTTTCCAAATAAAATAATATTACACACAAATCTAAAACATTTCATCACTTTTCCACCGCACATTCTCTCATCAATCACTATTCAAAAACTAATTCTTCCTAAAAAATGGGGGCCAAACACCTTACTTTGATTAACATACATGGATTTATACTTGAGAAGAATAATATATAATTTACAAAATTGTCAAGAATGTGTAGATAAGGTAACTCCTTTGAAGTTTTAGGGGAGAAAAATCAAGAACGAGATGCTAATAAGTCGTCTCATGGCAGTTCCATCTAGAGATTCAATTACCAATACCAGGACTAGGAATAGATACTAAACTGCGATCGACATGTCCAGGCTGTACACCAAAGAGTTTTCCACCATTAGCCACAACATTACCTCTTTCACTTGGGGAAGAAGGTGGAATAGTACCCTTGGGAAGGGCACTCATTACTAAACTTTCCTCCAAAGTAGATATCTTATCCTCGAGAAACTTACGTGCTTCCAAAGATTGCGTGAAACAAATCAGTACGATAATCAGAATAAGTGAAAATCGTGCATAACGTGCCATGTCGAGCTCGATTGGATTCGAATTAGTGAAAAGCTTGAAGAATGTAATGAAGTTGTGGAATGCCAATATTGTTGAGGATTTGCATGCTGATATATAGATATAGTTGGCTGGCTAGGTCAAAGAGTTGAAATTGAAGAAGGAATATTTTTACAAGTATAATTTTGTGATGCCTCTTGGAAAAGTTGAGTAGGTATAAATGAACTAAGCCGCCTGCAATTTCAATGTGTCCTCCAATTACTTAGACTTGTGTTCATTTCAGCTGGATGAACCTTTGAAGTGATGGCAACGTCAATGGGGTCCCAAATCCACAAGGGCCCTTATCATCTGCAGTGACTTATAGTTTGTACGCAAACTCGACCACATAATTGAGTCGCTTTTAGCATAAGGACTCCTAATAGGGTCAAACTTGTCTTTGATGTATCGTCGTACGTTATTACATATAATCTTCTAGACTTCTGGATCGACTATGAACAATTAATTTGGCTAAAAGGGTTCCGAAAATTATGATACATGATGGAGTATTATATTTAGATCATAATAAGTGCTTGTTTGTCTCCCATTTTGGGAGAAGAAATAGAATTTTGAATATCATTTTTTGGAGAATGTGGTTGAAAGATAAAGTAATTTTTGGAAATTGTTTACTGTAACAAACAATAGTTGATAAAATGGACGACAAATATGGGCTAAAGTGTATGACCAAAACAAAGTGTTCTAGATTATGAAAAAATAATTTAATTTATGCAATAAAAAACAAATATGGAAATAGATTGATGGCTTTCTTCATGCACAAGGCTTGGAAGACACGACAATCAAAAAAGACAAAAGGTAGGCACAAATAACAAGTCAATAGTTAGTTATTCTAGATAACATAATTTGGTTGACATTCCAATATTACTTAAAAATATTACAATATTTAAGGGCTCAAATTCAATTGACAAGACTTTTGAAAAAAAAAATTATTTTTGAGACTATGGTTAGAAATTTTTTGAAAGAACTTCATCCCATTAGAAAGGTTTAAGAGAAAGTTGGTCTAGTATAACTTTTTTTCATAAAACTCCTATACAAGAATCACGGATAAAAGCAAAAGTCCTGTCAAATGACTTCAAGCGCAGGTATGAAAGTGAATCTTTTGGAGAATGTATGATTAAAAATGGAGAAAAATTAGAGGCAAACGGTAAAAATAATTTTTTGAAGAGAATATATGATTAAAAATAATTCACTCGATGCTTCGAAAACAAAAGGGGTTTTAAGGAGGCTTGTCCTCATCAAATTAAGATCACATTAGATGTAATAAAATAATCTTGGGACTGCAGAACTAAGATTTGATTCTTAGTTGAAGCAAAAAATGGATCTTGTCAAAGAGCACCTTTGTCTTTATTAAGAAGAATCATAATTTGAAGGCTAATTGCTTTCAGTAGAATTCTTAACTTGAGAGATCTGAATAAACTTACGTCTCAACTTTCAATGCGTAATATGTAAATTAAATTCATTTTTTTCATCAGATGATAAATTTATAATCTCGTCTAAAAATTTAAATTGTCGTGAAATTTAACCCCCGTTTGACACCCATTTTTTATCTCATTTCCATTCTCATTTTTCTACAGTACTCATTTCTAACCACACATTCTCCAAATAAAATAATATTACACATAAACCCAAAAATTCTTCCTACTTTTTAACCACACATTCTTTACATCAATCACTATTCAAAAACCCATTCTTCAAAAGAATGGGTGCCAAACACTCACTTAATATGTGAGTTAAATTCATTTTTCTTTTTCATCAAATGATAAATTTAGAATCTTGTCTAAAAATGTAAATTGTTGTGAAATTTACAAGCTTAATTTGTTATATTATGTGTGCAACACTCAACTTTTATTAATTATGCAAATTATTTTTGAAAGTATGGAACCCGGCTATAAAATTTCCTAAATAGTAAAACTAATTATTAGTTAATGATTTTGTTTTCAAAATCTTAGGGTATGTTCTCTTTGCTGTTTTCAAATTATTTTCAGTTTTCAATTTACGAAAATACTGAAAATGAGTTTACTTACCTATTTTCAAAAATATATTTCCAAAAACGAGTTTAAAATTTACAAAGAAAAAGGAAACGCCAAAAATTTTTGACTGTTTTCAGTTAAAACCAAACCAAAACTTCATTATTATTATTATTATTATTTTAAATAATTTTTCAAAATGACAAAAAGAACTATTTTTCAGTAATCTCAAAATGGACACTCAAAATACAGAACCCAAAATGAATTCAAAACTAAAAACTAAAATACGAAGAGAAAGCCTCTTAACATTTTAAACACAAAACAAGGTTATGTGAGAGTGTAATTTTCTCTCTATTGTTTGAAGAACATTACACGATTAATCTCCTAGCATTTCATAGTTACATAATTCTTTCTTGCCGCCCCTATGTTGGTTATAATGTTTTGCAGAATATTAAAATTTCCAGAATTAACTTGCAGAATGTAATAAAGTATTTCATAAAGTTTTAGCTGAAAGTAATAAGCTAAACGAGTAAGAACAGAAAACATTAAATGAGTAAAACATAAATCTTAAACAATTGCAGGATTCGGAATGAGGATGATCGAGACGAGAACTAGGCTCTCTGTCCTTAAGACCTTTTTACCCCGTCCACGGTGCTTACGGTATGTGGTAAAGCGTCTCCCAAGATACAACGATCAGACACTTGCAGAAGCAGCACTTCGACTGCAAGACAACGAACCAGAACGAAAATACTCTCTGTAGACTAATGCAGAAAAAGAAAACCGGAAGATTGTATGTATGCAGAATGAACTCGTGTATGTTTGTTGGTGTGTTGAAATAAAAGCCTGAGGATCCTTTAAATAGAGGAGAGAGTTGACGGTTGAACCTCATACAACTCCCCACTTTGAGCAGTTTCACCACTCACGCCCACTTAACTCACGGTTAAGACGTCCACTTAATAATAAACTGATGGTTCGGTTAATAAACCGTGAAAATGGAGGGAATTAATTGAATTCAGAAAAAATTTAAATAAATTTTATCCAAAAAATTAATATTGACCTGGCCCAATCCCAAGTCCACGACCCGATCCGAGCCCGTGCTCGTGTCGTGCCGAGCCGAGCCGGTCGGTCGGACGGAAGGATGGCGGCGGCGGCGGCGCGCGCTCGCGTGGCCTTTGGTTAGTCTAGACATTGTCTAAGACTCCCCCCTTTCAAAGACTATTGGTATCCCTTGGGGCTCAAACCTATATCCAAACTTGAAATTTATTAAGTGGTTCAAGGTTGTGTTTGCAACTTATGTGGGATTGGAACAGTTTTCCAATTCTTTCCCATTTATTCCTCTTATTTATTGTCCAACTTTCAACCAAAATTTCTCATTCATATTGAAATGGGTTTTCACAATTAAATATTTTACACTCATCTACTCAGAACGTAGTATTTAATTGAACATTTATTTCGACAATTCGAACATCGGGTCCCACTTGAAATTGTGGTCAAAGTTGACCCACTTGGCACCATTTCCAACAATCCCCCACATGAATGGAAATTATCATGACTATGCAATGCAGACACGAACAGAGAGTACAAGCGAAAGACTTATTGCATCAAGAGAGGTAGCTTTTGGCTTTGAACCTGCCTTAATTGAATGCTATCGAGTTTACTTGGCTAATCAGTGAACTGATGTCTTGAACTGTTCGACCGTTGGTGTAAACCAAGGCAACAGTATCCACATAATAACCTTTCTATCCAATTCTTAGGTTCTCATAGTTGTGTTCATTTTGGCTCTGAACAATTCTTGGGATTCATAAGTGCTTTAGAGAATTTTAAGCCCCAAATTCTCATAGAAGCGGCCCCACTTCACACTTATATAGGTGATATCCTATTAAGAGTATTCTGTTGTACTCCACTCGGTTTATCCAAGTTATAGGAATCATTAAAAGTTACAACTTAACCTTTTACATTCTGCAGACATCACTTTTTTTTTTTATAAAGGGAAGTTTAAGTGGTTAACTGAGTCTTTATAATTTAGTTGTCCTATTGAACCAAGATCTTGGGATCTCCAGTCAACAAGGTTGGGTTACCATCATTAAGATTCATGCATGTTCGGCTTTAATCCCATTCTTTTTGATAGATAATATACTTGATCTCTTGGTAGGCCTTTTGTAAGCGGATCCTCGAGATTCTCCTTTGATTTCACATAATCAATGGAGATAATACCATTTGAGATCAACTGCTTTATGGTATTGTGTCTACGACGTATATGTCTAGACTTACCATTATACATGTAATTTTGTGCCCTTGCGATAGCTGACTGATTGTCACAGTGAATACTAATTGCAGGCACCGGTTTAGGCCAACACGGAATATCCTCTAAGAAGTTACGAAGTCATTCTGCTTCTTCTCCAGCTTTATCTAAAGCTATAAACTCCAATTCCATTGTTGATCGAGCTATACAAGTTTTCTTTGAGGATTTCCAAGACACAGCCGCACCACCAAGTGTAAATATATAACCACTTGTGGATTTAGAATCTTTCATATCAGATATCCAATTTGCATCACAGTATCCTTCTAATACTGCTTGATATCTCATATAATGTAATCCAAATTTTAAGGTATGTTTTAAATATCGAAGTACCCTATTCAATGCCTTCCAGTGATCATTGCTTGGATTACATGTGAACCTACTCAATTTATTAACTGCGAACGTAATGTCAAGACATGTGCAGTTCATTAAATATATCAAACTCCCAATAACCTGAGAATATCTTAATTGATGTACAGGTTCACCTCTATTTTTTGCTAAGTGTAAACTCGTGTCTACTTGAGTTTTAACTGAACTTTCATCAAAGACTCCAAATCTCTTTAGCACAGACTCAACATAATGAGATTGTGAAAGAACGAGACCATTTGATATTTTAGAAATTTTAATTCCAAGAATTACATCTGCTACACCCATGTCCTTCATGTCAAAATGTTTTATTAGCATTTTCTTAGTAGACACAATTATATCATGATTGCTACCTAGAATTAGCATATTATTCACATATAAACGTACTAAGACATATGCTGTCGGTGTACTCTTATTATACACATATTTATCACACTCGTTAATCTTAAAACCATTTGACAACATTGTTTTGTCAAACTTTTGGTGCCACTGCCTTGGCGCCTGTTTTAATCCATATAAAGATTTAACGAGTCTGTAAACCTTTTTCTCTTGTCCATCAGCGACAAATCCTTCAGGTTGCTCTATATATATTTCTTCTTCCAACTCACCATTTAGAAAAGCCTTTTTAACATCCATTTGATTAATTTCGAGATTATGTATCGCAGCAATTGCAATAAGGATTCTTATCCAAGTAATCCTCGTTACTGGTGAGTAAGTATCAAAGAAATCAAGACCTTCCTTTTGTCTATATCCTTTTGCTACCAAACGAGACTTATATTTATCAATAGATCCATCTGATTTTAACTTTTTCTTGAAAATCCACTTGCAACCTAGAGGTTTATTTCCAGGTGGGAGATCAACCAACTCCCAAGTATGATTTTGCATTATTGATTCAATTTCACTATTGATAGCTTCTTTCCAAAAAGGAGCCTCTGGTGTTGACATTGCTTCACTGAATGTTTTTTGTTCATCTTCAATCATGTACGTTAGAAATTCTGAATCGAAGGACGTAGACTTTCTAGTCCTTTTACTGCGTCTGAGTTCTTTTTCATTTTCATCATTATTTGCAGTATCGTAAGTTCGTTTTGTTAAACTTACATCACTTTTGTCCTTACGGGGAAAGACATTTTCGAAAAAACTTGCATTCCTTGATTCAATTATTGTGTCTTCATGTATATCCGTAATTTCGGATTTATGCACAAGGAAACGATATGCACTACTATTATGAGCATATCCAATAAATATGCAATCTACAGTTTTTTGTCCTATTTTTATTTGTTTAGGTTTTGGCATTTCAACCTTTGCCAAACACCCCCACACTTTCAAGTATTTATATGAAGGTTTATGACCTTTCCATAACTCGTAAAGTGTTTCATCTTTTACCTTGTGTGGAATTTTGTTAAGAATGTGATTTGTCGAAAGGATAGCCTCCCCCCACAAATTCTGTGGTAGACCAGAACTAATCAACATATCATTCATCATTTCTTTAAGCGTGCGGCTCTTTCGTTCCGCAATACCATTCGATTGAGGTGAGTAAAGAGCCGTTGTTTGATGAATAATGTCTTGTTGAGAACAAAATTCCTCAAACGGCGCTCCATATTCTCCACCTCTATCACTTCGAACAATTTTTATTGTTTTGTTAAGTTGATTTTCTACTTCACTCTTATAATGTTTAAACATTTCCAAAACCTCATCTTTGGTTTTTAACAAATAAACATAACAGTACCGAGTGCAATCGTCAATGAAAGTAATGAAATACTTTTTCCCACCTTTAGTTTGTACGAATTTCAAGTTACATATATCGCTGTGAATTAATTCTAAAGGTAATGTATTTCTATCAACCGAAGGAAATTGTCTTTTGGCTAACTTAGCCTCAACACAACTTTCACATTTGTGATTAGGATCGAAACTTAAAGAAGGTAGCAAATTAAAGTTCATTAATTTGCGCACAGATTTAAAGTTTACATGTCCTAATCTTTTATGCCATAAACAAGAAGAATCAACAATATACGCAGAAGTAGAAGCTTCATTAATCTTGTTCAACTTAGGCACAATAGTAAGGACATTCATCTTGAACATCCCATCAGTCATGTAACCCTTCCCAACGTAAATTTCATTTTTAGTTAGTACAAAATTGTCAGATATAAATAATAATTTAAACCCATTCTTGCTAAGAAGGGAACCAGAAACAAGATTTTTTCGAATGTCCGGCACATGCAGCACATTGTTGAGGACGAGTTCCTTACCAGATGTCATCTTCAAGGTCACATTTCCTTATCCTTCAACCTTTGAACTTGAGGAATTTTCCATGAACAGTTGTTCTCCGTTGATAGGTTTGTACTCAGAAAACAATTCTTTTCAGCACAAATGTGGCGAGTGGCAACAGTGTCCACCCACCATTCCCTGGGATTTCCAACACTATTACATTCAGATATTACAGCAGATAGGTGCATTTCTTGAACACCTTCAGTCAGATTTTCAGTTTCAACCATATGTGCACGATCATTTTACTTTTTGGGCTTATGACAATAGATTGCATGATGTCCAGGTTTGCCACAGTTGAAGCAGTCCCCTTTGAACTTCTTGTTCTTCTGGTTGTTTTCATTTTTCTTCGGAGTAAAGCTTGAGTGCTTCCTTTTCATGTTCTTCTTTGAACTTGATTCAGCCATGTTTGCCTTAGCTTCCATGCTTGTTCTCCCGTTCCTCCTTTCAGATTTCTTAGTATCTTCTTTGATCCTCAAACGCACAATCAGCTCCTCCATGTTCATTTCCTTGCGTTTGTATTTGAGGTAATTTTTGAAATCTCTCCATGAGGGCGGGAGTTTTTCAATTACTGCTGCTACTTGGAATGATTCACTTACAGTCATTTTTTTAGCATGTAAATCATGGAGGAGAACTTGCAAATCTTGAACCTGGGAAATAACAGATTTAGAGTCAACCATTTTATAATTCAAAAATTTTCCGACGAGAAATTTTTTAGATCCAGCATCTTCAGTTTTATATTTTTTCTCTAAAGATTCCCATAATTCTTTTGCAGTTTTCATTACGCTATATACACCAAGTCGGCGTTACAGTAGCCGCAGTTGGCGTCACAATAGAGGTCATAGCCACAGTAGGGGGAATTGCATTGGTCCCAACAGTGTTAGCCATTTCTGTTTTCAAAACAGAAGATCAACAAGTCAGAATTTTCGAATTAAAATTTTGCAGAATAGTAATATTTCAAAATGGTCTCTGCAGATGTTAGAAGTAAGCAATTATAATCTTGGAAAAGTATTTAATAATAGTGAAAAAACGAAAAAAAAAACGTCTTAAGATCGTTGGTTATAATGTTTTGCAGAATAATAAAATTTCCAGAATTGACTTGCAGAATGTAATAAAGTATTTCATAAAGTTTTGGCTGAAAGTAATAAGCTAAACGAGTAAGAACAGAAAGCATTAAATGAGTAAAACATAAAGCTTAAACAAGCAGAATTCGGAATGAGGATGATCGAGGCGAGAACTAGGCTCTCTGTCCTTAAGACGTTTTTACCCCGTCACACGGTGCTTACGGTATGTGGTAAAGCGTCTCCCAAGATACAACGATCAGACACTTGCAGAAGCAGCACTTCGACTGCAAGACAACGAACCAGAACGAAAATACTCTCTGTAGACTAATGCAGAAAAAGAAAACCAGAAGACTGCATGTATGCAGAATGAACTCGTGTATGCTTGTTGGTGTGTTGAAATAAAAGCCTGAGGATCCTTTAAATAGAGGAGAGAGTTGACGGTTGAACCTCGTACAACTCCCCATTTTGAGCAATTTCACCACTCACGCCCACTTAACTCACGGTTAAGACGTCCACTTAATAATAAACTGATGGTTCGGTTAATAAACCGTGAAAATGGAGGGAATTAATTGAATTCAGAAAAAATTTAAATAAATTTTATCTAAAAAATTAATATTGACCCGGCCCAAGCCCAAGCCCAAGCCCAAGCCCAAGTCCACGACCCACGACCCGAGCCCGAACCCATATCCAAACTTGAAGTTTATTAAGTGATTTAAGGTTGTGTTTGCAACATATGTGGGATTGGAATAGTTTTCCAATTCTTTTCCATTTATTCCTTTTATTTATTGTCCAACTTTTAACCAAAATTTCTCATTCATATTGAAATGGTTTTTCACAATTAAATATTCTACACTCATCTACTCGGAACGTAGTATTTAATTGAACATTTATTTCGACAATTCGAACATCGGGTCTCACTTGAAATTATGGTCAAAGTTGACCCGCTTGGCACCATTTCCAACACCCTATTCACTTCATTTTAGAAGATGTAGATCGTTAGCGGCCACAATAAAGAACAAACCAACAAGGAGACTTCCGAATTAACCACTTTGTGGGCTTTAGAATTTGGATCCTCTTTTGCCCTTTTTTTTCTAAAATTCATAATTTCTTTAAACTTATTTTCAACCACACATTCACAATTTTTATAAACATTTCAACGACACCATGAGACCCAAAAAATTTATAAACTTATCAACGATACATTTTATCGACTTTTATAAAAATTTACTAAAAGTCTGATTTTTTTATTTTTATTTTTATGACTCAGGTGTTCGAGTTTCCCCCAATTAATCTAAAGAAGTGACGACATTCCCCCCCCCCCCCCACCCCCCCGGTTCGATGCTTGAGTAAATCGGATACGATCATAACTTATACACACTTGAACTGGACATTTGGAGCATGCGAACGAGATCCACAGAGGGATGACAGTGCATTTTAGCTAAACCAAACACAGGCGAAACATACACAAAAACATGTAGAACTGATTTTTGGCAAAGTTGAGCAAGAACACATTCCATAAGTTAATAATTTGAATGTCCATCGGTACCAAGTAGGATGATTATTCAAATTTTACATATTAAATGGACATTTATGAGCAGCTGCATCTTTGTGGTGTTAGCCAGGCCTTTAAGCAAACCTGCAAAAGCTTTTTTGGATCATAGTAAATTTCTACGTCTTCTGCCCTCCGTGATTCATCAACATTGAGAATTCCAATCCCATAAAACTGAACCAATTCTCCAGTAGGAGCATGTCCTTTAAAAGGACCTTCAAAGTAACCCCAATGCCTAAACTTATTAGACTGGTGGACCTGAATAAACACAGATAACTTCCCATGCAAAGCCACAAAGGAAGTACCATTCGAAAAACATCATGGGAAGACTCGAAACTATCGCCATCTGCTTTGTATTATTTGAATTCCTATGGCATTGAACTCTTTAACAAAGCATTGTTAACTCCCCAGTTTCAGTGTCTCTCCTGCTGATAACCCTTCTCTTCATGTATAAATTGTATTATCCAAACAAAAGATTTTATTATAAGAAGTCGATTAGGGTGTCGATACAATTTTCAAGTCGACTCGCTGGTTTAATTCAAAGGATATCTTTGATGATGATGAAATAAATATTTTGTTAATATTTAAGTAACAAAGTGTTACTTTTGTGGTATAACATGTTAAATGACACACGTATTCTGTAAGATATTTTCAAATGTCAAGATAGGATAATACGTAAAGTACTACTAACTAGGGATGACAACAAGCGGAGTGGAAGCACTCGTATAGTAATCTATCATTGTAGAGACGTCTCTCTATTTTCCAAAATTAGAGAAACGTCCTTCATAGGAAAAAAATAATTGCACAACTATTAATTATTGAACAATTAATTGTGCTTATTGTTAATTATTTGCAAACAAACAAGCTTTTCTCAATCATATTTTCAAAACATAATCACTTTTTTTCAAGCAATAATTTATGGGAAAAGATAGACTTACGGAACTATTAATTTACAGAATAGTTACAGAAACAAAAATTTCCTAAAATACCCTTTACATATGATTTACAACTAGGAGCCACTACAAGAATATAAAAACTTCAAATTAGACCCTAAAAAATTATGAGTGCAAAATTTATTCCGCTGACTCTGCGCACTCTGGTATAACTGGTATCAGAGCCATATTAGATCATGGAAATTGAAATTATTAAAAATAATTGATACTATATATTAAGAGAAAAAGATGGTTTAAGCTATATATTTATAGATCCCATTTCTAGGAGATTAAAAATATTAACATTAATGATAATTAAAAAATTACCAATAAAAATAAGAAAACAAATATTAGATAAATTAATACTAGAATGCATAAGAGATGAATATTTATATCAAAAGATAATGATAGAATTTGAAAAAGAAGAAGTTGAATTTTATTGTAAAGAAATGTATGAGCTTGAAATATATTACGAATCTAAAGTCATGATGAATATAGTTGATGAAGAAAACATAATTGAAGAATTTTTGAGAAAAGTTGAAAAACATAAGAAACCTAGCTATCCTTACTTATCTAAAAAAAGTACAAATGAAAGTTTTGAGGATATACATAAAAGATTGGAAAATTTAGAATATAATATAAAAATAGGAAATGCCCTATTAGATAAAAGACTTGAAGGAAAAGATAGGATTATAATTAATCCACCTCAAAATTTTAGAATAACAGGAAAAGATAAAGGGAAAAATCATGAAATAAAACAATATATGATAACGGAAGTAGAAGAATTGAAACAAAAATTCTTAGAATCTACTAGTGAAGAATATGAAGAATATAAAAAACAGTTAGAAGAATTAACTGAAAAATTGGAAAATACAAAAATGAATACTAATCCATCATCTAATCGAAATATAAAAACAGAATTCAGTAGTGATGAAGAATATGAAAATTATCCTTATGGTACACCCATACCAAATAAAGAAGGTATTAACCAATATAGGAAGATACAGAAAAGATACACTAGGAATGTAAGAAAACAATGTATTAAAGAAATAAACCCAATGAAATCTTATAATGAACCAATCCATACAACAGGAATATGGTTAGATTTAGATTGTGTAGATAAAAATAAAGCTATAGAAATATGGATAAAAAGTACAGACCTAGCTATACAGTTTAATAAATGGGAAACATAGACAGCCTTTGGATTTATAGAACATACTTTTAGAGGAATTGTATCAGACTGGTGGAGAAAACTACCAGAAAATATAAAAGAAGTATAAAATATGGAGAAAATCCAATTGAAACAATAGATAACATAAATGCTTTAAATGAACAAAATATACAAGAAATATTAAGAAGGCTAGAAAGAGCCATAAGAACAGAATTCTTAGGAAATAGATTCACAACAGATGAAGAAACTAGAAAACAAGAAGAATATAATGAAGGAATGATAGCAATGGAAAATCTAAAGATATGTGATATGTGTGAACTTGAAAGATCCACATGCAAGTTTGAAGAAATATATTATATATTAAATCAAGGAAATTACCAAGAAAATAAACCTATATTAAGATCTTATTTTACAAAATTACCATTTCCATGGGGGAATAAAATTATTAAAAGAATATGAAAAATTATTACATTTTAGAGAAGAAGATGGAGTTAATAAAGATAGTCTAGGATGTAGGATTGAATTTACGAAAAGAATGATAGGCATATGGTGTAGAGAAGCTTTAGAAAACAAGAAAGCATATAAAATGAGAAGAAACTCTCTATGTTGCTACAAAGATATATGACAAATTGAACAATTTGACTGTCATAAAAGGAAGTATAAATCATACAAGAAATATAAAAGAAAGTTTAAAAACTATAAGAAGTTTAAGAAAAGATTTTTTTAAATTCATAAAAAATATTTTAAAAGAAAAGACTAGACTAAGAAGCCAGAGCCTAAATATATCAAGAAATGTAGATGTTTTATCTATAATGAAGGACACATAGCTCATCAATGTGCTAAAAGGAAAGATAAACAAAATGTAAAAACCCTAAAAATATATGAAGAATTCCAAGATGATAGTGATATAGAACCAATTGAGAATTTCGAAAATTTAAGTAGTGAATGCAGTAGTATTTATGAATTAGATACATCATCTTCAGAGGAAGATTCTGAGGAAAGAGTATATATGAATCAAGAGATAGAAACAATTGAGGAAATTGAAGATTCAGTAGAAGGTATAAATCAAGAAATTACATTTGATGCTAAAAAATACAAAGGAATAACAAAGAAAATAATAGATTTATAAGAAAAAGATGTATTCCACCAATGATTCTTAGGAATACTACCAAGAGTAAATAAAACAATTGTAAGTATGAATTACAAAGAAATATCTATCAACATAGAAGATACAATGGGAAAAACAAGAATTCCTATAATTACAAAAGAATGGGTAAAACAAAAGTTATCCAAAATTCCAGAAAATGTAAGAAGCAAGTTAAAATGCATAGAAATAGGAGGAATCCAAATTATGGTAAAATGATTCTTTAGAAAAGGGATGAATATACCAATAGAAATATATTGCATGGACAATAGAATCTTACAAGATCCCGTAGATGCTCTATTAGGAACTATTGTAGGAAATCTAGTCTATCAAAAGATAATATTTACAGTAAAATCAAATTATGCGGTTTCACTGATTGATGAAAACATTGATTAAAGTTTCAATCTATATTATAGAATTGGAAACTTGAAAATGTTAAGAAAAAGTAAGGCTATTAGTATAAGCATAAAATCAATATTTGCTTTTAGTACTAGCCACCATAATAATTTAAGAAAAATAACTGATAACATTATCATATATAAAGATTTTGAGGAATTAACTCAATATATACCTCCTAGAAAATACCAAGAATATGAAGTAACAATACCTCAACAAATAATGCTCGACTTTCATAAGCAAGCAAGAGAAATTAATTTTGAAGGAAAATTGATAAGAAGAAATAGTGTGAGTCTAGAAGGAGACAATCTTATTACAAGATTTCCCTCCAGACAAAATCTTAAGATAAGCCAAGTTAAAAAATTAAGTATTGATGAACCAACAAATTCGCAATACTATATCAAAACAAGATATGTTAATCAAGAAGGATACAAGAAAAATCTTCTTGTCCTTATAGATACTGGAGCAGAAAGAAGTCACGTAAATGCCAAATTTGTTAGTCATTTACTAGATTTTGAGTTATCAGAACCATATACATTCAAAGATTATTTGGGAAATAATCTTGAAATAAAGAAATATTTTAATTTCCCTCTTATATTTGTAGGAGATGATCAGATAGAACATAACAAAGAAATAATTCTATATAAAGATGAATCATATGAAATTAAACGTTCACTTATACTATTAGGAATGAACTTCCTTGAAAGATTTAGTCCTTATAAAATCTGCCAAAGATATTTAAAAATAACAGTTGATGATAATCTAATCATCATATCAAGAATAGATGAAAATATGAAAACATTGTTATCATGGAAAGAGTAATTAATACTAATCTCATGAGTCCATATATTGAAATTATACTCAATATAAAAAATTATTGCAGAATTAAATTTCATACTTATCTAGATACAAGAAGTACAATAAGTTTATGTTTACCTAATGTACTACCAAACGAATACTGGAAATATGACTCAAAAAAGGTTGTCACTGCTACAACAGCAGGTGGAAACAAAATAATATATAGTAAATATGCTACACAAATACCCTTTCTAATATCCTTTAGAAAAGTATTTGTTGACACAATATATATGTCATCTACAATTGGATGTGATATTTTATTAGGATAAAATTTCCTACTAAAATATGCACAATTTACACAATATATAGATATATGTTCACAACTCCTTGTGCATATAAAATATTTACACATAAAGTAACTAAAGTTGTTAGTATATCACATATAAAAATTAAACATCAGAGTTCCTCAATCCAACATGGTGGATGTTGGAATACAGAAAAAATTAAACCAGTTACAGTTTTAAAAATGACAACAGAAAATAAGTTTAAAAAATTGAAAAAAGAAATTTATGAAACATATTCTGAAAATCCATTAGAAAAATGGAACACAGACAAAGTAAAGACAAAAATAGAATTAATCAATCCAAACACTATAGTTAGAGTCAAACCAATGAAATATAGTGTAGATGATAAAAAAGAATTCAAAAATCAAATAAAAGAATTACTAGAATCTAAACTGATTAGACCTAGTAAAAATCCACATAGTAGTCCAGCCTTTATGGTAAGAAAACATAGTGAGATAAAAAGAGGAAAAGCCAAGATGGTAATAAATTATAAGAAGTTAAATGAAGTTACTAAATTTGATGGATATTATTTGCCTAATAAGGATACCCTTATTAAACAAGTACAAAACAAGAAAATATTTTCAAAATTTGACTGCAAGTCAGGATTTTGGCAAATCATGCTTACAGAAGAAAGTAAACCATTAACTGCATTTAGTACTCCCAGTCCTTTAGGACAATATGAATGGAATGTAATGCCATTTGAGTGGAAAAATGCACCACAGATATTTCAAAAAAGAATGGATGAGGTAATCAAACCAATTACTCACTTTTGTATTGCTTATGTTGATGATTTACTGGTCCATTCAAATGATATAAATGAACATATTGAGCATCTTGAGAAATTTTGTTATATTATGAAAAAACATGGTATTACACTTTCTCAAAAGAAAGCAGAAATAGCCAAAACAGAAATGGAATTCTTGGGATTATTTATTAAAGAAGGAGAATTGCAACTGCAATCTCATATTGGTGAAAAACTTTAAGAATTTCCTGAAAAAATCAGAGATAAAAAACAGTTACAAAGTTTCCTTGGTATATTAAATTATGCTGAAAGATTTATTGAAAATTGTGCAAAATTAAAAAATTATTTTCTCCCAAAATTGAGAAAAAATGTAATGTGGTCTTGGAAAGAACAAGACTGCGAAAACATAAGAAAAGTAAAAGAGGAATTAAGAGTTTTGCCGAAACTTGTAATTTCACAGGAAAATGATTCCTTTATCCTTGAAACTGATGCATCAGACAATTACTGGGGTGCAGTATTAAAAGTTAAAAAGAATCATAAAGAATATAAATGTGAAAAGAATTGTTCTTGTCCCGAAATACTTGCAGGATATACATCAGGAACATACAAAGAAGTTGAAACAAGGTATGAGATGAACATAAAAGAACTTATTGCTGTGAAGCGAGGAGTACAGAAATATGAAAATTATCTACTACCAAAAAAGTTCTTGATTAGAACTGATAATACTCAAGTTAAAGCATTTTTAAAAAATGATGTTGATCCATCTATTGCTAATAGATATATTATCAGAATTCAAATTTGGTTTTCTTACTTCGAATTTGATATTGAACATATAAAAGGAAAAGCTAACTTTCTTCCTGATTATCTTAGCAGGGATGAAGCTAGAACAATTAAGGACGAAAGTCCGATGCTTGAGATCAAAGTTTCCTATTTGGAAACTCAAATTCAAAATATAAAAGATAGTCTTCGAGATCAAATAAATATAGCCCTTGTGGCAGAAGGTACTTGTACCAAGTCTAGTATCCCTTCACAGGGACTTGTGAATACTAACGCTCTACCCGAGGATAAAAGGAAAGAAAAGAAAGTAATAGGAACCCCTTCACAGGGAAAATTTGAACATATTACTGGTAGAAAAGATATTAAAGATATCAAAAATAACAAAGGTAGCTCTTCACAGAGCCATATTTTACCTGAACTAAATATTGAAAAAATTGATCCAAAAGAAATTGTCAAGATATGCCATATGGCAAAAATATCCAAAAAAGATAACTATGAAGAAGTCATTTTCTTTATTGTTGTTTTTAATATTCTATCCGATTGGTATCTAGAAGTTGGAAAGTGGATGAAGACTCTCCACTATGGAAGATACAACAAGATAAACTTTTATCCAGAAGCACCAGCCAACTGGGTAAGAAATTGTTTTGAATTAGGAAATATACTCTGTATATATCATAGCAAAGACCTCAAGGAGATAGCCCAACTTCCAGTTGATGTCAGGAAGGTAGTAAAAAGATATACTGAAGTGGTCAAAACTACAAACATATATATCAGATTCCACTCAACAATAATGGAATGGGATCCGGATCTTCAATATATGAAGCCAGCTTTTCATGTTATTAAATTAGGACTCACAAGCCAACATTTTTTACCAACCAATCAAAAGGTTGTTAAAAATGGTTATCAAGATATTATTAATATGATGCCATACAGAAGAGTTTAGGAATATAAAGAAATATTTGAGCATATAACTCAGATAATTACTGAGAAAGAAAAAATATGGGTTTATCCATCTGAAGAACATATAATCTATTCTAATACCAGAAAAGAAACAAAAGAAGAAGATATATGTTATTTCGACCATTTATTATCCAAAATCATCTCCAATCAAGTCTGTGGATCAGAAAAAATGGAGAAAGAACTATGCAAATTACTTTGGGATTACAGTGATAATCATTGTGAACATTGCGTAGTAGAAGATATAAGTCAAGTATCACTCGATGATGAATTTCCTGCAGAGTTCGAGTCAAGGATGGAAAAATAATGGAGTAAGGACAGTGACCCTTTATCACTACTTTAATAAAGTCTCTTTATTAAAGAAAAACTGTGGTCACTAAAAAACAGAAGATAGTACAAGAAAGTAGCTGAGATTATAACTCCCTACCAACTACTGAAGAAAATGATACAAAGTAGCTGTTGAAGATAAGAAAATTTGGTATGACAATAACTCTTCACCAACTTACCAGCTCAAAAGAAGGACAGCTTTGCTACCAAACAAAGAAAGATGACAGACAAAAAATAATGGAGGACGGCTGTAAAGATAAGGTTCCTAATCACTTGAAGAAAAACCCCTCTATATAAGGAGAAGGAGTCTAAGATTTGAAGTAGATCGAATTCTCTATCTCAAAAGAAATATCTGTATACACCACTTGTATTCAGAAAAAACTATTAGGTAGTTTTGAAGATAGGAAAGCTTGTAATAAGGTAATCACTTATGAAGTTCTAAACTTCATAAGGTGAGTACTAAATGTATGTAAATATAGTAAGCCAGTATGTATTATTTCAGTTCTATGAATATGAAGATGAAGTTTGTTATGATTTAACAAAGTTTCCATAAAAGGATTTCGTTAAGTTTCTCATGATTTCTCGGCAGTACAAATAAAGATTTTTAAAGATTTTCAAAAACATTGTTTTTTGAATGGATGTTAGTCATGCCAAAGTACCCGTATTTGATAAATGTTTTAGGGGAAAATGGCAATTTTCTAATAAAATTGTAGCACCTAGTGTGTGAGTTATCTTTAAAATCTTGTTCTGAGTAAAAATTTGTTCTGAAAAGAGTTTGAATAGAGGTGAAAACAGAGACTCTGGATACTGTGAGATAGCATCTGTGGCAACACGACTAGTTCTCTAGAATGAGAAATGCAACCTTAATTGAAAAAACCTTTTCGCGGAAGCAGTTGTGAACCCAAATAATTTCAAAAAACATCTTAAATGTTCATCTGATTCAGAAGATTGATTAAATACATACATGGCTACTATAAGAACATGCTGAATGGAAAGCCTATTTATTTCCATCGATTACTGTAAGTTATTTACATGCTTTATATGTTTATGTTTTAATCTTTATAAACACTTCACAAGCATTCACGTCCAATGATGATTGTCTTAAATTATATTTAGATGAAAAAGACATTTCATTTTTACTAAGTATTGTTGAAAAATCTGAAGATATTCTTCCAATTGGATAAGACAAACTTAAAAAAATATATTTTGATATAAATTATGCTTGTAGACATAATATAGAATTTGACTCTGTAGAAACTAGTAAAAAAATAAAAAGAGTTGAAAATGTTATAACCAAATACGAAAATATAAAAGAAGAAATTTCAGAATGAATTATTTTCGGATATGTAACTAGAAAAGATCAACCTATAGCTTACGAAAAGTTAGTAGAATATAGAAAATATTTAGAACAAATAGAAAAATTAAAAGAACATCGTACAAAATAATAATTGTGGTTACAAATCAAAAAGAAATAAGAAATACAGGACTTGCAAAATATTTCATTAAGGGCAAAATAGTATTTTAACATAAGATAATTTTATATTATTAAAACTCCATGTGAGCATCTGGTAAGGATCTGGCAAAATCCTTCTGGTAATGTAGCATGGCCCATAATTTATATTTCATAGAACATTATTATACAAATTTAAAGATATTACTCTTAATTGCAAGCAATGATCTTATTTTAAATGTCACGTGATAATAGTTTCAATAATATTAGAAGTACAAATGGAAAAATAGGAAATGTAAACGGTTAATCGGATTTTGTAATTCATAAAAAAAAGAGGAGCGAATGCATAATAATCAGTGATTTTCGAAAATATCCTCGTAAGTTTCTCCATACATTCAAAAAATAAAATGTCTAACGTATATTCTTATAGTCGTCATATATCGACCTTGTCTTTACGTTCGATGATTTTTGACAAAATTAAGATTGAATAAATTAAAAATAACTAGGAAAAGAAAGGGAATATAGGGTTTGTACTAATTTGTATTACCATAAACAATGAGATTTAATTTTTCAGGATTTATTATAGTTTAAATCTTTATATGTTAGTTAATATTTCAATATGTAATTCCACGATGGTTGGGAAGGTGATCGAGAATAAAAGCATGCAACTTCTTTGTTAACGGCCTTACTCATTCTCTCTTTCCTCGAGCTGTATCGATGAGATATCCATTCAGGTGCTGGCTGAATATCTTGGTAGAGAACGACTCTGTCACATGCTTTCGTGCTTCTCTGCCCATTGTCTCTGACATTTGAGGATCACGAATGAAATTGGCCATAGCTGTAGAGAATTCTTGCGGGCTAGGATCACATAGAAAGCCAGTCACTCCATTTTTTACAGTCTCGACTGGACCCCCACTGTTGCATGCAATAACAGGTTTACGGGCTGCCATTGCTTCCAAAGGAACAATGCCAAAATGTTCATCCTACATCCATCATGTTTACTAAGAAAAAGGAAATTATATAAAAACCAGTCAAATTGAAGGGCCGATCGGATTATGCCGCACCTTAGGTGTGTAAAGAACACATAGGCATTCAGAAAGAAGTGTGTTTCTTTCAGTAGTAGTACAAGATGTGATGAACCTGACACGGTGAGACACAACTTCTCTGTCTGCCAAGTTTTTCAGTTCCTCCAGATACTCGACATTCTCTCTGAGGCGTTTATCAAAACCACCTGACATTGAAAGAGAAGAAAAAAGTACATGAACTGCCTGAAATGTGCACAACCTAAAAAAATGATGTCTAGGTATAGGATCAAATTTCTTAAACAGACAACCCATCGTAATTTTTCAAACACGAATAGTAAATCACAGCAAAAGAACCCACCCACCCACCTACACACACACAAACACAATGAAGATATTAACTTGAAAGAAGGAGTATATTCCCAGATGAGGTCATTGACCTTAGGCAGACTAGATAAGACAAAGTCTATTGATACAGTAAAGAACGTAGTATCATACACTAATTTTGATTGTCTCCTCCAAGAAATTTCTTTTTGGCCTAAATCAAATGTCAATCATATGCTGTCCACAAATATCGCTATTTCACCGACGAGATTAAATTTATACTTTTACTTGCGAAGAGCTCAAAACGTGGGAATAACAACCAAGAATTTCATAGCTGATGTGAATGGTAAAAGCAAAAACAGTCCCAATTTCCTAGAAATGGGAATATTCCGTTGGATGGTTTCTGATGCATAAAGAGAAAACAGTACAGTAACAACATCATCAATGATTTTGGGTTTATTAATACCTGCCTTCCTAATTCCACACAAAACCCAAACTATAAACAACATTGTTTGGGCGTCTAATGATCATCAGCTGGTAAAAGGACACTTGTTGGTCAACGATATTTTGTTGTCTCTATTACACGATAAAAAATCTAAAAACAAAGATTGAAGTGAAAGTTATATAATATGATTACCACAGAGTGGAATGCTTGTGGTACAGCCGTATAACAGTTGGAAAATAAATCTTATGCAAGAGATGTTTTTATGATAGAATATCCTTCACAAAATCTGGAAGAAGTAGATGTAGTGAATATGATGCATAAGATTCACCCTGGAAAAAAACAGATAAAGCTCACCTGCAATAACCAAGGAAACTCCATTTTCATTGTCACCTTGTATGATATTCCGTGGATCCGTGTAAAGCATAGCGAAGGCAGATATAGCTAACTCTATGTTCTTTTTCCTTTCAAACCGATTGATGGAGAGAAAATTCAACCTAGAGCAATGTACACAAGAACTTAGACTGCTAGAATATAGAGAGCCTTTTATTCATTATTTATCCTCTTGTATCTTCGTCTTTTAACTTGTTCAGAGACTTTAGGTGTGGGGGGGCAGATGCATGAAGAAGAATTCATTTTTAATCAATCCTAGAACCAGAAGATGCCAAGAGATAAAAATCGTCTCTTTTACTTGTTAGCAGTAGGTTTCTCGAACTGATCCACATTGACGGCAGGGTAAAGCACAGAAGGTCTTATTCCCCGTGCATGTAGATGCTTGAAAGTCTTTGCAAAAGTAGATGCAGTGAATTTGCTGTTGACAAGAATTAAATCCGCCATACCTAAAAATTTTCAGAAAGTTCATCTAAGAAATCAGACCTAAAATGAAAAAAAGAAGAAAAGAAAAAAAAAATGCACAGTAAATACAGAGGAAGTTAATTGCCACAGATCATGTGAAGAAGCTCAAGGAGACCTGTCGTTATCTCTTCTATATAGTCTATAGGTTTGCGATAAATTTTCCTAAGAGCAGTTGTGTGTTGAGCAAGCAAAAGATCCGGAAAATGGCAATAGAATACCACCTAAATTTAAAAAAAAAAAAAAAAACAAAAATTACACCGATCACTATTAAATAATGTTGAACTCAATTAATTTGAAATATTACGAACCTTTGACGACTTTTTCAACTTCATGAGTGGAACGACAACAGAGACCTGATCTGCGAGTATAATGTCGAAAGTAGGATGCATAAACAACACACAAAGTGCAACAAAAATACACCGAAGATATGCACACACTGCGTGTAGACGATAGAAAACATGCCGCGGTAGGAAGGCACCATAGACTGTAACTGGAAAGATACCTGCACGGTGTTCGTATTAGAAGGATCTACATTGACTAAAAAGGCCAAAGCAGCAAAAGAAAAAAAAAATGACAAGAAACCAAAATTTTGTAGCGAAAAATAAAGAGAACCCCATACCAGAAATGGTCTCCTCAAAACAGCGTGTTTTGTCATGGTGTGATGTGAAGACATGAACGTGATGTCCACGTGTTGCAAGTTCTACAGCAGCATCAACAATTAATCTCTCTGCTCCACCTGAGTATCATGGTACATTTGGCAAGGTGCTTACAGTAACTAATTTTTTTTTATGTAGGGAGGTGAAAGACAAATTAAATGGCATCAGATAAAGTCACATGTGAACTATTAAGCTCGGCGAGATTTAGAAATCAACGAGACAGTAAATTCTCGTACATATATGTAATCAACCACTGATCTTCATATAAAAAATTGCCAATATGGCTCGTTGGGACGTATAAAGGTATAAAAAAGGAAAGGACGTCAATAGTAATCTGAACAGACAAAGCATCTGGACTGAAGTATTATCTCTTTGCTAGCTAAATTCCTAAAGATTATACTAATCTGAACAGACAAAGCATCTGAACACTATTATCTCTTTGCTAGACATCAGACAAAGTTTAGGCTTGTAATCTTCACTTGCTCACAAAAAAAAATTCCTACACAGATAAAAAAATAAAATAAAAAATGTGAAAAAAATTAAAAAATTATACCCCATACAGTTAATCCTACATATTGCCTAAAAAATTGAGCTCCCAGCCAGCAGCCTTTGATCAGATGTTACTCAATTCTCACCTTCAGCGTTTCAATCACTCCCGTAATATGATAAAAAATTCGAACCGAGAAAAAATTAAACTTTAACAATCTATTTTTGTACAATTTAACCATTATGATCCTAAATTAAAATCCGAAAGGAAATATTTTTCCAATGACACCAAAACCCAGAAACCCAAATCAAACATTTCATTTAAAAAAAAAAAAAAGAGCGTCAATATTGCTTTTCAAAATCTCAACGGCACGAAACAACTGAAGCAATTAAAAGATGAATTAAGGAAGCAAAATAAATTAGAAAAACACAAATTTTGGATAATAGAAAAACAAATACCGATTCCGAGATCCGGGTGAATTATTGCGATATTCAACTTTGAGCTTTCCTTTTTCTCCATGGATGCTATTTCCTTGAGCTTTTGAGGGAAAAAAAAATAATCCCTACTTGAGAGAGAAAATAAAACTCACTTTTCAAGTTTGTAAGAGTTAATTTCAACAATAGTAACTGAAGTTTGGAAGAAACTTCAAATTGGTCAGTAAAGTATTTTTCTTACTCTATTAGTTACTATAGTTTATATCGATTTACAAATGATAATCCGACCTATCGTCGTCAAGTGCCTTAGTCAATTAAAGAGACAAGGCTGAAACCATTTGTACAGAAAAATGGCCACAGAATTTCACTAGAAATCTCACATGAAAGTGGGTCTCATTATGAATAAAATATTGCAAAAAATGCAAACCCCACCTGTGCTGTGTATGGTCTGGTAGAATTTTGTGTACACAGTATTCTATGCACACAGAAAGGTTCAAGAGTCAATCATTAGTGCATGTATGTGAAGGCAAGTGAGATGGAGTAAAAGGAAACATGGTCTTGCTCCAAACCCAATTTAAATCATGATTAAAAAAAAAAAAAAAATCCTAAAAACAACTAAGTCAATCATATTTAACATATTAAAAGAATGTACAAGTTTTCCTCTATCAAGGAGATGGATTAAAATATTGTGTAGAAATGACATACATGAGAGGAAGACTAGAAAGGCTAGAAAGAAATTTTGAGGCCCTACTGACTTAACAACATAATCAATATCCATCAGCGTATTCACAATAACTAAAACATTTAAATGATTCTAAAACCTTAATGTTGTGCTGAATCACGTCAATGTTCACCAAATTTTAATCGACCCAAATCACTTGGGATAAAAAAAATCAAAATAATTCCAAACTTGACTCTAGGATTAGTCTTCCTATAACAATTAATATCTCGAGATATTAAAATCGAAATGATATTCATTTACGTCTTAAAAATAAAAGGTCAAAAGACAATTATCGTCGTTATCACAATAAATTGTGTTGGGCACCTCGAAAGTCAAAGCGAGCTTGGTCGATAATAACGCTATAATGTCTTTTTGACTTTTGGTCAAATACGACGATCTTAAACAACTTGATTTGTAAGCAAGCTGGAACTCCATTGGCCATTAGGTATTGTAATTTGTAAAATTATGAAACTATTTCAAAGTCGTCGTTTTGTGGTTCAAAACGGCTTGCGACCGAGTCAATTTGTCAACGAAGAAATAGCCTCAATTTTGGTAATAAAAAATCTAAGGAATTTTCCACCCATCATACTGTGACAAATAAATATTAACAGTCAACTAAGAATCCTACACGTGTAACTCATTTAGATTTCCTCAGTCAATTCGTCTGTGATTTATCTAACATCAAAGGTACGTCACTTTATTCGTACATTTATTCAAGAAAAGTTCTCTCTCCTCTCTTCTCATTCATGCCTTTTCTCTCTACAGAGATCTCACTTCTCTCTCTACTGTTTTTCTTTTCTTTACAAAACAATGTCACTGAGACGTTCTTTTCTGGCACGAAGAATAAATCAGTGTTCATTCACGCTTTCGAAATCCTTCAATTTCCTAGAAAATCAAACAGATGTTACCAGTAATATTAATGATGAAAACTGCAAAAAAAAGGAAGAAGAAAATGGCGGAAACAGGCATCAGAACGGCGTCGTTGAAGAATCGGGTCATAGTGGATCGGGTTCTCTGAACCCGGTTTCGTGGGCGAATATGCTGCCGGAGATACTGGAAGAAATTATACAGAGGGTGGAAGAAAGTGAAGACAAATGGCCGCAACGTCAACACGTAGTCGCATGCGGGTGTGTGTGCAAGCGGTGGAGGGATGTAACCAAAGAGGTGGTGGAGAAGGCCTCTGTTCATCAAGATGGCAATATCACTTTCCCTCCTTCCCTGAAAAAGGTTCAATTTTACAACTTTTTTGTTCTTAATCTGATATTTGATTTTGAATCTTAGTATTGGAATGTGAATAGGGATTTGTATTAGATAGTAACAAGATTGGTATGGTATTGAAAGGTTAAATGTAGGTTAAAATTTAGTTTCCTTATTTTGGTTTCCTTGTCTTGATATAGTGGGGAATAATCTTGCCTACGAATATTGGGACATTGTACACTTTTTCAATAAGAATTAATTATTATTCAATATATACAAGACATGAATGATCAAATATCGTTCTTATTTATTACATAATTCTTATTACAAAGAATTAAAAAAAGCTTCGGTAACAATGATTTAGAGGAATAGAATGATGAATTCTTCCAAAAGTATTCACTACTTGTAAATGTTGTGCAGGACTCGGTAACAATGGATAGGATTAAGGAAGAAACAATTTAAAAATCTTATTTGTTATCCCATGAAATAGTGTTGACTTCCGTGTACAAAATATGTGATAAGTTTTAGATAGAATGACCGAGTTTCTCGACTTCTTTAATAGCTTGTGTTTGAGCATGAGGTATTGTGGTTAAGAATGCACGTTTCAATGGTAAAATGTATGATTTTTGGATGTTGAGTAGATCCATTTATCCAATGCAATTTTTTCGAGTACTGTGTACAAAACATGAGATTAGTTTTAGGCAGAATGGCCGAGCTTCTTGACTTCTTTCATAGTTGATTTCTGTTTTCCACGCTATATTTGAGCTTTCGGTATTGGGTTTAAGAATGTGTGTTTCAATGGTAAAATGTATGATTTTTGGATTTTGAGTAGAATCATTTTTCTAATGTTTCAAGCTAATTTCTCGCATGCTGCAGCCGGGGCCGCGGGATTCTCCGCATCAGTGTCTTGTAAAACGAGACAAGAAGAATGGGACATTTTACCTTTATCTTGCACTCTCACCTTGTAAGTAAATGTTCTTTTGGAAATTTTTGAAGATAACATGCTAAATGATTGATTGATATTTGCTTCCTTTACTGAAAACTTTCGTGGTTTCTCCAGTCTTATTGGTTTAACTGAATGAAGCATTGTAGTTTAGCCTTCAAAGTTAAGAGGATGTAATATTTTCTACCATTAACCTCATCTTACCTGTACTATTGACTTATCGAGGCCCATTTTGGTGACCAAACCTTATGAAAATGAGTACAAATTTTTTGGTGTTTTCTTAAAATATCGGGACAAGACAAACACCTCTTCATTTTTGTCCCAATTTGCCAATTCTATTTATTTCGTCCTTCCCTATCTTATCTCTCTCATTTATATCAATTTGGGTATTGGAGCCTGCTCATTGGTTAAACCGTACCCCTCTAAAGCTACAACATTTGGCATACCGTTTGTCCCAAAAAAAAAAAAAAAATCAGAAAAAGGGAAATTACTTCTTTACAAGTCTTCGCAGGTAGTCACACATGATATTGTGCCGTCAGGTACTGGCACCGTGTTGCGCATGCTGGCAATCAAAGTTGGAGTCTTTATAGTTTATATGCCAAAGCCAATTTCTCTTCATCCGGCAGAATGATGGAGATTGTAATGGAGATTTCATTTAAGATATGCTGAAAATATGCACTTACTGTAGGCTTAAATAATAAGAAATAATGTTTGATGAATTTTCTTACCATTACTATTAGTTTTAAGTTTCCGAAATTTTCCATTTTCGTATTTTGCTAGGGATGTTAAAGTATAAATAAAATACTATGGAATAATGTAGACAATTATTGGATCTATTCAATGATAATTAAATCATTTCTACATTTTTCTCTCAATTCTCCAATTCTCTCTCTTCTTTCTCTTTACATTTCTACATCACCAAGTACATTGATTACGGAATTTAATCCATCAAATCTTTTACGGATTTTAGCTTAAAATACAGATTCGATGGATCTTCGTCTTATCTTAGTACTTGTCATCTATCCTCTTAGATCCAACCTTTTATACCCATATATTGTCATGGATTTCCTTATATTTGGCTCTTTGCGATTTTATTAATAAGTCACTTTTTCTGCGACAGCATTCGTGGACAAAGGAAAGTTTCTCTTAGCCGCACGAAGATACAGAAATGGTACTAACACCGAGTACATTATCTCACTTGATGCCAATGATTTCTCTCAACGAAGTAATGCATATGTCGGGAAATTGAGGTATGGATTTCAAATCTTGCAATGCAAACCAGACCTGTATCTCACCTTCTCTATGGTGAAATCAATATAATTGATCCCAGTATTTGTTGAAGCCTATTTTCAGCATTTTTTTAAATTTTCGCTGACTAACAAGGGTGCTTGAGACAATTTCTTTGTTTCGTGCATTTTAACAAAAATGTCCATTTCCACTTCACAGGTCAGATTTCCTCGGTACTAATTTCTCAATCTATGATAGCCAACCACCACACGGCGGAGCAAAGCCGTCGAGCAGCAGATCTGTTCGCCGTGTAGCAAGCAAGCAGATAAGTCCTCAAGTTCCGGCTGCTAACTTTGAAGTTGGGCAGGTGTGCTATAAGTTCAATCTCTTGAAGTCTAGAGGTCCAAGGAGGATGGTATGCTCACTTAAGTGCCCGTCTTCAGATGGAACAACATCAGTCAACAACTCTCAATATGATTTGAAAATGAAGAGTCCCGAATCCTCTGATCCCTGTTACACTATTTTGAAAAACAAAGTTCCAAGGTGGCACGAACAGTTGGAGTGTTGGTGCTTGAATTTTCATGGTCGGGTGACGGCTGCATCGGTTAAGAATTTTCAACTGGTTGCGACTATGGATCAAAGTCAACATGGTGGTAAGGGTGATGAGGAAACAGTGCTCCTCCAATTCGGGAAGGTAGGAGATGATACTTTCACGATGGATTATAGGCAGCCTTTGTCAGCTTTCCAGGCTTTCGCTATCTGCTTAACAAGTTTTGGGACAAAACTGGCTTGTGAGTGACTTATTTCCAAGTTTGCCGTACTTAAGTTGATTTCTTGCTTTTGCCTTGTTATATAGAACTATAGAAGTATATGTGTACTGATTTTGTTTAGTTGATGGAAATATGCTATGTACATGATCATCAATCTATGAATTGTTGCATTATTTCATTTTTGAATTGATGATAGAAAAAAATCTGCACAATGGCTGGATTGAGGAATGGTGGCTTGAATTTCTGCATTTTTCAATGTTTTACTAGAATAAAGCTGTAATTTGTTTGATGAACAACTGATCTCTTATTGAGGTAAAATATACATAGTTTTAATTTTGATACATTTGTCTAGGTTTGTAATTTACTTTTCCAGTAAAATTAGTCTATGATCTTGATAGTAAGAAATATAATGTTAATGGTCACTGAAGTTATTTTCTTACTATAACAGTCACTCAAATTTTTAACTGTTAGACTAATGTTCTCTCGATCTGAAAATGTTAACATTAAATCTTATTTGAAACCATTAAATGTTAATATGTCGCCAAATAGCATTACTTGTTACGTCGAGTATGGCCATTGTTAATAAAAAAAAAAACACTACTATATGATTTAAGCAAAAAATCTAAGCAAAATTGAGGCCACAATATATTCTCATATCTAGATGTAATAAATAGCATTGTTTGGTGACACGTTGGCATTAAATGGCTACAGAAAATTTAATGTTAGATGATCATGAGTGTAGCATTAGAAATTTGAGTGACCATTGCCATAAGAAAAAAAAAACTTCAATGACAGTTGACGTAATTATTCTATCATATTCAGTAAGGCATAATAATTCAAGGCAATTTCTACGTGAACAATGCTATTTGTACATTCCAATGCTTTCACTTTGTTGGTATTGTCCTTGTTGTAAAAAGGTGATTGGTTGAAAAACTATTTTTTATTGAACTGTCAAATCATAATTTACCACATGGCAAATTGTACCCCGAGCATGATTATTTCTATGTAGGATTTTGGGCATTACACACGGTAGGATTTTACAGGGAGTAGGCTTATCCTAAGCAATTTCACCATTTATACACGAGAAGTGCTATATGTACATAAATCTATACATAATAATGTCTATAATTATACGTGGCACTTGATACAACCATTAATTCAAATCTTACACTTTCACATCAACAACAGGATTTTGTCCACATCACATTATGGACACTATTATGTACATATATTATATACATGTAGACTTTTCCTTTATACACAAACACAATAGCCTACAAGAAATAGATGGGAATGGAGAAAGTATGACAAAAATAGATTCAACATTTCTCATTAACAAATACAAGAAAAGAACTAGCAATCATATTCCAATTGATTATCCGAAGGGCCCCACGTAATTCTCTGCACCAATAATTGGCTCAGACAAAATTGCCAAGAGACTTGTACATTTAAAGATATCATATGAAGCCATAAAAAAAGGAATTTTGACCAGTTGATACAGATTCCAATTGATGCTTGGTGCCAATTCACAATCTTTCTATCATACACAAGCAAAGGGTTCATTTCTTCCTACCAATCTCACCTTCCACTATAGCATGTCTTGTCAAAACAATCTCCTTCACAAGATTCCTGTAGGTGAAGGGCCTAACAGCTGCTCGTAAGAACACGCCCGGAGGAATCTTACTCTTTTTCACCTTCTTCCTAAACGGACCATAGCCGAGCAACTTCCATTCTTCTCGACTCACTTTAGCCTTTCTACCTCGCATTGCCAGTTCGTCTCCATCCACAGAACTTCCTTTTGTTTCCTTATTCATTGCCTGCATCCGCTCCTCGTAGAACTTGTTGGAAACCTCTATACTTTTCTTGACAAGCTTTTCCATTGCTTCGTTACTACTAAGTGACTTCTTGAACTCCTCATCCCAATAATTAGCATCCTCTTCCGGACTCAAATCCTCATCCTGCTTGATTCCCAATTCATCATCTCCGCTTATTTCTGCATCCAAAACGACGTCATCTTGTTCATCAACATCCTCATCTTCATCACTATCACCATCATCATTACCATCATCCTCAATCCAATCCATTATTTGATCATCACTACGATCATCACCATCATCATCCGGCGCGTCACAACCTAACTCCATTTCTTCCAGCCTCACCTTCCACTCCTTAGTATATGGATGCAATAACAACACTGGGTGATTTTCAAATAGAAACCCCAAACACTTGGCTTTCTTCTCATCACTCAATTTATTAAATGCATTCACCACATCATCCACAAATGCCTTCGGATTCACCCTCACTATCTTACATAACCCGCCAAAATACGTACACAACTCCACCCTCCCATCATCAGTCTCTAACTCGAACAAGAAATCAGCCTCAGTTTCTGGGTCTAGCAATGGAGTCAAGGCCCGGAAAAACTCATCCTGAGGCTCAAACCTACACTGGTACACTGGCCTCTTTACGTATATGATGTCCGGTCTCATCCAGGCAGCGCATTGCGTGATCTTCGCCCTCGATGTATTCCCGAGCCTCCCCATCAAAGTCCACTTGTCCAACCTCTGATCCCCAGCCTCGAGTGCAACCTCACATACCAAAGTCCACTGCTGCCAAGGCAATTCCGAGACCCTCCATTTCGGGTGCCGAACAAACACCCAAAAGTACCTCAACCCCTTATTTTTATCCATAGCATCTAATCTTTTCTGAAAATCTGTAGCCATTTCATGCTGTTCAATCTTTTCCCACTCCTCTTGATCCCTGACTTCACCAATCATGGAAACACATTCATCTGAAATTCTTCCACGAATCGGGTCACCCAAAACCACTCCACGCCAAGAGTAGGGTCCAAATTCACCATACTTGTACCAATCATACGGGTGCTTCAAATTCGGGTCATCTTGTTCCATGAACCTAACCATTCTATCATAGCCCAGACCAATCATTTGCAGCTCCTCTTCCGAGAAATTATCCGGGTAATTCTTGTGGGGATTTTTGAGCCTGTAAAATAGACTCTCCGCCAGTTTCTTACTTTTCCGGCGAGCATTCCGCTTGGCTTCTCGACGGACCTCCGAGTTTCCCTCTATACGTCCGGTGGAGGGGCCTCCAGGCTTTCCCTTGCTCCGTCCGGCGAATGAACGGAAGTCCAGCAGGCGGCTACCATTTTGGCGGGGAAATTGAAAGTTCGGAGTGAGCGATTCGATTTTGAGGGATTCATGAGTTTTGGGAAAATGGCGAATTGGGAGTAGGGTTTTGAGAAGTGGGTTTGAGAATCTGGAGAGAGAGGTGAGATAGGAGAAGGGGAGAGTGGAGTTTAGGGTTTTAGAGGGGCTCTGGTTCTGCATTTTGGAGAGAGACTGTGTGTGAGAAAAAGAGCAAGAAACTGAAAAGATAAGGCATATTACATTTTGGAGAGAGATGAAGATTGAGCACTTACTTGATCTATTTTTATTTGGTTAAGGACTGCAATTGTAATTTTCACTAACTTTAAGGACATGAGTAATGTTATTTGTTTGGGCTCCATTAAAAATATATTTTGGGAAAAATACATTTTAAACAGTAATATTTTGAAGAATGTAAATATAAAAAATAAGGAGAAATTTTGAATTTATACGTAATATTATTTTATTGAAAAAGTAAGAAAAATGCATAATTGGAGAATGAAACCCGAACAAGGGCTTAGCATATGGGATGCTTAGAGCTCGTCGTCTAGGTGACAGTAAATGCCATGTAGCTCTTGTTTGGACTCTATTAAAATTATATTTTGGAAAAAAAAAATATTTTAGAATATTAATTTTTAAGAGAATGTATGGTTAAAAATAAGAAAAAAAATTTGGATTTACGTATAATATTATTTTACTAGAAAATGTATGGTTGAAAATAAGATTTTTTTCCCCCTTAAATGGAGCCTAAACAGTGACTTAGAATTATCAAATATTAACCTAGGATATGTTATGATGCTTTTCAAAAGAATTAGCACCGGTGTTAATTAGATGTATATGCTCTAGTTCTTTTATTATTTGTTTTGACTCTAGTTGAAAATATTTTATAAGTATTAGGATTTCAGTTAAATATAAAGTCTAAAAGAATATATAGTATTATAAAGTACTTAACGAAGATAAATATTAGTCGATGAATTTAGATTGATAAATTATATTTTTGTCGATTTAAATAAAATTACATAAAATTACATAAAATTAATAAGGAAATATAATTTTTCTCCCGAATAAATAAACATCTAATTGTTGGGGAAAAGAAGGGGGAATTCTTGTATTCTCCTTGTCCTACTCTTTTTTAATTTTTATTTTTGATGCACAAGTGTCCACTTTCGGCGACTTATCCTAGGGTCTACGCATGGCACCTCAAGAAGCAGACCAGGTAAATCGCAGGATGTACCCCAAACTGACTAGGGTCCAAGAGCCTCATCCACTGATCTGTCAAAGTACCGAACAAGTCAACACATGCTGCAACTTGCTTCCAGGATAAATCATGTCTTTCAGGAGAGAGTCTGCCTTCCAGAGCCCCACGAATCGAACTCTCGACATCTGAACTGTCAGCAACTAAGAGCCTCGTCCTTTGTCAGTTGGGATGTACCCTAAGGGGCTAGTCCTACTCTTTTTACTTGGTTGAACATTGTTTTCTACTCCAAGTGGAGTTAATTGTTCGAATGGTCAGTGAACTTATGTTTATGTTTTCAATTGCTCACTGAAATTTAACATATTGAGTTTTAGCCATCAAACTTTGAAAAATGTTGTATGTTACTCAAGGCATAACTTTCGTCTCAAATCTCTAACGAAATTGGTGACGTGACTGATAGAATGTACAGTTGGCATCTCATCACACCTTTAAACTTTGAAATTGTCAAATTTTGACTACTAAAACTTGAAAAATATCTTTAATTGCTCATTGAACTTTTAAGTGGACGTATTTTGGCCACTGAACTTTGATATGGTCAAACTTTGAAAAAGTATACTATTTTTTTTTGATAAGAAATTTTCATTTCAACAAGCAAACGGATTTAATTTGGATTTAATTAAGCCTCTGTTTATCTCCCTTTAAAGCAAAATTCTTTAATTTAGACATTCATTTTTTACCACACATTTATACAATAAAATATTTTACATGCAAACTCAAAATTTATTCCTACTTTTTTACTATACATTTTCTAAAAAATCACAATTTAAAACTCATTTTTTAAAATAATGGCCATCAAACAAGAAATAAAATTCGTTGTGAAAATTCAGATTTAATTTAATTTCAATAATAAATATATTGTGTATTTCATTGCAAGTAGTAGTCACTTTCTTTGCATGTCTTTGTAAGCATTGTCTATACCAATAGGAATTATTACCCAACTACACACTAGTTAAATTTAAATTTAATTTAATTTTGTAGAATTTTAAACTATTTTCATCATAATATTTGAATTTTACAACGAAACACACAATGAATCTGTTATTAAATAAAATTAAATCCAAATTTTAAAAACGAATTCTAATTAAATCCAAATTTATTGTGAGCCATAAAAGACGTTTTCAAGGATTTGTTGCAAAAACTCGACCATCTCAAAGTTTCGTGGCTAAAATTCAAATATTTTAAAGCTTCAGTAGCAAAAATTCGACGACTTCAAAGTTCAGTGAGTATTAGAATATATTTTTCAAAGTTTAGTGGTCAAAATTTGACCACCTCAAAGTTTAATAGCGTGATAAGGCGCCACATATGCATTTCGTCAACCACATCATCAATTCCATTAGCTATTTGAAACATAAGTTAGTCAATGAGTAACGTTCAATATTTTTCAAAATTTAGTGATCAAAACTCGTCATTTTAAATTTCAATGAGCAATCGAATACATAGATATAACTTCAGTGACCATCGGAACAATTAACTACCAATTGTGGGACTCTCAATCTAGTATATACACAAACCAAAACTTCCATTCTACTGCATAAATGGCTTCCTCGCTCTCCTATTCCTCTCTCTTCTCTCTCCCCTCCACCAACCACCGTTCCTCTCTGCCGCCTACCTCCACTCAACATCATTAACCCTTTACAGATTACAACTTATTTCTAAGCCCACCTCATTGTTAAACCAGAGTACCTTTCCCTCCACTTACATTGAAGTCACCAAACCCATAAATCTTCCCAAGACCAAACCTTCATATTTAGTCCTTCAACATGACTTTGCCTACACTACACATATGGGAAACCCTCAGTTCTTGCTAATTACACGCCACCTTTGGATTGCCCATCTCAGAATTTTGCAAAAATTGTCTTGAATGGACAGCAACATGTAAAGGAAAGCAATTTGATAGAATCTTTGGGATCTGGCTTGGTGGGGTTGAGATTCTTAGAAGCTGCACTGCTGAACCAATAACAGCTGGGATTGCCCATCTCAAGAACCATGCCATTGAATAATGGGTTGTGGTTTGAGATTGAGAATTCCACCACAGATGTAGTCTGAAGAATTTAAGATACCACCTAATGTATATAGGGCTGTGCTGGAGGTCTATGTTTCATGAGAATGATGAGTTTTGGTACGGTAATTATCCGAACCAGTACATTGAGGTGAATAACCGTACTGGTGTACCGGGGAATGGACCTTTCAGGGAAGTTGTCGCAGGTTTGGACGATAAGGTAGTTGGTGCAGTTTGGCCTTTTAAGGTAATTTACTCTGGGGATGTCAATCCCCTTTTGTGGATTCCTATCACTGGAATTGGTTCTTTCGATCTCCCTTCTTATGATATCGAGATTACCCCATTCTTGGCAAAGATATTGGATGGAAAGGTCCATTCTTTTGTGTTTAGCGTTACAAATGCTCTAAACATTTGGTACATTGATGCAAACTTTCATCTTTGGCTCGATAAGAAGAATGAGAAGATGGATGGCAGGCTGCTAAATTACAGTGTTGCGCCTCTCACGGCTTCTCTTACATCGAATTTCATGGGTTTTGATGGATCGTTTACTACAAATGTTAGTAGGTCGATTATATATAGTGGATGGGTGAATTAGTCTCACGGAAAGGTTGTGACCAAATCTTTCCAAGGATTCAGCTATAGTAATGTTATGGTGTTGGGGAACGATGGGAATTTGCAGGTCATGAATCAGAAGATAAACTTCGATACCAGTGTCGATACCAAGAAGCCATCATCATCTGTCCACTTTCTCTCAGATCACTCAAAACGTTCGACATTTAGCCCTGTTTGTCTACCATTAATCCAAAAAATTGTTTGTTACAGTAAAATTCTCCACCACACATTCACCAAATAAAATATTCTACACACAAACCAATAAAATTACTTTAATTTTCAACCACACATTCTCCAAAAAATATTATTCATTACAATAATTTTCTCCCAATAATGGGAGACAAACAAGCTTTTAGATTGTGTTTGATGGGGTAGATTTGCCAAGGAAAATAGAAAACAAATTCCATTTCCCTCCCATTTGGTTGTTTGATAGGGAAACAATTGCCAAGAATTTCTTTTCCATGGTGGACTCTCACGCGCCTAATTTCCCTAAAAATGGTGAATAGCTTTACCCACCATGGTGTGTTGTTGATTTTTTTTTTTTGTAATGGAAACAAATTTCATAACCAAGTTTAAAAAAAAAAAATTCACTTGCATGGACAATCTTGATGCAAACAAAGACCAAACGAGCACTAAACTTTGATGAAAAAAATGATTTTTTAGGAAACATTTTTTTGTTTTTTGTTTTTTGTTTTTTTTTTTTTGTTTTTTGGCAATGGAAACAAACTTTATAACCAATTGTGGAAAAAATTATCACTTTAATGGACAATTTTGATGCAAACGAAGGTCAAACGAACACAAAATTTAAAAATTTTCCGGATGGAAAATTAAACCAATCAAACACACTTATTTAACAATTCCCTACAAAACATTTTCTAGACAATTATTTTCTCTGGAATTTATTTTCTTTCCACCCATTTTCCACCCTTACAATCAAACGGACCATTACATTTATTTTGACACTTTATAGCGGAAATAATACCTATGCTTCTGTAGCTAATCTAACGTTGGATTTCAAGGAGGAAAAGAATTCTGACCTTAGATTCTCTACGAGTACTCTAAATAATATACAAAATGCTCAGGGTTAAATGCTTGCGAAAGGCAACTTAGTGGCTCAGGTAGCAGGCTGGCTAGCTAGGCCCTTTTTTGACGAGCGGCTCGTGTTTTTTTTTTTAGGTTTCAAACCAGTATAGTTATAAAAAAAATTAAAAAACTCGCGAGCTCATCAAATTTTTTTTTTTTCCTAAGATAAACATTTTTTTTTAAAAAAAAGAGATAAACCTTCAATTTTGGACGAGCCCACGAGCCGCTCGCCTAGCGAGGTAGCCCGCTCGGCTCGTACTTTGACGAGCCCGAGCCGAGCCCGTTTGCCACCACTAAGGCTGGCGGATTGGGCAGCACCAAACAAGAATACCAATATAATGATCATAAATTCTGCTATTCTAGGAGAGTAAGCAGCTCAAATTACACCATTCTTCATGACAAAGAAAGCTATACTTGCAGCAAAAATGGGAGGCTTGGCCAAAAGCAGCCTGTTCCTGCTCGAACGACCTTTCTGGCACTAAAATTTCATGGTTGATTCTTCATATAATTAGAATTTACTAAGACTCTTTCTTGTATTCTAATGATTTTGTGAATATTCTTTTTTATTTTGTACAAGTATGCTTCAAATTTGTAATTTTTGTCTAGACATTAAAAAATCTGATGTTTAACATACATGTTTTCTTCCACAGTATGGCTTTATTTCTTGCTGGTCGAAAAAGTTGTTATCTGTAGTATGGACACTTCAACTAGGATAGCATGTTTGTGTCCAATATATGTCGATACCGATACTCTTCAGACACTTTACCATAAATATTTTTCATTTTTTATTAAAAATATTATATATTTTTAACTCAAAATTATTAGTAAATAACAAATAGGTACTCATATTTAAAATATTTAAATTATCCACATCCAGTTCGTAAAAAGAACCAAATTCTTGTTGTCAATTATGATTTTGTATGATTAGAGAAAATGAAATTATGAAAAACATTTTTCTTGTTTATACTCTTTTTCTACGGAATTCCTTGTACGGCATTCCGAGTCATAATAGGTAGATTTATTTTGAAGAAGACTATTTATTTAGGATTCAATTTGATTGACATCAACTCCTTGTTTTTGAAAATTCTTTCATCTTCTACTTATTCTTTGATGAACTTGTCATTATTTTCCCAGTTCTGTGGTTCCAAGTTTTTTGTTTGGAAAACACACTTCAAGCTAGAATGATTCGAGTCTGTAACTTTCAAGGACAGGGTTAGATATACCGCTTGAGCTGGATACTTATGAAAACTATTGATACTTTTGTTAGCTTCCAAGAAGCTATATCGCTTAAAATTTAATCTTTTTGCTTGAAAAGAAAAGTGCTTCGACTTTGGCAGCGTTGTTGTTATTCCTGGTGAGAAACATCTCAAGGGAAAGACATTCCTTTTAGTGCATCTTCGCTAGGGAATGTGGGATGGTTCTCGGCAATATTATACTTACAGTATATATTAAAATTTTGTTCATTATACTGTTCAGTCTTGTTCAATACTGCGTAAGTGTGAGGGAGAACCTCTTTCAAAATCATGATCTAGGAATCACCCAGGGAGATGCAAGATGATGTCGAGCTTTATCGGTGAATTCTTATTTGGTTGAGCTTGTTTAAACCTAGTTGCTTAATGCCAACAAAGCATATTTTGGTCATTCATAAGATCTTGGCTGTTTCCTGAGTTTCTTTTCCCCTCTAAACATAATGAAATTAAGACATGTTTGGTGTATGACACTCAACATACCAATACTTGGACAAAAAATTTGATTTACTTTCTTGGTTTCATTTTGTTCAGTACTATGAAACAAAACAATACATTAAAATATCCAAACAGATGTTGAACTTACCTCATAAACCTTAGCCACTACAAAATTTACCTAGGACTGTAGAAATATTGTGGCCCTGTTTGGGAGGGATTAGATTTTTTTACAGTAAATTAATTCTCATTTTCAACCACACATTCTTCAATAAAATAATATTTTTCATCACATCAATAATTTTTTCTTCTTTTTCAACCACACATTTCCCATCATATCACTATTCAAAATCAATTATTCTCCCAAAAATCTCTCCCAAACAAGCTCTGTGGTACTTAAAAGTTAAAACTAATTTATTAGTCTCTCCCTTTGGGCTCCTTTTCGGATTGATTTTGAGTCCAACTTGGGATTGTGCGTTTGGTAAACTTAAAAAAGAATTAATTATTAAAGAATTTGTATCACGTAATAGCAAATTTTGAGAAGTAACAAAATGGTAGCTTTTTCGCATTGTGATTTTAGCTTCTTCAATTATCTATACTGACAACGAGTGAATAAGTATCATAAAGGCAAGCTAATTCTACGATATTGACACTTGAAATGAGCCGAAGTTCTAATCAAGATAACGTTGTACAAAAGTGCATAAATAAGGTTCAGAGGCGGAGCTATAATTTGTGAGGATTACGTGTAAGTAAACTCTAAAAAAATAGAATCCCTATCCATGCAATATCGTTGAAATAAATTAACTTCTCTGGAAACCTAATTAAGTACACTTTTTTCCATTTTTTCCTATATGGACTATGATTTTATTTCTTGTTTTATTTTTTCCCTATTAAAATAATATATTATATTAGACAAATATTTAATAGTAATATATATTATAAAAATAAAAATAAATTTTACAGTGCTATCGATATTGTACATTTATATAACTAATGACCCAATTTTAATAATTTTATACACAATAATAAAGTAATTTTATTCATCAAATGCTCAAATGTTGATTTTGATATGTTCGTCACTTTAAATCAAGAGTTTAGAATGATGCTGGTTGCCCCGTACTACCAAGTGGCCAAGATAGCAAGCCCAGTTAAACAAACCCAAAGTTCGGCCCATGGTCAACCTCACCCATATCCAATTGAAAGGGAAAATTAGGCCAACTACCCTAAAAAAAAGGGAGGTACTACGTCGGCACTTCATCCAATGGGGAGGTGCCCGATGTCCATTATGGACACCCTTATATACCCCCCTAATGTACAAGTAGCATTGAAGTGATATTGGGGAAAAAATGTGCAGAAGCTAAAGAAATGGAAAATAGTAACAGAAAAGTTATGGGAATGAACAGCGTGAACTTCATTTTCGTTTGAGAGTCTGTGAAATTGAAATGAATGGAAAGTTTTTGATTTGGAATTATAAGGGGGTATCCATAAATTGTTCAAAGGGTTGAGTTTTCGTGTGAAAGATGGAGAGCCGACATTATGGGTTTTTGTATACTGCTTTTAAAAAAGGAACATTTTTGAAGAATTATGTTTTGTATTTACCTTCACCAATTGTCGTTTTGGGTTGTATGATTTTTGAATCTGTGTAAGCTACCAATGGCATTGGCATTCTGCCAACGGGAGGCTTTCTTGCATGTATTGTTGGTAATTGCACAAGAACAAATGGGGAAAATCATGTATCATGGTTTGATATATGTGCTGGTTTTTATAGTTCTACCATGGCGGTGTTATGAGTAGGGGACTAATACTAGGAAACAATAATGCCACTTTTTGAGCGTTCGTCACTTTTTTAATCGTATAACTTCTTTTAATTTGTGCCACTTTTTTGAATTCGTTACTTTTTTAAAATTTGTCTTTTTTTTTTAATTTTGTCACTTTTTTTAGTGTCTATCACTCTTTTTTAGTCACATTTTTTATTTCTATCACTTTTTTTAATGAAAAACATCAATTTTTAATAAAATTGATATTCTATGTCTCTTTTTTAATAAAAAAGTGACACTTAACTTTAAAAGTGACAGTGAATCACTTTTTAATTGTCACTTGTTTTTTTACATAGTCAACATGTGGATTGGCTTGAGCGTGGTGATTATTTTAAAAACATGATTACTAGTGCTGCACAAATAAATGATGCTATTTTAGTATTTGTCACTTTTTTTAGTTTTGTCACTTTTTTTTAGTTTATATCACTTTTTTATAATTTTATTAAAAAAATGACAATTTTTATAAAAAAATTGTGTCACTTTTTTATTTTATACAGTATTTTTTATTTTCTAAAAACTTTTCATATGATTTTTCAAAACATCCCTAATTTTAAGGGTATTTTTGTAAGTATCCCGGATTGAAACACCTAAAAATGGGCCGGAAATCGGGTTTGATCCGGAATGGCCCAACTTATTTTTGACAAGTGACAAACTGACAATGATGTAAATTATTGCAGATGAACAGAGTTGAGAATTGAATCACCCGGAAACAGAGAGATAAGAAGAATGAGGGTGAAGAAACATATAGAAAAGGAATCACAAGATCTCGTCCATTACCCAAAATGGGCTTCTCCACGTTAACCAGGTTAGCTCTTTCTGTGTGTATGTATATGAATTGTTTGTTAAATGAGACGTGCATTTTTGGTGTTCAACAGTGCGAGTGCGTGCTGCAGTTATTGTAATTTGGGTGTGGGTTGGAAATCTTCTTGCCTGTTTTTAAGCCTGAATTTTCTTCCTAACACTACTTCTGATGGGCTTCTGTTGTCTCCCAAATCCCAGAAGTTTAATTTCCCTCGCGCATGTGCTTCTCCTTCAGGTATCTTTATTGCTTTTAGTAAATAAACGTTTGTGGAATCGTTTCACGTTGCTGAGATGGATGCTGTTCGAAACTACAGAATGTATGAACAATTATAAAGTATACAGTTGGACAATTGATGCACATTTAGAATATGTGTGTTTTATCGTTTAGTATACATTTTGAGAATCAAGATGCAAATTACGTTTCTTCTTTAGAGGAAGAGAGTCATCAATTCTGTACAGTATTGCTTTCTTTCTCAGTTGTCTTTATTTGTTCTGCGAAAGTTTTCATTTTTTGCAAGGGAAAATGGAATTGAAGCACATGGTCACTCTTGTGTTCTGTTTCCTGTACTTCCGTCTTTTATCTTTACCTTTTGCTCAAGTCTGATTTATGAGTTTTTATGTGTAACGATCCGACCTCTCTTCTCAAACCATTCGAATGCGTGATCTTTCCTTTGAGAATAACTTAAATTGAATTTTGGTACCAATTAGATGAGTTGACAAGTTGAAATCCGTGAGAAGTAAGATGCTCAAGCCTCTCAGAGCGAACAGTACTTCCCCCCACTTTGCCCCCATTATTTTTCATTAAATTATAATTTACTTTTCTTTTTCTTCTTATTAATTACACATTCTCCAATAAAATAATATTACACGTAAACTCGAAAACTTTTCCTTTTTTTTTGAACACACATTTATCAAAAATTTACTATTCCCGTTGTTATAATATGGAATAATGGTGGCCAAATAGGGGGCTTAAGTTAACGCTTTGGACATAGAGGTCGAGTCGGTACATTATGCCCCCGTTTGCTCTACATTATTATCTCATTAAAATGAAAAATATGACCGTTATCCATCACATCAACATTTAAATTCAAATTTTCTATCTTTTATGTGGGCCCCAATAACGACTATATTTTTCATTCTTATTTTACAATAATTTGGCCCAAACAGGGTCTATGTATATATGCAGACAGAAGAATGGGAAGAGGGAGAGAAGCACAATAAACATCAACTTGACCCTGGTTATGTAGAGGGTTGAGTTGGGTGATTAGGCATTCTTAATGAATGTATATAATTCACATTTTGCGCTTCATTAAGTAATGGCTAACGAAGAAACCTCTTTGACAAAAAAGGCTTTTCAAGGCCTTTCAGTTTAAACTCTTGAAAAAGATCCTTCAAGGAGGAAAGAGGAACTTTTTATCATTAAATCACTTTGTCCATTCTTTAAGCTTGTTTCTTTACTTATTTCTCTTCACATTTCTTTTTCCTGTGAGTTAATTTTGCTTCTTATCATGGTGTTTGATAACAGCTGTGTCTGCATCTGATCCATCATTTTAAGCTATCGTGATAGAGAATTCTCTAGTTGATTTATCATTTTTTTTGTTGAACAAAACAGGACGAAACCTCAGTTATTTAGAATTATGTAACCAAAGGCTTGTAACTTGAGAGGCTGAACTAAAGAGGGAAAGGGAAGAAAAAAAACTTGGTGAATTTAATTTCTCTTCAAACTCGATTAATATACTACATATCCAGTGTATCGGCAGTCAATAGAGGCCCATCTAAGGATGATATTCTTGTTTGCATGGTTTAATTGATTGGTGTAAAATGAGTTTCAGAAAATCAATTAATGAGACTCTCCTGCACTTGCAAAAAAGTGGTAGCTTAGATGGAATCAAGTGCAATTTTGAACAACTCAAAACAAGAAAAGAAAGTTGGGGATAGGTTCAAATTAATGTAATTGATATTGTTAGCCTCATCCAAAAGCTGGTTGACTTGGAGCTGTCATCATTTGAGCCTTATTTCAGCTAGCATTTAAGTTGTTACTAACTACATGATTTACATTTTTGGAGATCACATTTGATTTTCGGAATTGAAGTTTCTCATTTCAATTACCTGTGTACATTTTATCAGATTCACTTTTGGTCAAGGCTGCAAGAGGTGATTGAGTTAACCGACCGCCTGCCTGGATGATGCGTCAAGCTGGAAGGTATATGGCTGTTTATAGAAAGCTTGCAGAGAACCCGTCCTTCCGGGAGAGGTCTGAGGCAACCGATCTCATTGTGGAAATTTCTTTGCAGCCTTGGGAAGCTTTACGTCCTGATGGAGTACTTACTCCACTACCTGCATTTGGTGTGCCATTTGACATAGAAGAGGTGCGTGGCCCGGTAATTCGGTCTCCCATTCGTTCTGAGTTGACTTGAAAACTTTGCATCCAATTTGACTATGAGAAACTACAATTTGTTGGAGAATCTCTTAGGATATTGCGGAAAGAGGTACTTCCGTAGTTCTTACCACCTGCTTTAAAAAGATGGTTCATGCTAGTAGCTTCGCACAAGTTTTCTTTGGCACAGTGTAGAATTTCACTGTTATATTTGAACAAGCTATCGGGTCAGGGAACGAGCAGCAGTTTTGGGTTTCGTGGGAGCTCCGTGGACGATTGCTACATACATAGTAGAGAGGGGAACAACATGCACATACACAACAATAAAGAGCATGTGCCATACAGCACCACATGTATTAAGGGCTCTTCTGTCTCATTTGGCAAAGGCGATAGCTGAATATATCATTTTCCAAGTGGATGCTGGAGCTCATTGCATACAAATTTATCAACGGAATATTCACTATACAATTTAGTTTCCATTTATAGGTCGCATAGAATCAGGGATATTATCGAGTGTATATTATCAAATATTTCCTTGTATAACTTTGTACTATTCTATAAATTGAATGTAATACATGCTGAGAAATCATTCAAGCAAGACCGTGACATGGTATCAGAGCCCTAACCTTTTTTTTCGGTGCTTTCATCATAATCAGCGAACTTGTGGTTGCCTCTTGTGATCTCACCGTAGTTTCCAGTATCGTGTGCAGGTGGAGTTCTAAATTTCCGGCGCGGCTAGGGTTGGGTTTGTTGGCGCATCAGTGAGTTCTGTTCAGAAATTCTTCTTTTACGTCGTCATCATCTGCGTCGTGCACATCCGTAAGTTTTGCTCGAAGATTCTTCTCTCTCCGTCGTCGTCTGTGTCGTGCACCATTATAGAGTGTGATTAGAGATTCTTCTTCCTTTTGTGGTCTGCGTCGTCGCTTGGCTAGAGGAGTTCTTTGCATTGATTGGGCTTGGGTCGTGTTATTTGTGCAGCCCGGTCATTGATTATTGGGCTTGGGTTTGTTGGGCAGTGTTAATTTTAGGGCTTGGGCAATATTCTTTATTAAATTTTTGTTGGTCCTATATAATCTTGTTGGGCTATTTTCATTTGAGTTTGGGTAGAGTTACTTGGTGGATTGTGGCTAATTCATTTTTGACGGACTATTTACTATTTTCACCATGTCAATTGAGAAGACTGACTCAATTTGCATTCGTTTTATGAATTAAGGAAAGATTGGAAAATATTCTCTTCTCATTACTCCGTTGGAATAGATGACACACACACACACACACACACACACACACACACACACACACACACACACATATATATATATATATATATATATATATATATATATATATATATATATATATATATATATATATACACAAAATCTAGAAAACTATCTTAGAAAAGTATGTAAAAAAAGAATCTAGAATTAATTACAATCTATAACACCCCCCTCAAATTGGAGTATAGATATTAATCATACCCAATTTGTTATAAAGGTAATCAACTCGAACCCCATTTAACACTTTCGTGAAGATATCCCCTAATTGTTCTCCAGTCTTCACATACCCTGTAGAAATCAAACCTTGTTGAATTTTCTAGTGAACAAAATGACAATCAATTTCAATATGCTTAGTTCGCTCATGAAAAATAGGATTAGATGCAATATAAAGAGCAGCTTGATTATCACACTACAGTTTTGCTGGTACTGAAGTTTTAAGACCTATTTCAGTCAATAGCTGACATATCCACATTATCTCACACACAGACTGTGCCATAGCCCTATATTCTACCTCTGCACTCGATCTTGACACAACGGTCTGCTTCTTACTCTTCCACAAGACTAGATTTCCTCCAAGGAAAACACAATAACCTGATGTGGATCTTCTATCCACTTTAGAACCTGCCCAATCTGCATCTGAAAAATATTCAATACGAGTGTGCCCATGATTTGCATACAAGATACCTCGTCCCGGTGCTCTTTTCAAGTAGCACAAAATCTCCTCTAGCGCTGCCCAATGATGAATTATGGGGGATGACATAAACTGACTAACAATACTGACAGAATATGCAATATTTGGACGAGTTATCGTAAGATAATTTAGGTTTCCAACTAACCTTCTATATCTCTCATGATCTTCAATTTGTTCTCCATCGCCTGTAAGGTGCATGTTTGGAGTCATTGGAGCACTACAAGGCTTCGCCCCCAATTTATCTATTTCAGTTAATAAGTTAAGGACATATTTTCTCTGAGATAAGAAGATCTCCTTTTTACTCCCTGTGACTTCAACACCCAGGAAATACTTCAGCATCCCTAAGTCCTTCGTGTGAAACTGAGTATGAAGGAAAGACTTAAGCGACAAGATTCCCGTAGTATCACTTCCAGTAATGACAATGTCATCCACATACACAACTAAAAGAATGATACCAGCTGCCTATTGTTTGTAGAACACAGAATGATTAGACTTGCTTTTCATTATACCAAACTTTTCAACAGCCTGACTAAATTTTCCAAACCAGGCACGAGGACTCTGTTTCAAACCATACAGAGATTTTCGAAGACAACAAACTCGCCCAGACTCCCCCTGAGCAACAAAACCAGAAGGTCGCTCCATATACACTTCCTCTTGAAGATCACCATGAAGAAAAGCATTTTTGATATATAGTTGATGCAAAGGCCAATGATAAGTAGCTACCATAGAAATAAACAAGCGAACATATGTCAATTTAGCAACAGGCGAAAAAATGTCAGAATAGTCCACTCCATAAGTTTAAGCATATCCTTTAGCGACAAGACGGGCCTTCAACCGAGCAACTGACCCATCCGAATTGACCTTAACTATGAACACCCATTTGCACCCGATAGCCCGTTTTCCTGAAGATAAATCGACCAAATTTCAAGTACCATTGTCATCTAAAGCATTCATTTCCTCAATTATTGCATGATGCCAACCAGGATGAGATATGACTTCATGGACAGTGTTAGGAATAGAAATAGAGTCAAGGGATGTAACAAAAGAAGAAGAGGAAGACGAAAAAGAGTTATAAGAAATAAAAGAAGAAATAGGATAAGTACAGTGGCGTTTACCTTTGCGTAACGCTATAGGAAGATCATCATTTGGTACTGAATATGATAACAAATGAGCAGGTACGGGACATGAAGTAGGAGGGTTGCGCCTGGAGTAGATGTGATTTGTAGGAGGCCTGACAGGAGCTTGTTCTGAGATAGAACTGGATGATGTGATAGAATAGACTAACAAATCATCATCCTCCTCCTGATGGGCGGGAGGAGGAGAAGATGGAAAATATGAGATGTCTTCCATGAAGGTAACATCAATAGAGACAAGATATTTGTTAAAACTAGGACAATAACATCTATAACCTTTCTGAAGACGAGAATAACCAAGGAATATACACTTCAAAGACTTGGGATCTAATTTGGTTACATTCGGACGAACATCTTGAACAAAACAAGTGCTACCAAAGACTTAGGTTCAACAGGAAACAATGACTTATTGAGAAAAAAGATTTCGTAAGGGATCTCACCATGAAGAATAGAGGATGTCATACGATTAATTAGAAAACATGCTGTAGAAACTGCGTCAGCCCAAAAAGGTTTAGGAACATGCATTTGAAATAATAGGGCTCGTGCAGTTTCAAGAAGATGTCTGTTTTTTCTTTCTGCACTCCATTTTGAGATGGAGTATCAACACAAGAAGTTTCATGAAGCATGCCATTTTGAACCATATAAGATTGAAATAAAGTGGACGTATATTCTTTGGCATTATCACTTCGCAAAGTACGGATCGAAACATTAAATTAAGTTTTAATCTCAACACAAAACACAAAAAAAAAAAAGAGAAAACAACTTATATTGACTTTTCATTAAATATAACCAAGTGATACGAGAATAATCATCTACAAAGGTAACAAAATACTTAAAACCAGGTTTAGATAAAATAGGACAAGGACCTCAAACATCATAATGAACTAATTCGAAAGGAACACTAGCATGTTTATTGATTCTAGGACTCGAACTAAGACGATGCTGTTTAGCAAACCGACACGACTCACAATCTAAAGAAGACACCTTACTAAACTGCGGACAAAGCTTCTTGAGCAAAGAAAGAGATGGATGACACAATCTACAATGTGCCTCGAAGGGAGATGTGACACTAGAGTAAGCAACTGATTGAGGTATTAGTGTGTCAAGAATGTAGAGGCCTCCAGACTCATGTCCTTTACCAATAATCTTCTTCGTAATAAGATCCTGAAATAAGCAATGATCAGGAAAAAATGAGATGCAACAATTAAGAGTGCGAATAAGCTGGCTTACAGAGATCAAATTAAAGAATAAATTAGGTAAATGTAAGACAGATGACAAAGGAAGCACAGGGGTATGTATAATTGTGCTAGACCCACGAACACAAGATGGTGACCCATCAGCTAGAGTAACGGTAGAAGTGGAAGTGTGTGACTGAAAAGTAGAAAAAAGTCCAGAATTACCTGTCATATGATCCGTGGCTCCAGAATCAATGACCATTTGGAAGATGAGGAAATAAAACATGTATTTGGTTTACCTGAATCAACAATAGCTGTGATAGAGGGAGAAGAAGACTTTAGTGATTCTTGATACTGTGAGAACTTGGCAAATTCATCTGCAGAGAGAATAATTGACTTTTCAGAAGTCTCATTAGTGGACGCAACATGGGCCGAGTAAGCTTTCTGATTCCTATACTGGAGCTTTCTACAATCACGCTTCGTATGTCCTGGCTTGTGACAGTAATAACACACAATTCATCCAGAAACTTGTGTTCGAGTTTCAAACCCTTGCGAACCGCCTCCATTGTTTCCACGTTGATTGGTTGATCTCTCAGGCTCATAATTATTATTTCAACTAACCAGAGCACCACTGATTTGAACAGGTGGAGTACCTTCAGTGCGGAGTACTCGACTAAATACCTCTTGTAAAGATGAGATCTCAGAATCAGAGAGAACTTGTGACTTAGCAGTCTCAAAGTCGGAGGAAAGGCCAAGAAAACTTATGACAGCCATTTGCTCTCGTTGGCGTTGTTGAACCTTTATATTAGAGCTAAAAGGTAGTAACATATTAAACTCCTCATAAGTCTTCTTAAATTTCATAAAATAATTCGTAAGAGACTTATCTTATTTTTCTGCACGGTAAAACACTTTGCATTCCTCAAACATGTGAGAAATGTTCCCTTTACCAGAATACAAGAAATCCAAATAATCCATCAACTCTTTAACAAACTCACAGTGATTGATCAAGCCAATTACCTCGTCATCAATGGAATTTCGAATTTGCAGGAATAAATGAGCATCCTCCCTAAGCTACTTATGTTTTGAATCATCTGTAGGAGGATCGTCAGTCAAATGAGTATCTTTGTCAATACTCCGTAGATAAAGTCGAACAGTCTTGCTCCAATCCAAATAATTCGAGCCATTAAGTTTATGATCCGTGATTTTGGACATCACAGGGACCATATCTGACGCAACAATGAGTTTCTTTTTAGCCATAACTTTGAAGCAGAGATACAATGCAGTAAACCCAAAAAGGCCCAACAATCAAATTAATCACAAATAACTTAGACCTAAATAAATATAGATCTAGCCTAACAACCAATAATAGTGAGCCTAATTAAACCACTAAATATAGGCCCAGTAAATAACTAGCCGAGTCCACCTTACTAACAAAATAAAATCCAAAACAATCACAACCTAAATCAATTGATCTTACCAAAGGCCAGACCAAAATAAAATCTAAAACAATCATAGCCCAAATCAATTGATTCACCAATCGGACTCCAATCTCTTCGACGGTGGAGAACGCCGAACACAGACTCTGCAGCACCCTAACAGCCCATACTTGATGATGGTCGCATAGATGATGGAAAAACACTTCACATACAGAGGCCGATGCTACCCACAGACGGCGGAACAGAATGATTACTCCGACCAAGACCCAAAATTATGAAGATCACGCCAATACTACGAAGATCACGCCACTGAGAAGCGACCGTCCGGAAACCCAAGAGTACCCACCGCAATTGACGTCGATTGTGTATGAAGATCAACCACACGCTCTAGAAAAAGGTTAGATCTCTGATACCATGTGAATTAAGGAAAGATTGGAAAATATTCTCTTCTCATTACTCCGTTGGAATAGACGATACACACACACACACACACACACACACACACACACACACACACACACATATATATATATATATATATATATATATATATATATATATATATATATACATATATATATATATATATATACAAAACCTAGGAAACTATCTTAGGAAAGTATGTAAAAAAGGAATGTAGAATTAATTACAATCTATAACATGTTTTAATGGGAAAAACTACTCGTCATGGACATTTCATTTTCAGTTGTCGATTGAAGAGAAAGGAGATCTGTGGGGACATATTGATGGAAGCATTTAGCCTCCTGATCAAGAGAAGGACAAAGAGAAGTATCTTGCCTGAAAAACTAACGATTGCCGAATTATGGCCTGAATTATTGGTACTATTGAGGCTAATATTTTTTTTAATCTTAGGCCCTATAAGTCAGCTCGTTCCAGTTGGAGTTTGACTTGGCAAATATTTCTCAAGAATCTCGCTCCATTGAAAAATATTACTTTGGTTTTTGTACTTTCTAGGCTGAATATACAGATATCATTTATGCTTCGATTTTGCCAGAAAGTTTGGAGGCTATACAGGCTGTACACGATGTCACCAAAAGGGATCAATTTTTTATGAAATTGAGAACTGAGTTTGAATTTGTGAGGTCCAATCTTGTGAATCGCGAGTCTATTCCTACTCTGGATGGTTGTTTGGGTGAATTATTGAGAGAGGAACAACATCTTATCACTTATAATTCTTTGGAACAACATCAAAATTCCGTAGCACCGGTCCCTATTGCATATGTTGCTCAAGGCAAATACAAACCTCAGGATATGTCTAGTGTATAATGTTATAGCTGTAAGGGTTTTGGTCATATGGCTCTTCAGTGTCCACAAAAAGTTTGCAATTATTGCAAGAAACCAGGCCATGTCATTAGAGAGTGTTCCACTCGTTCTCTACGCAAGCTTGGCCCAAGTTATGTTGCTGCTGCCACTTTGGTCTTTGGTTCTGCTCTCGCTCGAGCTCCAGTCTCTCCTAGTTCCTCTCAATCTCCCATCACTTCTGAGATAATTCGACAAATGGTTGTCTCTACATTGTCTGCCTTAGGTATCTCAGGTAATTCCCAACCTGCTCATTCTTCTTGGTTATTAGACCCGGGTGCTTCTAATCATATGACTTGTGATCCTAAATTGCTTAGTAACCTTAGACCATATAATGGACCTCTCAAAATACACATTGCTGACGGTAACACACTTCCTATCTCCGTTGTAGGCGATATATCACCCAATTTGCCTAATGTTTTAGTCTCTCCAATTTTATCTACTAATCTTCTATCTGTTGGCCAACTTGTTGATAACGATTGCACCGTATCTTTTTCTGCTTCTGATTGTCATGTGCAGGATCAGGTGTCCGGAAGGACGATCATGAGGGGGCCTAAGCAGGGGCGTCTCTTTCCTATTTCACCGAAGTCTGTTTCGTCTATTCCAATTTTTTGCAATTCTGCTACTTTAGATGTTTTTTATTGGCATAAAAAATTGGGACATCCAAATTCTAATGTGTTGCAACATTTGTTAAATTTTGGTTTACTTGGTAATAAGAATTCTGCTTCGGTTTCATCTGTCTCCCTTGATTGTGTTTCATGTAAACTTATTAAAAGTAAAGTTTTGCCATTCTCATCTCAAGGTTCTCGTGCTTTGCGTATTTTCGATATTGTTCACAGTGATGTATGGAGAATTGCACTTGTGGGGTCTCATGCTCATTATAAATACTTTGTTACGTTTATCGATAATTTTAGTCGATTCACATGGGTTTACATTCTTCGTGCAAAAAGTGAGGTTTTTTCTGTCTTTCAAGCTTTTCTTGCTTTTATTGACAATCAGTTTTCCTCCTCAATCAAAATCTTAAAATCTGATTCTGGGGGTGAATATATGTCCAATACATTTCAATCTTTTTTACAATCCAAAGGTATTATCTCTCAGCGATCTTGTCCTTATACTCCTCAACAAAACGGGGTAGCGGAACAGAAAAATAGCCACCTTCTTATATGGTTTGAGCTCTTCTGATTGAATCTTCTGTTCCATCTCATGTCAGGTATGAAGCATTATCTACTGACGTGTATCTTATCAATTGGTTACCTTTTCCCACCCTTGCTAATGTTTCTCCATTTTATAAGCTCCTTGGTCATCATCCCACATATTCCCATGTGCGCCCTTTTGGCTGTATGTGTTTTGTTCATTTACGATCTCATGAACGGACTAAACTCACTCCTCAATCTGTCAAGTGTACATTTTTAAGATATTGTGGAACCCAGAAGAGGTATATTTGTTATGGTCCTACAACACAACGACTCCTTATTTCCTGTAATGTAATTTTCTTTGAAAAACAATTATTCTTCACTTCCGAGGTTGTGGTTTCTCCCATGTTTTCTATTTTACTAGATTTTCCCATACAATTCTTGCGGTACAAGCCGGGGTATGTTTACACTCGCAGGGAGGCTGCGCCAACCACCGGTTTCGAGCTTCTTTCTCAGCCGACTACTCTTCCACGCCCCCCCGATCCTCCACCGACAACAGATCCTTCACCGGATGACCTGCCACTTCCTCTTTGTCGTACTTCTCGTGTGCCTCGAGCACCAGATAGGTATGATTTTTCCTTCCATAGTTCTATGTCTGCTACATTTGCTTCGGTTTCCATTCCTTCCTCCTACAGACAGGCCAGAGAGTAAGGGTGTTGGTAACAGGTGATGACAGCAGAACTTGAGGCCAACCAAACTTGGGTTGTTATTCCCTGTCCGCCGACTGTGAAGCCCATTGGGAGCAAATGGGTATACTCTGTCAAGCTTCATTCTGATGGTTCGCTTGAATGCTAGAAGGCTCGACTGGTTGCTTTAAGTATTCGTCAGGAATATGGGATAGACTATGATGAGACATTTACTCCGTTGCTAAAATGACTACTGTACGTCTTCTATTGTCTCTTGCCACTTCCAATTCATGGTTTTTTACATCAAATGGAAGTGAAGAACACATTCCAACATGGAGATCTTAAGGAAGATATTTATATGAAACTTCCATTCGGTATTCCTCTTCTATCAGCACATTCTATTTGTAAACTTAAACGCTTTTTGTATGGTTTTAAGCAGGCTCCTAGGGCATGGTTTGACAAGTTCCGCTGCACTCTTTTGGATTTTTCATTTACTTAGAGTCAGTATGACGCATCTCTATTCCTTCACAAGAGTTTAGATGGGATCATTTGTTTGTTGGTGTATGTGGATGATATTATTATTTCTGGATCTGATCACGTCCTTATTCAAGACTTTAAAAGCACCTTCACTTGGTGTTTCATATGAAAGATCTAGGTCATCTCACTTATTTCCTTGGATTGGAAGTCCACACAACGCCGCATGGTATCTTCTTGAATCAACATAAGTATATTCAGGACTTGATTGGATTGGCTAATTTATCTAAAGTCTCCTCTGTTGATACTCCATTAGAGCTTAATGTCAAATATCGTAAAGATAAAGGCGACATTCTTTCGGACACTACTTTATATCGGAAGTTGGTAGAAAGTCTTATCTATTTCACTATCACACGTCCTGATATTTTTTTCGTCGTTCATACTGTCAGCAAATTTATGGATGCTCCTCGTCATCTGCATTTGGGAGCTGTTCATCACATTATTCGGTACCTTATTGTGACTCTTCATCGTGGTCTGTTCTTCCCTGGGGGAACATCTCTTGAGCTCACCGCTTATAATGATGCTGATTGGGCTGGGTGCCCTGATTCTCATCGTTCTACAGCTGGGTGGTATGGTTTTCTAGGTGTTGCTCTCATTTCTTGGAAATGTAAGAAGCATGAATGTGTGTCTAAGTCTTCTACTGAGGCTGAATATCATGCTATGTCAACTGTCTGTTCTGAGATTGTGTGGTTGCGGGATCTTCTTGCAGAACTTGGTGTTTCTCAGTCCCAGCCTACTCCCCTCCATGGTGACAATACTAGTGCTATTCAAATGGCAGCTAATCCTGTGTTTCATGAACGGACCAAACATATTGAAGTGGACTGTCACTACATCCGGGATGCCTATGATTCCAAAGTCATTGCCCTTCCCCATGTTTCCACTGCTCACCAGGGTGTCGATATCTTCACCAAATCCTTGACTCGCCATCGTCATAACTTTCTTGTCAGCAAATTAATGTTTGTGGACTCACCCGCATCAATTTGAGGGGGGTATCAACGGAATATTCACTATTCAATTTAGTTTCCATTTATAGGTCGCATAGAATCAGGGATATTATCGAGTGTATATTATCAAATCTTTCCTTGTATAACTTCGTACTATTCTATAAATTGAATGTAATGCATACTGAGAAATCATTCAAGAAAAACCATGACATGACAAAATTTTCGATTCATGGGGTGGGCAATTGCCACCTGATATGTGGGAACGCTGGTCTAAGCCTTACATTGATGAGGTAACTCAAATTTACATTTTTTTTTCTGGTTAACTATTATTGACAGAACAGAATTTCAGTTACACTAAATTAGAGCAATCTTCACGAAATTAGCATAATCTCTCTTGATTTTAGCAATAACAAATGTAACTTACCATAGATAGGCTAAGCATTGTATCTATTTATTTGATCATTCGTTAAATGTAAAATATAGTTTCAGAAATAAAATCATCACAGATTTAACATGGTATCAGCCAAATCACGTTCCTGATTCCTCTTCTTCCAAACATCTTCATGGCTATCCCTCCCAACTCTTCTTCTTCTCCTTACCTCCTCCATTCTTCAGATTCTCCTAGCCTAATCCTAGTTTCTGGTCTCCTTACAGGAGATAATTTTCCTAAATGGCAAAAAGCCATGACTCGTACCCTCAACGCCAAGAACAAACTCAGCTTCGTTGACGGCACTCTTTCCCCACCAGACAAAAATTCAGCAGAATATACACAATGGAATCAAACCAAGGACATGGTCCTTACCTGGCTTCTCAACTCCATCAGTCCATCCATCGCCAACTCTCTTGAATTCCATACCGACCCACGTGAAGTATGGCTATATCTCCAGTCTCGTTTCTGTCATGGAAACAACGCTCGCATCTACCATCTCAAAAGAGAACTCTCATCCCTACATCAGAACACCCATTCTGTCCATGAATACTTCAACCAGATTAAACAATTCTGGGATGAACTCAGTCATCTACAACAGGCCTATGATCTTAAAGAATTACAGAAGAAAGCAGAGGACGAGCGAGTTTACCAGTTTCTCATTGGACTCAACGACTCTTTCTCTCAACTCAGATCCCAAATCTTGGCCATGGAGCCCCTCCCCCCCATCACAAAAATTTTTTCCATCCTTTTTCAGGAGGAACAACAGAGACTTCTCCAAATCAGACCCACTTCAACGGAATCACCTGTCTTTGCCGCTCACTCCGGTGGTCTTCAAAAATTGTCGCTCAAATGCACAGAATGCGGTCGCAATGGCCATACCCGAGATCGTTGCTGGCGGATCATTGGGTATCCACCGGGTCGCGAACCACGGGCCAAGGGCAAGCCCTCTCTTCTCGGCAAACCCCCCACTGGGTTGCCACCAATGGTCCATCAGGCCTCCTCTTCCAACCTCCAGTCATCGGTGCCTGGTCTTCCACCTGATCTCTACCAAAAACTCCTAGAGTTGCTCAGTCCGAAACCTCCATCAGTCAACTTTGTGGGTAATGTTTCTCACTCTTTCTCTTCCGGTGATTGCCAATTGTGGGTTGTTGACAGTGGAGCAAGCCATCACATGTGCTTTGATAGAAACTCATTCACGCAGCTCACCGTACCCACAACAATGCAACACGTTACTTTACCTACGGGTCAAACCCTTCCAATTGAAGGAATTGGAACTTGCCCCTTGACTGAATCATTCATTTTATACAATGTCTATTTTGTCCCTCAATTCAATTTTAATCTTCTTTCTGTCCCTCAACTTACCACTAATAATTCTTGTCTTGTTTCTTTTTCTTCTACCAAATGTTTTTTTCAGGACCCACAGTCGACGAGGCTGATTGGAGCGGGTGAGCTTTGCAATGGACTTTATGTGTATCGTCCCCAACCCATTACTGCCTTCTCCACTCAGGTCATCGCCAATAAAATCCTATGGCACCAACGCCTAGGTCATCCTTCCAGCTTAAATATTCCTAGTCTTTTTAATAATCATAATCCTTGTGTTGTTCATGATTGTGATATTTGTGCTCGTTCTAAGCACACTAGACTTCTTTTTCCTTCACATGCTAATAAAAGTACATTTGCGTTTAATCGCATTTTTTGTGATATATGGGGTGGTTATCATACTTCTTCAATTTGTGGTGCTCATTACTTTCTTACAATAGTTGATGATTTTTCTCGCACTACATGGATATATCTTATGCGACATAAATCTGAAGCTTATACAAGCCAGAGATAAGAGTTAACAGATAAGTTGCTTGATATAGGAGGTCTTAGAATCTTAAAACAAGGGATACCTCAAAATGAGAACTTCTTTGCTGTCACTATCATTGTCATCATCTTCTTCTTCATTATTGTATTTTATGTTTTATTTAAAAATTATCTGGTGTCCTTTTCGGACATCTATATATAGCTGGAACATACTTGGTATGGAAGCTGTTGCTTTATCTGTTGTTGCACGCAATCTCAAAGTTCCAGCTTTTCCTTTTTGAACACCTCCTAGTCTGTGAGTGCAGATGGTGAGTGTGGTTAAAAAGAAGTGCCCTCAAACACCAATTGTGCTCTACATTAATGGAAATGGTGGACTACTTGAACGGATGAAGGGAACTGGAGTTGACGTGATTGGTCTTGACTGGACAGTGGATATGGCGGATGGAAGGAAGCGCCTTGGAAGTGATATTAGTATACAAGGAAATGTCGACCCTGCTTACCTATTTTCTCCTCTTCCCGCCTTGGAGGATGGTCAGTCAGTCAAAAATATGTGGTTTCTGTTGTTAAAATTATATTAAGGCCTATGGTTATCACCCCCACCCTGCCGATGAACCAAAAGAAATTGAAGAAACATGGTCTAATTTGATATATTTATTTCAATTTCAATTCTTATTCGGTGGCAGGGTCCCGACCAGGCATGCTTATTTAGTGAGAAGGGGGGGAGTGAGGAATTTGTTACTTGAGTTTTTGGCTTGCCATTTACTTATTTGAGTGCTTAAAATATAAGACTTGTAATTTGAATATAAAACTGTCATCGTGGCCAGAGTGAGGTTAACAACTAATTATTGAATCGACTGATATTCATGAGTCATCAAAATAGCAATTGCATTTATATTACACAAAGGGGACGATTGAACAAACTGCGAAGCAAATAGTTTCCTTTAGTACCAAATTTCCAAATACTGATAGTTGAGTTGATGATATTTATGTTGCAGGGTTATACAATGTACAGGGACAAAGGGCCACATCCTCAATCTTGGCCAGGGAGTTCTCGTTGGTACACCCGAGGAAGCTGTTGCACATTTTTTCAATGTTGCAAGAAGCTTAAAGTTCGATACACAGTCGGGGGCATCCAATTTGGTGGCTGGAAACCTGAAATTTTGTAAAACAGAATGGAAATTTTGTTGTACAGAGTCAGAAATTCTCCAGGTAACTTACCAGATTCTTGAAGTATCTGTGTCAAAGCCATGCGTTTGTTTGCATGCTCATGATTAGGATGAAAACCATGAAAACTATATGCTTTAGCCTAACTAATTGGTTTATTCAATTCAGTTCTTAGTTGCTAATGGCTGCAAATTTTGAGTTCTTTATTTTCTCAATGTCTCTGAACTAATTATCAATGATGTGGGCTTAATTGGGCCTATGTGGTTCTCTTTAACACATATGGGCCGGTTCTATTTCTTGACCATTGGATTCTACTTGGGCTTGGCTTCTGTGAGATATAACTCCCTCGACTTCTCTTCTAGGGCACTTTTTTTTCTCCTGCCTTCTTCGTGTTTGCTCTCGGTTCTCTCTGCCTTTCTTCCCTTTGCCCTGAAATTGACCCTCTAGCCCATTAATTGAGGAAACACCTGGGTATTCTTAGGCCTGAAATAGTGGCTAAGGGTTGGGTTTCTCTGGGGTTGGTGTTTGGGTCTGATTTGGGCGTGTTTCTTGGCGGTTATTGGTAGACCGTGTGGGTCGATGATCCTAGCCAAGTGTTGAGGGATTCTTTACCGGTTCTTGCACTCTCTATGGACGGTGGTTTGCTTAGCGTGGGAGGCTGTTCCTGAGCCTACATCTCAGCCAACTTAAAAGGGGCAAGAAGAACTGTGACTTTCGGCCAGCAGGAGGAGGAAGTTGCACGGTTGATAGGGAAGTTTCTGTCTTCCCTTTTAAGCTTTAAGTATTCTGTCCATTTCTGCAGTTTCTATAAGTTCTGATTTCAGTTTCGATGAGTTGTGTATATTCTGCCTATTTCTAATATATCCTGTAAATGCCTGCATTGCTGTGTAATGGCTGTGATTCTGTTGATTATACATTGGGATATAGGCTGTAAATGATATTGTGACTTGATGTTGATTATATATCTGTTAATGCTGAAATATGAACCTGATGAACTCTGGTTTCTGTTATGTATAGGTTCAGATTGGGTATTGACTTCTGTCATTGGTTTATGAGTTTTTTAGAACTTTATTATTGATGAACATTGTGTCTGCAATTGTGTTATATATTCCCAACATCTGGTATCAGAGCTTAGGCTATAGGTCTAGGGCTTGTTGTCCTTCAGAAACTTAGGGTTGATTGTTCTAGGGTTTTAATTCGATAACTGATTATTGTGATTTTGTGGTGATAGATTGTTGACTGATTGGATGACTGGTGATTCTGGAAACTTGGACTGCCTAAGGACTTGGTGGTATATTTACTGTTTTTCAAACAGTTGGTTGGTAAGATTATTCCAAACTCTCCGATAGGTTAAGTTTGGTACTTTTACCATTTTATGCTGGCACGTTTATCTGCATAATATATCTGTGCATTGCTTAAGTTTGAATCACACCAGCACACACATCACATCGAAGTTTAAGTGATCGAATTAATTCGTTGTCGTGTTTCATTTCTGAACATTGGTTTTAACTCTGCATTCATACTGTGTGTTGATCATCTGGAAAAGATTTTTTCAAAACCTTTTCTGTTGTGTCCATGAGTACGGGCCACTCTTTTACAGAACCCGGAATGGGTTCGAGGGTCGAATTATCGCAATTCGATGGAAAGGGGGACTACTCAATTTGGAAACAGAAAATGAGGGCCATTTTGGTCCAACAGAGAGTTGCTAAAGCTCTTGATGATCCTTCTACTTATTCTGACGAGTTAAAGGCTAAACCAATTGAAATCGAAGATATGAATGAAATTGCATACAGTTCCATAATCTTGCATTTATCTGATAACACTGTTAGACAAGTTGATCATGCTAAAGATGCTAGGACATTATGGACTGCCTTAGATGCCTTATTCTTGACTAAGACTTTACCTAACAAGATCTATCTGTTAGAAAAGCTGTTTAGTTTTAAGATGGACCCGGGGAAGGATATAGAAGGGAATTTAAACGAATATAGCATAATTGTGAAGAGTTTAGCTCATAATGATAAGAAGTTCGATGATGAGGATTTAGCGGTCATATTGTTAAATTCATTGCCCGAATCATATAAAGAAATCAGAAATGCAATTAAATATGGCAGTGATACTCTTACGCAGGCTATTGTGATAGATGCATTGAGATCGAGGGAACTAGAACTAAAACAAGAGAACAGAACAAATGTGAGAGAGGAAGCCTTATTTGTTAGGGGAAGAAGTGATGAGACAGAATCTAACTTCCGGAACAAAAAGGGGAGAGAAAAGTCTAAGATTAGATCAAAATCTAAAGACAAAAGCGGTCTGAAATGCTACAACTGTGGAAAGTTGGGACATTTCAAGAAAGATTGCTTTGATTGGAAGAAGAAACAGAATGACTTGAATAACCTTTGATCGAACAACGACTGCTTTGTTGTTTACGAATTTGATAGTCTACAATCCTTAAGTGTGTCGGAGGGAATTTGATAAAAATTGGATCCTAGACACGAGTGCACCTTTCACATGTGCCCTGAAAGGTCTTGGTTTTATAACTATAGAGAAGTTGAGCCTAGGAAGGTCTACATGGGAGATAACAATTCTCAGGATGTAGTTGGAGTTGGTGACATAGCCATCAGGATGTACGATGGGGTTGTCAGGCAACTCAGGGAGGTTAGATACGTGCCTAATTTGAAGAGGAACCTCATTTCCTTAGGTACTCTTGAAGATGAGGGATTTACTTTTAAATCCGGGAATAGTGTTTTGAAAATCTTTAAGGGGTCTCTGATAGTTATGAAAGGACCCAAGAGGAATGGGCTGTACTATCTGGAGGGTAGAACTGAGACTACACCTGATTCGAGTCTTCTTCTTTGTCGAAAAGACAAAACCGAACTTTGGCATAACCGAATGGGTCACATTGGGTTTGAGGGGCTAAAATCTTTAAGTAATCAGAAATTACTTGGGAAAGATGATATTGAGACTGTAGATTTCTGTGAAACTTGTGTTTTGGGTAAGTCACATAAGGTGAGCTTTAAAGCTAACTCTCATAGGACCAGCAGTCCATTGGACTGTATTCATGCTGATTTATGGGGTCCGGAGAAGCATTCCACATTTGGTGGAAGTAAGTACTTCTTGTCCTTAGTGGATGATTACTCAAGGAAAGTTTGGATTTATCCTTTGAAGGCTAAGTCGGAAACTTTTGGGAAATTTAGAATTTGGTTGAAGTCTGTTGTGAATCAGTTAGAAAAGAGACTTAAAACTTTAAGAACTGATAATGGGCTTGAATTCTGTAATTTCGAATTGGACAATTTCTGTAAGCAGAAAGGGATAACAAGAACGAAACAGAGTTAAACACACACCTGAACAGAATGGGGTCGCTGAGAGAATGAATAGGACCATAATGAACAAAGTTAGGTGTATGTTGATTAGCTCGGGCCTAGCCAAAGGGTTTTGGGCTGAAGCTGCTAGTGATGCAGCTTATCTGATTAATAGGTCACCGTCCAGCAGTATAGGGTTTAAGACCCCACAGGAGTTGTGGACGGGGGAGCCTCCAAATCTGGAACACTTGAGAGTGTTTGGTTGTGCGGCATTTGCACATCAATCTGAAGGGAAACTTGAGCCGAGGGCGGTCAAGTGTGTGATGTTAGGGTATCCTGAGGGTGTGAATGGCTATAGGTTATGGGTTTTAGGGGTTCAAGGCATTAAGATTATTAACAGCAGGAATGTGGTCTTTAATGAATCTGAAATGCCATGTCTAAAACAGAAAATTGAAGAAGCTAACAAATCTGAAACTGAGAGGAGTGTTCAGATGGAGGTGAAGCTTACTGAGCTTGATTCACCTACACCTGGGAACGATGATAATGACCCTACACATCAAGAACCTGGCCAATTGAAGCGAAGAGGTGTTGAACTTCAAGAGAACATTGAACCAATTGAAGTTGAAGTTGAACATTTTAATGATCAGCCACCTAATGAAGATTATCAGCTGATTAGGGATAGGGCGATGATGCAGATTAGGCCTAACCCTAGATATGGATCCCTAAGCTTGATTGAGTTTGCGTTAGTTTCAGGTGAAGCCCTTGAACAGATAGAACCTACCAATTATGAAAAAACTATTAATGGAAAATATGCTAAGAATTGGATAAAAGCTATGCAGCAAAAAAAATCTTTGAGTGATAACAAAACCTGGTTAGAAGAAGGTTTAAGCACTAATAATCCTGTGAGGTTCGAGGCTAGATTAGTGGCTGGGGGTTATACTCAAAGTGGGGGTGTGGACTATAATGAGATATTTTCACCCGTGGTTAAGTACAAGACGATCAGACTGACGTTGGCTCCTGTTGTTCAATTCAAATGGGAACTTGAACAATTCGATGTAAAATCTGCATTTTTACATGGTGAGTTGGAAGAGGATATCTTCATGAGCCAACCACAAGGGTTTGTAGCTAGAGGGGAATCTGATTATGTGTGCAAGTTAGATGAATTTTTGTACGGGCTGAAACAGAGCCCAAGACAATGGTACGAGAGGTTTGATACCTATGTACTGGAGATAGGGTTTGATGAGAAAAGATTTGAGAAGTTAACTCTCAAAGGCTATGTTGATGCTTCCTTTACCCTAGGTGATAACTGCATAACTTGAAGATCTCAGCTGCAGCCTTTAGTGATTTTGTCTAGTACGGAAGCAGAACATGTTGCCATAACCGAGGCGGTTAAGGAATGTATCTGGCTTAAGGGAATTTTAAAAGATTTGGACTTCATGTATGATACACCTATAATGTTTATAGATAGTCAAAGTGCGTTGTCACTTAGTAAGAACCTTGTTTATCATGAGAGGTCTAAACATATAGAGGTGAGGTATCATTTCATTAGTGAGAAGCTGTCTTTAGGTGAAGTCAAACTTGTTAAGATTCACACTGATAGGAATCCCTTTGATGTGGGATCAAAAATTCTGCCTGCAGGTAAATTTAAATTATGCTTATCTTTGCTGCATATTGATACTGGTTAATTTTTCTTGCAGGTAATGGGCGATGATGATGAACAGTCCTTCCATGTGCAATTCGCAACCGAGAGAGTGTGTCACGAGAACCAAGGTGAAGAATGTGGGCTTAATTGGGCCTATGTGGTTCTCTTTAACACATATGGGCCGGTTCTATTTCTTGACCATTGGATTCTACTTGGGCTTGGCTTCTGTGAGATATAACTCCCTCGACTTCTCTTCTAGGGCACGTTTTTTTTCTCCTGCCTTCTTCGTGTTTGCTCTCGGTTCTCTCTGCCTTTCTTCCCTTTGCCCTGAAATTGACCCTCTAGCCCATTAATTGAGGAAACACCTGGGTATTCTTAGGCCTGAAATAGTGGCTAAGGGTTGGGTTTCTCTGGGGTTGGTGTTTGGGTCTGATTTGGGCGTGTTTCTTGGCGGTTATTGGTAGACCGTGTGGGTCGATGATCCTAGCCAAGTGTTGAGGGATTCTTTACCGGTTCTTGCACTCTCTATGGACGGTGGTTTGCTTAGCGTGGGAGGCTGTTCCTGAGCCTACATCTCAGCCAACTTAAAAGGGGCAAGAAGAACTGTGACTTTCGGCCAGCAGGAGGAGGAAGTTGCACGGTTGATAGGGAAGTTTCTGTCTTCCCTTTTAAGCTTTAAGTATTCTGTCCATTTCTGCAGTTTCTATAAGTTCTGATTTCAGTTTCGATGAGTTGTGTATATTCTGCCTATTTCTAATATATCCTGTAAATGCCTGCATTGCTGTGTAATGGCTGTGATTCTGTTGATTATACATTGGGATATAGGCTGTAAATGATATTGTGACTTGATGTTGATTATATATCTGTTAATGCTGAAATATGAACCTGATGAACTCTGGTTTCTGTTATGTATAGGTTCAGATTGGGTATTGACTTCTGTCATTGGTTTATGAGTTTTTTAGAACTATATTATTGATGAACATTGTGTCTGCAATTGTGTTATATATTCCCAACAAATGACAATGCTGTATCATCTTTAAGTATGTTGGAAACACTTCATCTCTCTTTGATCATTCATTTCTACAAATTTTATTTTTTTACTGACTTAAGCATTAAAGTTTTTTCGTCGTCCTGACAAATGCAAAGGAGTTCGATCTTGGACATAAAACTCGACATTGATGATACGCATTTCGCAATAGCAAAATCTATACTAATATCTTTTTCTTTTTTAGGAAATCACTTAATTAGTGTGGTTTTACAGTGTTATTACACTCCAAATGAGGGGGTCAACTTCATACCAGGTTGGGTACACAGAAGAAAAGGTTAAGTAAATATATTGACACAACTTTTTTACCACATTTTAATTACAATGAATATTCCTTAACTTTTCTTGTTTTTACACTTGAGTTCTCTTTCTTTTTTTTCTTTTTTTTTTTGAATTTTTTTTTTTCAAATTTCTATTAATCTTCACATCTTGTCTATAGGGACGATTTTCGTCCAAAATATGTCATGAGGGTCAAAAAGACATTTATCTTTTGTATTTTTGAATAAATAAATAATTAATATAAAAGTTAAACAAAATATCTGTCCATTTTTTCAATGCACGTTAGTAGAATATTTGGATGAAAATTGTGATTAGAGACAAAATATGTTAATTAATTGAATGTTAAGAATGACAATACGACAAGAAAATAGTTGAGGATATAAAAGTAAAAGTGAGCAAATATTGAAAACATTTCTCGTAATTAAAATGTGGTGCAAGTATAAAAAATTATTGTGTGAATGTAATTACCTGTAAAGTTAATATCACAAATTAACCTTTTGTTGGCATATTAGTGGCAAAAGATGATGACAGGCACACAATCAAGAATGAGACAAAGAGTGTGACTAGGTACATGTCCCTCCAAAATCTAGATAGCTACCACAATAATGTTGCTAGGGATTAAATTTACTACGAATACCAGTCGCAAATTTTTGCATCTTTTGATCCTTGACTAGAGCTTTCAACTTTCTTGAACAAGCATACACATATACATGTGCACAATTTCTAGAAGCATTTCATTTTCCGAACAAAACAGCTCTTTGTAAGCGGCATTCGATTGATTAGTTTGAGATTGTCGAGAAAAAAGAGAATTTTTTTTAGCCATTTATCCTTTTTTTTTTTATGACTCAAGTGTCCGAGATTCGTGCGACTAATCCTGAGGAGTGGCGGTCTTCCACTCTAGGTCACGGATTATACACACTTAGGCCGGACATTTGGAAAACGATTCTCCTACATGCGGATCTCCCTTTACGATGTAACGACATGACTCTCGGAGGAGAGATAAAGTGCACCATAACTTTGTCACCACGGGCCATTTATCTTTATACATATGTAGAGGGGGGTTTAGGGGGGTAGAGTGGGGATGATTCCAGCTGCTAAATTGGAGACTAATTATGAAGTCTATGATTAGTGATAGAAAAGTTGAAAGAATCAACAAATTAAAGATGAATACCAAAGTGGGGTCTCCATAATGTTAATGTTTAGATATTAATATCCACTAGCTATTGGATTTTTTTGTTTATTTAATTATTGGGATTGATAATTATTGGCATTATATCATTGATTGCAACATTAAAATATTAGTAAAACGAATGAACAATAAAAGCAAAATGAAATAATGCGAAGTTCTAGACAAAAAACACACTGATTAACAAGAGTTGACGTGCCAAAATATCAAATATTTAGTAGAGTAGCTAAACGAGTATTGTTAGAAAATGGAATTTGGATACTATAAAATTTGGTTTGAGACTAATGACTGAAGATGGATGAATGAGCCCCCCCCCCCCCCCCCCCACACACACACACACACATATACATATATATACAGAAATGATCTAATGAGCACCGGTGCTTATCTTATCCTAAGCACCGATGAGTTGGCACATTAATTCATTGGTGGATAAAGATTTTGTGAGTTCCAATCCATCAATGAATTAATGTGTCAACTCATCGGTGTTTAGAATAAAATGAAGCACCGGTGCTCATTAGATCATTTCTCAATATATATATATATATTAGGGTTAATTGTTCAATGTTGAGAGAACTTTAATTGATCGTATAAGGATCTTTTAAGGTAAAATTATGATTGTCATAAGATTTAATGGGGTTTTTTTATGTACAATTTGGTCGATATTTGTTAGTTTTTTTCGAGTTTGGTACGGCGCTTGAACAACCTTAAAAACATTTAATTTATAAATAGACAGAAATGAGTGGTGAATAAATCGATAGTACTCGTGAGTTTATTTATTAAAATGTGTGGATGAATTTTGAATATCTATAAATAATTATCAAACTAAGGCTTATTATATATGTCAAACTCCGGTCAAATTCTATTACATTGTATACAAAATTCTAAGAGTACATAAGATCTTGCAAACCTTGTGCTAACTCACATTACATATCGTACGTTAGTACGTTGGATTTGAACATTACTAAGCTAGATAAACGAACGAAATCGTACAGTTTTTTCAAACAATAACGAGGAAAGGGAAAGATTAAGCCTAAAATAAGTATTGCAAAAACTAAAAAGCATGATATACGTCATGTGGTCATTATAATGGTTCCTCCTGCTCCTAGAAAACGTTCGAAAAAACTAGCTACGAAACTATCGAGTAGGGGTAAAAATACAATAAATAGATACATAATTTCGATGACATGTATTTGTTACCAAATATGTTTGTCAACCTAAGGTCTTGAACAATGACGAGAATGGAAAAGTATGGTAGACCTAAGGTTTTGTTGCCAAACAAATTTTTTGGAGTAATTTTCGTAAAAAATATTAATTAGAAAGGAAAAAAAAATGTGACTTGATAAGATAAGATGGAGTTTTTATGGAAATTTTTTATAAACAAAGCTTCTAATTTACATGAGATCATGGGAGTAAGAGATGCATTTTCCCAAATAAAATATATACATTTTGTACTACAGAAAAATGCTAATAAAAATATATTAGAGGATTATTAGATTAAAAAAGAAAAAAGAAAAATAGAAAGTGACACTAATCCCATGAAAATGATTTGTTAAAACACGAATTCTCATATTAAAACTTGTTTAACAAGATTTCTACAACTTGTAGAAGAGTTTTTCTAGGAAACTATTTTAAAATGTGTTTGGGACATTTTTTTTGAAAGAATGTATTATTGAATAGTATATTGATGAAGAATGTGTGGTTAAAAATGAAGGAAAAATTATTGATGTGATGGAAAATATTATTTTATTGAAAAATGTGTGGTTGAAAATGAGTAAAAGAATGAGAATGAAAAAAATAATGTGTACCAAACAGGACCTTAGACCAGTTTCTTCTAAGGTGCATTTGATTAGATTTTTGAAAAGTCAAAAGATGCTTGTGAGACTAAGGATCCATTTGACATGACTCTTACTTTTTCTTTCTGTGGAAGAGTTGAAGCTATTTTAATTTTTGTCTTATAACTAAATTTTAAAAAGCTTTCTATTTTTCGAGGAAGTCATATTGGACCAGTTTTCTCTAAAATATTTTCTAACTAAAAGAAATACTTCCATAAAATTAGTTAAATGAGAACTGATTTTGAACATGTTTAATAATTTTTTGAAAGTATCTAGCTATAAAGTAACTTTCACAATAAATTCATCTACAAAAAGTAAAAGTAAAAACAAAAGTTCTGTCAAATGGGACCTAAAAACTTTTTTAACTAAACAAATCATTTTCAAAAAATTATCAAAACACGCTCAAAATCATTTTTTTAATCTCATAAGCAGCTTTTAGCTTTTCAAGATCCTGTCAAGGAGCGTCCTAATAAACCTAAGGGTCCATCCACCTACCCCTTAGATGTAAACATGCATGCTAACCCATATAAGTTGAGATCATCTTCTAGTTCAGCTCCAAACTACATGTATACAAGCACAAGAAATTAAGTGAAAAGGTTACAAAAATGTGCACATAATTACACAACTATATAAGCAACTATATGCAAAAATCAAATGGAATGAGAGTTTGGTGACATTAGTGTGTTAACGTACAACAATTGAGTAGAACAAAGTTTTGAAGTAAAAGACAACAATGTCTGATTGTAATAATAGGACCTATATGTAGTACTTTTTCTAACATTATGAATAATTCCAACATGACAAGTCATATCCTAATTTACTAATCGAAATCAAATTTCAAAATTTTAAAAAAAAAATCTGTAAGAAAAAATTACTGTCAACATAGATGTGAAATCAGAATTCCTTCTCTTCTGGAAGAGACAAAAGAACATTTTTAAATACTTATAAGAAACATTACTTATAAGTCACATTACATATATATATATTGGTAATGCGATCATACTGAAGGGACATCCATGGCGAGCACAAGATGTTGCAGAATCCCAAATGACAAAACATTGGACAAAAGTAAACATAAATATATATACCTAAGAATATTAAATTCAAGAAACCACAAAAATTTATTATGTGCACAATTTGTCGATCAATGTGGGTGTGCGTGTGCGTGTGCGTGTGCGTGTGCGTTCCAATCATACAGTTAAAGTCCACTCTAAGCTAGTCCTAACCGAATTTTGGAATAAACCGGATGAAGCGCTTCGCCTCTCACTTAAAGAAATAAAAGAAATAACTAATTGTGCTATTTTGGAGTTCGATTTATCTGAGTCAGTTGAGCCCCAACCCTTTACTTAGGTGTCTGTTTCGGAGGGAGATTTCGAAGAGTATTCGTCTTGCCGACATCAATATTATTGATATTGTTTGCACAGGCAAAGAAGGTTCAAGAGGGTATGAAAATTAGGGTTTAAGAGGACTGGATTAGGGTTCAACATGAAGATATGAAATACCCTCAATTGGATTATTTTCAAAAAAATAAAAATAAAAAATAAAAACAAAATCGCTTATTTGTACTGGGATTTTGATTATCAAAGAGTAAACACATCAAATTTTTTGATCCACATGTAAATATCTCCATTAAAAATAAAATTACTACATATACGAGGTAGAAGTTCAAGATGAAAAGCAGTAAAAAATGGAAAATAAATAAATAACCATTCTTGAAAAAGCAATATAGAAGGGAGAATTACATCTGAAAGCTGGATGAGGTGCCTTCATTAATGGTGCTCTTCTTCTTCTTTTTCTTCTTTTTGTACGGGATTCCCCGCGCCTTCGCCTGGGAGTCCCTTACTTCGCGTAGATATACGCGTATAGCACCACTAGCGAAAGGGTTCGTCTCTGGTTGACCTCCGTTCTCTTCGTAAGCAGCACGGAGTCGACCGATAAGGGCATCAAGGCTACCCCATGCTTGCCTAAGGGGACAAGTACATGGCCCTGCTGGCTCAACCTGTCCAAAAAAGACACAACCTTGTACATGTACCTTAGTTTTCCCGAATTGATCGAGGTATCGAAGGAAATCTAGTACATGATTATAGCTGCACTGGGATAAAGCCACTGGTGGCCTTTGATTCCTTAAGTACTGCCCAAAAGTGTTCCAATCTCGACGTTTTTGGGACTCATATCGACTCAATTGGGCTGGTTGCTGCTGCTGCTGATTATGATGATGATCAGCTGATGCAGAAGCTGTTCTTGATGAAGATCCTTCTGCTTGATCGTTCGACGTGGACATCGTCCTCCCTCGGATTTTTCTTTTCCCTATGATGAATTCTTTTGCAAGAGAAAGGAAAATCAGAATAATTGAAAATGAGCAAAATTCAAGTGGAAAATCAAATAATGGAAATGGGGTATTGAGGAGACATGATATGGACCAAGGAAAGTGCTTTAGGTCTCTCTTTTCTTCCTTGACAACACTATTTTTCTTCCTTTAAATGGTACTATCAGTATATTAATTTATATATTTCATTTTTTTTAAATTGTGCTAGCATCATTGATGGAAAGCAATCATTATCAAGCATATTAAACCCCGTTTGGCCGTAAAAATCAGATTTTTAATAAATTTTGATAAATATTGATAAAATATACAGATGAAAAGTATATAAATTTTGTAGGTTCCATAAAATGTATTGTTGAAAAGAAATTTGAGAAGAACTTAAATTTTAAAAAATGGAGGCCAAATAGTTATCCCCCGTTTTGTACAAATTATTTAAAACTCATTTTCAATCGTACATTCTCCCAATAAAATAAATTTACATGTGAACCTATAATTTTTTTTTCCAAAAAAAATCACTTTTCATAAAGTTTCCTCTCCAAAAATTCCCTTCATATTTTAAATCTTGCTGACTAGGAATGGCAAATTCAATAATTAACCCAAGTTAATTAGACTAATACATGGTTAATTAGAAAAAGTAAGACAGCATAAAACCATAGTTTTATTCTTAGTGTTTAAAGTGAATATGAAGTTGTCTCCCTTAAATTCTGGTTAAGGCTTTATTTGTAAGTATTTCATTTTTCGAAATATAATATCATCGCTAACGACGACTAAAAACTCCGTTCTTCAATATTCCGTCATTGTTAATGCACTTTTCTAGTGTAAATTGCGTACTCGATATACTATAATTTTTTGAAGATGACAGTCATTAGATGTCAAGACAGTAGCCATCTTTCATTTTTAGAACATTCTTTGGGTAGAAGTAGGAGTTCTTAAGGAACTTGTGGCTTGTAGTATTTAATTTTGTCACTTGTAGTGTTTTTTAAGAAGCCAATTAATTATAATAGACATGAATATTTAATTAATTAATTAGGTACATCCCATTGGAAAGAAGAACTTTCATATCTAATATTTTTAAAATCAATCAATTATTTTAACTTATTTATAAATAATTGATTAATTAACTAAATTTATTATAATATACTTCGTAATAGTGATGTCTTCATTCATACCCTCTATGAATTGTTTATTATGTTATATTGTTTAGCACTTGTTTGGATTTCCAGAATAAATTTTTCTCTCGTATTTTTAACCATATATTTTTCAATAAAATAATATTACACACAAATCCCAAATTTTTTTTTTAATTTTTTAATCACAGATTCTCTATCAAAATACTATTTCAAAATACATTCTGGAAAAAAAAAAAAGGGGCTCAAACATGCTGTTAGTTTCTATAAAAATATGATTTTTGATTATCGATTCGTCTTCAAAACATAAAAAGGCATTTTCCAATGTATAAACAACAATATTTATTAACAAATTTGCTGAAAAGGATTTATCACAACAGGCGGTGAATATATATATAGTCGTAGGTTGCTAATGTATCATTTTGCAACGTTCGTTGTATATTGCAAATGCACGTCGTTAAATCATTAACTGCAACATTCAAATCCGTGTTGCTAAGACATTAACGACAACGCACTTTTCAATCTTTATTGACATTCATTTGTTCTGTTGTCATATATGTCTGCTCTACAAGTAACATCGAATACTGCAATGTACATATGCACATTGTTAAAGACCTATATCAACGTATTCCATCCTTTTCGAGCAATATTTCTTGTACTGCATGGATATTAAGCCCCAGTTTGGTGGTTATTATTATTATTATTATTTTTTGAAACTTTTTGTTTGAATAATAAATTTTTGGAGAACGTATAGTTAAAAAGTATGAAATATTTTGAATTACAAAATTTTTAACGAAAAAGTTGAAAATATTTTTTTATTGAAATAATTTAGTGAGAAAAAAAAGGAAAAAAAGGTTGGAATAACTTGCCCATTAACACTTTGACACCTAGGCATATTTCATAATCTTCGATGATTTGGTTGACTCTAAAAGATTATGCTTATACAATAAGCAGAGAAAATTAGGTAACAGATAGGGCTAAAAATCGAGATTAAAATTCTCAATCTTCGTTAAAGTTCTGCCACGTGTTGTGATTAAGTTTAATTATGAGTAATGCTACTTGCAGTCGCTCACTACAGCAGTCGTCCTATGTGGCACACACATGACATGTAATTATTTGATACATTAATGTGGTAGTTTTTTACCACATTTAATGCATCAAATACACACTTGACATGTGTATGCCATATAGAACGACTGCTGCAGTGAGTGATTGCAAGTAGCATTATTTTTTAATTATTCCTTCTATCCCATTTATATAGGCTGGTTTTATTTTTTATACGGATTAAGAAATCTTATTCAATGTTATTAAAAAATAAATTTTAACTTTACTGATTTACCCTTATTTAATTATCGACAACTAGTAGTAAATTATTATTGGAAATAGTAAAAAAAATGGTATATTAGTAAATGAACCAAATAAAACATTTTCAATAAAGAAACAAGACTATATAATTGGAATAAGAAGATAAGGAAAATCAGTCTATATAAATGGGACGGATGTAGTAATAATTAGGATTAATATTTTTCCAAAAATTATTATAATTGTCAAAGCAGTCACAGCCGTAATAAATGCTGTTGATAATGCTTTATTATAAAATTAATAATTTTAATTTATAATTTTATCCAAGTGTACTAATGTTAGTGACGTTTTTGTTGTTGCTCGTCGGTTGTCGAGCTACAAGTCAATATGCATGATTAAGGGGAAAATAAAAACTAGTTAAAATTTAATTGAACAAAAGTTAAGGTAGTAAAAAACTTAGAAAAAAAATATTGTTGTCATATAATAAAGAATTAAATATAAGATTACATATTAAAATTGTTAATAGTTCGTTTTACTTGGATAAATTGATGCATAATTTATATTTCGATAATAAAATATACGTGCATGCAAATACGAAAGAGTAACGACTTACCGAAATCAAGATATGCGCACAAATATCAACTTACTGGCATGTAGAAATTATAAGGGGATGAAATGAAGCAGGGTATACGAATGCAAATCTCTTTAAAATGGATTTTGCCTCCTATACTAGTACTAACAGTATCTAATGGACATCTCAGTCTTACAGCGCTTCTTCAAAAATTGATAAAGCATGGTATTAATTTTGTCGGGCGAATCAACGCTTGACTATACTCTTCTATAATGGAAGATATCGAATACTAAATGTCACACACATTCCCAAATAATGTGACTCTTTAATATACACAATTTGCAATTGAAGAGTCATGTCTAGTAATTGCATCCATTGAAGATTTTTTCAATTCACACATTTAAATCCTACTAGGTGCAAGTAATGTGCAATTCACGTTCGCATAGTTTATATTTAATAGTTTTGTTTAATAATTAATTTGTTATTAATAAAGATGTAATTTTTTTGGTTAATTAAATAATTAATGATGTAATGTTTATGTAATTGTTAAATAATTAGATGTGTGATTTTGATGTTGTGATGTAAGTTGGTGAGATCGAAAAAAAATAAGGAAAAGTTGACAAATTTGGAGAAAAGGGCTAAATTGTAAGGGATCCAAAGTTCGGGGACTAAAATGTAAATACTTAAAAGTTGTGCCGACCCTCACGATAAAGATTTGAGAGTGCTCGGAGTCAATTGGATAAAAGAAGACGTCAATTGAATCAAATTTAGTCAAAAGATGATCACAAATCAATTTCCAACCGAAAGGTTATGCTCCGATATTTTAGTCTCATATTGAGACCTATTTTTGGCATAGAAAATGATCGAATTGGAGAACGATGTTTGAATCAAAGTTGTATCCAGATGAGTTAGCTTTCTAATGCATTTTGAATAGCCTAAATCGAATATCGGAATACAAAGTTATGATAAAAACACTAAAGGAAGGTGCATCCGCCTGTTTAACACAAGAAATTCCGTTACATAATCCGTTAAAACAACAAATTCCATTAGTTTTTCCGTTAAAAATAAGAAATTTCGTTACATAGCCACTTTTAATATATAGAAGATATATTAAACCATTAGTTCCAACAAAAACTGTATTACTTATAGAGTAATATATTGTTGAGTTTGATCCAACTTTATGAAATAAAAAAAGTCGTATTGTGAAAAAGTTGTATTGAAAATAAAATAATGCAAAAAGGAAAAAAGAATTAACTTGCAACGCAATTATATAGAAAACTTGTGCGTTCATTTTCCAGCACAGCGAAGAAAATTGCACACAGACAAGAAGGGAAAAGAAGATGTCGTTGTCAGTCCGTCATCGAATGTATATAAAAGAGAAAACTAGAGAAGAAAATGGTATGCACGAGTCTACGACGTACATTGAACGTTCTAGTTTTATATATGGTGGAATTATGTCCTAAATAAATTTCTTGATAGCCTAAAGTCAATCCATGAATATAGCTTTCTGTTGATAAAGCATTACTGATTTGAAATATTTATGATTTTAAAAATTATGTTTTTATTGGAAACTTGAAAAATATTTATGAAATTTCTATAAATTTTCTCTTTAAGTTTATAGGACTTTCAAGTTTTGACCTCTACATCTTACATCTTTTAGAACATTGATTAGAGTACCTTTTGGCTTTTGCGAATGACAAATCTTTAGTCGGATTTTGCATTAGAGGGACTCTTACTTTTAATAATTCCAAGGATGGTCCCTCATGCATTATGTTATTTGCTTATTTCAAAAAAGTTTCCATCAACTTCACGTATACAGAATCAAGAAAAGATTTGTTATATGAAGCCTCAATCAATAAAATTTTCATTGATTGGATATTTAAAGAATTAAAGGTGATCTGGTCTGTCCCTACTTACATTTATGATTTTTCTTCCATTAAATTTAAAATTAAAAGAGAAAAAAATAGACACACCTAGAAGGATACTCAATAGGACCCTATTGTTCTAAATTCTTCAAAAATCTATATTTCATTATTTTTTATTGAAAATAATACAAAAATAATATTACGATAATTCTTTATTAATTAATATATTATATGAAGTTTTGAATACTCTCAATAGTTAACATTAATGTAATCAGCACCGATCTGACCTAATCGGTTCAACCAGTGAAATTGGAAGTCGGGCCAAAAAATTCAAATTCAAAAATAAAAGTAAAAAACCCTTCAATTTGCCCAGTTTTTTTGAAAATCGTTGACTCATTTCTGATTTCACCTATTTAAATTTATGAAAATCGTCCAAACATCGGTCCAATAATCTATTTTATTATTTTTAAAAAAAAAAATATATTGGGTGGATCCCAGATTAACCCTTCGACCCTCTTTCTTGTTCGGATCGATGCCTCTATCTATTTTTAAAACATTGGTTATACCACATAGTCTTGTGCACATATTCTTTTAATTATTTTTATGGGTCCTATAGAATTTTATTGGAAGATGTCTAAATCTAACAATATTATAATAAAATATGAATTCCAAATCCAATAACGATGTTTTTGTGGGTCATCGTAAATTTTGTTGGACGATGTCTAATGAGATATATTAATATTATAAAAGTGGTCAAAATTCAATAATAATGGATAGATTTAGATGAATTAATAATGGATTTGAATGATGATTTCTACCACTAATCCCATGATTAAGATTAATTGGAAGTGACCTCATATTTTCAAAGTGTCCAAGAAGGCATCCATTCGATGGTTAGGGCGTGTTCGGTAGAGATTAAAATTGAAAAATTAGTCGTTATTGTTGGCTTTTACTAAACGAGTGAAACCCAATAACGACTATATTTTCAATTTTAATTGAATTTTAAATTTAGCCAAACATGCTCTTAGACCATGTTTGGCCCTCATTTTTCAAAATTCATTTTTTCTCGAATTCATTTTTACACACACATTTTATGTAATTCATAATTTTTATCAACTTTTTAATCATATATTTTATCAGTTTTTATTAAAATCTACTGAAATTTTAATTTTTAACAAAACCAAGCAAGGACTTATTTGTATTTTGTTAAATAGGAATAGAGCTTTAATTCATTAGATAATCGATGTGTTTGGAAATATCTATTTAATGACCAAATAATAAGAGTAGGATTTTTTTGTTTGTAGCATTGTTATTTCTCTTAAAGCGTTGCTCATCCCATCACTCGTGAAATCAAACATGATCTTTATTTACTTTCAATGTGTACTGCACAAATCAAACTAAATTCAATAATGTTGTAGGAAATTTACTCGAAATTAGGAAAAAAAAGGAGTGATTTTTACGGTAATCATATTTTTTTTATAAGACGAGTTTGAAGGGATATAATAACACAAATTATTCATAAACTTTCTTATCTTATCATGAATACAACTTTTCCTAAATACACCGGTGGCGGATAAAGGGTCCAAAAGACATTTAGTCGGGGGCGAGTGAAAAAAAGAGAGTTTCATTTTCTTTCTTGTTTATCAATCGGAAATCAAGACAAATCAGGCACTATGGTGAGACATGAAAACACTTGATCCTATTCCGACCTCGATATGTGGAATCGTCTTACGCCATATGTATTGAGATTGTTCGAGAGACATGGTCCAAGCCTGATAAAGAACTTCAAAGAATTTCAAATAGCGTGGAATATAAGAGGAGTGTTATGGATAACTATATTAGAATGAAAAAGAACATTCTAACAACTTATTTATTCAAATCTGATAACGCTTTTTGGGATTCCGCTATGCTAGCAGAGCGAATAAATATAAATCAACGTATGAATAAATATATGATAAGAAGACTTTTGAACTATATTCTACTTATTGTTCTTTCCCCTCAATTTTGATTTTACATTTTATACTCTATGAAGCTGGAGTAAGGCGCTTCTTTTTTCACCCACCGACAAATTTTAGTACTTATAACCGCTTTGTTCATCATATACTAGTTATAGGAGTACAAGCCGCATCAATAATCACAGATGTTTGAACATCTTTAAGAGTCCAGTAGCTGTCCACCATCCCCTTCTTCAATAAGAGAGGACTCGAACACTGTACAGTTACACAGAGAGAAGAAATATGGGAATAAAAAGCGGGTAAAGGAGTAAATGGGCCTATCTGGGCTTACCTTTAAACTTGTTAAATTTAAGTTCTACGAATTGGAAGGGGTTGACCATCTCATAACTAAGTACACAAGAGGAAATGGCCCAATGCTCAAATAAATGTACCACTGACTGCAAGTGCGTGGGCTATTTCTATCACCAAACCGGGTCTAGATGTTGGTTTGTCTATTATGATTTGAAGACACTTTCGAGTCATAATTAATGAACGACAAATTCGGCACCTTCGCTTCGGAAGAATAAATTCGATTCAAGTTTTAAAGTCATCTATCATGTATACTAAACACGTATTATATTAACGTATTATTTGCATCTATTTATTAAGTTAAACAATAAGAAGATCTTCAATACTTCTAAAAACACAAATAACAAGCACGTCCATGTATGGCAAATTTGGCATGTTCACTTCGGAAGGATACGGACGAAGGAGAGTTAGAACCGTCACTATGAACTATCATTTTATTAAGAAAATATTTGTACGCGTTGTCTTTATCGACGGAACTTACTTTCCCCCTCTAAATTCTAATACCAACTTAAGTTTCTCGTGCTAGTAAAATTTTTGAATCCCATCTTCTAGTTGCTTGAGATATATGAATTAAACTAATTTGCCTGAATTGATTTGCCCACCTGATTCACCTAAAGTCGCATGAGTGTGGAATTGACATGGGACCCGTATGAAATAAAAAATGAAAAGAATGCTTCCCTCCCCCCAATATGCAGGGAGGGTGTCACACCCTCCTTGGCAAAGCAGCTCGGTTCAAGATATATTAGGATTGCATGGATCATTAGGTCTACAACAGGGCATGTGTACATGCATTATTTATAAACTCATTGAGCACTTAGAATTTATCTTGAACGTCACGAGTGATGCCATCAGTCTTCACCCTCATAATATTTTTGCTGAAATCCTCTTTGTATGTATGTTCCATGCCTCCCCAAAATAGTCACCCCCTCTTCTATTATTCTTTGCTACTTTATTTGACCGATACATAATTAATTCATTTACACTGAAGCTTATTTTATTATTCATCAATTGCGAGTAGGCGAGTAGCGATCTTTCTTTCTCTTTCTATCACTAGAGTGGTCCATCATATTATAGTGCTCGACGATTCTAATAGTCTAGTACCAGTATCATTCAGGAAGGTAAAACTCGAGTAAATGGTGGAAGCGTCTTTTAACTCCTTCCTTACCGTTAGCCCCATGTGGTAGACATAGCGATAAATAAAAATATTATGATCAAACTTTATTAATCGTCAATAGTCTTGAATTGTCTCAAAAAATGCGAAAGTACAAAAAATTTGCGACGTCGGAATTCGAGTAGAATAGCGGTGACAAAAACTGAATTTTCTTGTAGCAAAATGAGCATTCTATTTAAGCTAATATTTGGCAATTAATTAATTAGGGGTTCTTCATTCTAGTGACAAGGGATAACTGGTGAAGGTGATTCAAATCATGCCATTGCCTTTATGCCTAAAGCAAAAAATAAAGTGGAAAGGATATTTCTTTTTCTTTTTCTAAATTTATTTTTGGGAATTGATGAATTTCAGCCTCTATTTTTTTTATTTTTTATTTTTGCTAAAGGGAATAATTTGGTTTATACAAATGCTTTTTTATGCAAGATTCTTTGTCATGATTTTGAGGTCAACATGGATGTTCTTTAATAACTTCAAAATAATAAAAATTTATTCACTGCTTTAATCAATTTATTAGAGACAGCATTTAAACTAACTACAAGATTATAAAAAGCATCGATACTTTTATGTTGCCCAATTCAAAATTAAAGATTGAAATTTATCCAACGATTGAATTACTAATTAAATACTCATCGAGTTATTAGTTTAGGATTTATCTTTTTAGCTACATAAAGAACTAGCATATGTTGGAGTTCGAGACACAAACGAAACTCGAAAATTTAGTATTGACGTTGCATAGCATATAATCATTTCAAAAATGAAAATACAATTCTTGCTTTTAAGCTGTACATTCACACTACGATGAACTTTTAACTTTTCATAAACTCGCTTGATAAAAGCTACGACTTCATTATTTTTCCTCTCTTCAATATATATATATATATTTGCCGGACGCACAACTTATTACTCACTTTTTGTTCATGAATTTTATGGTATTTGATGCTTAATAATAGTTTAAACAATCCCAAACAAACTCAAAAACCCGCTACTTCTAATTTTTTCCACTCAAATTATTTAGAGCTCATTTTCTTGTCAAAATATATTTTAAAATAGTGATTTAATAAAGAATATGTGGTTAAAAAATAAAGAAAAGTTTGAATTTATGTATAATATTATTTTATTAAGAATGTATGATTGAAAATAAGAGAAAGAAAAACGTATTTTAAAAATAATATGGACCAAATGGGAGCTAATTTTTCCCCGAAAAAGAAAAAAAAATGTTTATTACAAAAACTCCTTCCATCGACTTTGTCTATAAGAATCTTGTTATATGTATATCAAAATTTATACAGTAGATTACATAATATTACATAATACTTTATCATTTGTCAATTTTAAACACGAACTCATTCAATCTTTTACCTCCACCTCGTATTATTATGTAATCCTGTGTTCATTTTTTTTTACTTACAACTACCAAAATCCGTCTATAAATTGGCGTGTCCTCTGCATAGCCATTGCATCCCAGCTCTCTCTCTTTCTCTCTGCGATTACAGTCTCCTTCTTCACCAAGAATCTCACTGTCCGAGATTTAGGTACTCCATCTTGAACATTTCCAGCAATTTTTCTTGTCCTCAAATGCAGAAAATGAAAATATCATTTTCGAAAAAAATAAAATAAAAAAATAATCCATTTGCATGTGTATTCTAATACATCTGTGTGAGCTGCATTCTGTTTCTTTTTTCTTTTATGACAGAATTTTATGCAGCCATACTTTAAGTGTCGATATGAAAATTTCTGGGTTTGGAAATTAGACCATTTTTAAGTGCATCTATTTGCATGTGAGTGTTAAAAGCTCAAATTTTTGATCACTTTGATTCATTCAAATTTGTGAGTTTTGGACTCGTTTTTTGCAGGGTGTTTGGATTGAGAGTTAATGGGCACTAGGAATATGGAGAAGTTAGCATCAATTGATGCCCACTTGAGGCTATTAGTGCCTGGAAAAGTGTCTGAAGATGACAAGCTTGTTGAGTATGATGCTCTGCTTTTGGATCGATTTCTTGATATTCTGCAGGATTTGCATGGAGAAGATCTCAAGGAAACGGTATACATTTTTATAACTAAACCCTTTCTGGATTTAGAAATTTGACTTTTTTTCTTGAACTTGGTGCTGCATTGATTTTGATGGTAAAAATTTGATTTTGATAATGAATACCCAATTCATTTAGGAATCCTAACTGTGCTTATTAATTTGTTCTTGGTTGTATTGTGATTGTAAGAAGCAAAGTTGATGACGACTTGAGAAAAGGCCTATTGGAGTATTACATCAAAGACTGTAATTTTATGCTCCTTTTGATTGATTGATACTAGAATGGAGTCGATAGTATAATGAACAAGATTTTAGCTTCTTTTTGTTTTTCGGATCATGGCGATGGTTTTGACTGCTTTAATATGCTTTTGCATTAGTGGATCACACTATGCTATACACGGTTTGGTGTCTCACTAAATTGACTCCACATTATAAACACATTCTATATTACCGGAGGTCCGGAACTACGTAATCCGTTGATAGGTGTTTGATTTCACGATCAATGTAGTAAAGGGTAATTTATAATTTTTAGTGATAATTATAGGTGCAAGAGTGCTATGAGCTTTCTGCAGAGTATGAAAGCAATCTCGACTCACAAAAGTTGGAAGAGCTTGGAAATGTTTTAACGAGTTTGGATCCCGGAGATTCAATCATTGTTGCAAAAGCTTTCTCTCATATGCTTAACTTGGCCAACTTGGCAGAGGAGGTTCAAATTGCTTACCGCAGGAGCAGCAAGAAGAAAAAGGGGGATTACACAGATGAAAACTCTGCTACTACTGAATCTGACATTGAAGAAACTCTTAAGAGACTTGTAATTGATTTAAAGAAATCTCCACAAGAGGTTTTTGATGCACTGAAGAATCAGACGGTGGATCTGGTTTTTACCGCTCATCCTACCCAAGCTGTTCGAAGATCATTACTTCAAAAACATGGAAGGTTTGTTCTCCAATTATTATGTCTATTCGACTATTTGCATGAATGGAGGGCTTAGAAAATTTATAAATTAGTTTACTTAATTTTGATTTCTTTTTAAGCTTAGCCAAACTTGCTCTACATAATGAAGAAGCATATCACGTGTTTGATTTCTATCGTATGGAAAATCTAATGAAGCCCCTGTAATCTTCTCAATTCATGTGCTTGTATTTCTTATTAACCTACTCCATCTTGTTCAGAATTCAGAATTGCTTATCCCAGTTGTATGCCAAAGATATTACACCTGATGATAAGCAAGAGCTTGACGAGGCCCTACAGAGGGAGGTAAATTTCGGTGCTTAATTAGTATCCTTTGTTACTTTATTGACACGCGTGTACACAGACATGGTTTTTTTCCATTTTTGCAGTTCTTATTTACTGTTTTCTTTTGATATGTAATCGTCTTTCAAAAACCTTTTCTTTCTGAAGTAGTGAAGCATCATAATTGTGTATTGTAAAGCTCAAAACTGAGAGAACAACATATTTCTTATACTACTGCTTCCTCTAATATTTGGTTGCAGATTCAAGCGGCTTTCCGAACCGATGAGATTCGGAGGACTCCTCCAACCCCACAAGATGAAATGAGGGCTGGAATGAGCTACTTCCATGAAACTATCTGGAAGGGTGTGCCAAAGTTTATGCGCCGTGTTGATACAGCACTTAAGAATATAGGGATTGAAGAGCGAGTTCCTTACAATGCTCCGCTTATACAATTCTCTTCTTGGATGGGTGGAGATCGTGATGGTATGAATGAACATGCAACTCGAGAAAAGATCTATAACCTCTTCTCTTTGAGCTTAATGATTTAAACCTGTTTCAAATCGAATGCAGGCAATCCAAGGGTAACTCCTGAGGTCACACGTGATGTTTGCTTGTTGGCCAGAATGATGGCAGCTAACCTGTACTATTCCCAGATAGAAGATCTAATGTTCGAGGTATTCAATGACTACTTCGCAACTTATCCGAGATTTTCAAACATCTTGTTCCTGATTCAGCTTTTAGGCCTTATAGTCTATATGTGATTACTCATCTTCTAACTCATTGATTTTGGTAGTTGTCCATGTGGCGTTGCAGCGATGAGCTCCGTGTACGAGCAGACGAACTCCATAAATCTTCAAAGAGAGATGCAAAACATTACATAGGTATCCTCTTAATATGTACTAATTTCACATTTGCTTTTCTAGCTGAAAACCTTCTTCCTATAAATGAAAATTACAGAATTGGAGGCTAATTCAATGACTACTTCCAAATTTTGTATAACTAGAACATTGAATTTTCCTTTCATGCAGAGTTCTGGAAACAAATTCCCGCGAACGAGCCCTATCGTGTCATCCTTGGCGACGTGAGGGATAAGTTGTATCAGACACGTGAGCGTTCTCGTCATTTATTAGCCCATGGAACATCTGAGATCCCAGAAGAGGAAACTTACACAAATGTTGAGGAGGTATCTTCGAAAACACTGCACACACATTCAATTCATATATAACCTTCATGACATTACTTAACATAACTGGTCTGTAAGTTTCTTCCTGATATACGGTAAAAATCATTTCATAAAAGTTGTTTAATTATGTACAAAAAAATATGCATGAGATTGTGAAATAGCTGTTCGGTGTTTGCTCCTCGCCTGCAATGCTGTAATCTGTACATTTAACTTGCAAACATCTATGCTAATATTTGAATTTGCATAATGCTCTTCCATTTATAAGTAATGAAATCAGTAAATTCCAGAAAATAAGGTTCTTTCTGAATCAGTCTTGAATTCCATACAGTTCCTGGAACCTCTGGAACTCTGCTATAGATCGCTTTGTGCTTGCGGTGACCGCCCAATAGCTGATGGGAGCCTTCTGGATTTTTTAAGGCAAGTTTCCACATTTGGGCTCTCACTCGTGAGACTTGATATAAGACAAGAGTCGGATAGGCACACTGATGTCCTAGACGCCATTACCAAACACTTAGAAATTGGCTCGTATCGAGAATGGTCCGAAGAGCAGAAGCAGGAATGGCTCCTGTCTGAACTCAGCGGCAAACGACCCCTATTTGGATTTGATCTTCCACAGACCAAGGAGATTGCTGATGTTTTGGATACATTTCATGTATTAGCAGAACTCCCACCTGACTGCTTTGGAGCATACATTATTTCAATGGCCACAGCACCATCTGATGTGTTAGCCGTTGAGCTTCTACAGCGTGAATGCCACGTGAAGCACCCTTTGAGAGTTGTTCCGCTCTTCGAGAAATTAGCAGATCTCAAGGCTGCTCCTGCTGCCGTTGCACGCCTTTTCTCAGTTGATTGGTACAGAAACAGGATTAATGGTAAGCAAGAAGTCATGATTGGGTACTCAGACTCCGGCAAAGATGCTGGTCGGCTATCAGCAGCTTGGCAATTATACAAGGCTCAGGAAGAGCTTGTCAAAGTTGCAAAGCAATATGGAGTGAAGCTGACTATGTTCCACGGTCGAGGTGGAACTGTGGGAAGAGGTGGAGGCCCCACCCACCTTGCCATATTGTCTCAACCTCCAGACACTATAAATGGATCTCTTCGTGTTACAGTTCAGGGAGAGGTAATCGAGCAGTCATTTGGCGAGGAACACCTATGTTTCAGAACACTCCAACGTTTTACTGCTGCTACACTTGAACATGGAATGCGGATCCCAGTCTCCCCAAAGCCCGAGTGGCGTGCCCTTTTGGATGAAATTGCTGTTGTGTCCACAGAGGAGTACTACTCAATTGTCTTCAATGAACCCAGATTTGTTGAATATTTCCGCCTTGTAAGTAACTATAAATGGTACTTCATATTTGTTCCTTGTCTCTAATGATAATTTTAATAAGCATTATATTTCTTTTCGTTACTTTCAGGCCACACCAGAATTGGAGTATGGTCGGATGAACATTGGTAGTCGTCCATCGAAAAGGAAACCAAGCGGAGGCATTGAATCACTAAGAGCTATTCCATGGATCTTTGCCTGGACGCAGACGAGGTTCCATCTCCCTGTTTGGCTTGGCTTTGGGGCCGCATTCAAATACGCCATCAAAAAGGACATTCATAACCTCAATGTACTGCAGGAAATGTACAACAATTGGCCTTTCTTTCGAGTAACAATTGATTTAGTAGAGATGGTATTTGCCAAGGGAAACCCTGGTATTGCTGCTTTGTACGACAAACTCCTAGTTTCAGAAGATCTATTGTCATTCGGTGAGCATTTGAGGGCAAACTATGAAGAAACAAAGAGGCTTCTGCTTCAGGTAGGTACATATTACGTGGTTTTAAGGATGAAGTTAACAAGATTTTATTGAACTTTTTCCTCTTTTGGTAGATTGCTGGACATAAGGATCTTCTAGAAGGAGACCCATACTTGAAGCAACAACTTCGTTTACGTGATGCCTACATTACGACCTTGAACGTGAGCCAGGCTTACACTCTGAAGCGAATCCGTGATCCAAACTACCATGTGCAGCTGAGGCCACACATTTCCAAAGAATACATGGAAACAAAACCCGCCGATGAACTTGTGAAGTTGAACCCTACGAGTGAGTATGCCCCGGGGTTGGAGGACACCCTCATCTTGACCATGAAGGGTATTGCTGCTGGAATGCAAAACACTGGTTAAATTTATTTCGTTTTCTTTTTAATCTCTTTGTATGAGAATAAGACTGTGCCGTGGTGGTCACTGTTGTGCCAGGAACCTGCTACTCGTAAACACGCTCTATGAATAAATTTCTTTGCTCATATTCCCGTTCGCAGTTAATTTAGCATTGATTATAATATAATATGGACGATTCTCATATGTAAAATACAGTTTTACAAGTCTAATCCTCTTTACACATGGAATGAATAGCAAAATCCTAATCCGAATGCACCCCAAACTCGTAACTAAAGAATATGACTTAGGGTGTGTTCGGTAGGGATAAAAATCGGATTAAAATTGAAAAACTAGCCGTTATTGTTGACTTTTATTAGACGAGTGGGATTCAATAACGGTTATATTTTCAATTTTAATTGGATTTTAAACTTTGCCAAACATGCTCTTAATAAACAAGCATTGCAGTCAAATACCGATGAGTTAGTAGGTTAGTGAGATGTACCCGAATGATTAACACTAGTGTCTAGATGGTGTTAGTCCCAGATTAAGACTCAACTAGCACCAAAAGTACAAAGTAAAACCAAAAATAGTAAAAAACGTAAATATTTTTCGACCTAAGATTCAGTGATGCGGCTAACACTCAGTTCTTCGTTAAGTGTTAGTTAAGGATTACTCTTGAATCCATTAACATAGTCTAAATATATAACATAAAAGTTTAGATTATAGATTGAGTGACACAAAGAACAAAAATGAGGAAAACTCTTACAAGTACAATATTTGAAACCTCTCACAAAGAGGAGGTACTTTTCCATTAAGACACAAAGAAACATTTTTCTTTTCCACAATTTCTACACAGAAATTCAAAGAAAGAAAGAAGAAGACGAAGAACAAAAAGCGAGAACCAAACTAAACAAAAGTAGGACGATGATAGATCCAACTTTATGTGCTTTGATGAAAGTGGTCTTTTCACATTTTTACAACTCTCTTTTATTGAGATTCACGTTAATCGATTATGGTTTAAATCAAAACTTCGAGAATCGAAAAAGGAAAATAAAGACATTAGAATCGCATGATATACTCTTATTCCCTCTACAATTAGCAAGAAAACCAGCAGAGTTATATTAGCTTGAATAAAATTGTTATTTTTATTTTTTTACAGGGTGGAATTTACAAAATCCTAAAAATCAAAGCCCCATTTTGCAAATTATAAAAAGTCCAACTTCTTCAATTATTACGATCAAGAGTAGTAAAGAAGAAGGGACCATCCAATTCAACAAGAAAAGCCCTTTCATTAGCGTAAAATCTCCGACCGAAAGCAGAGAGAAAAAAGAACATTTGAAAAATTCAATTCAATGGCCAATAGCAATTTACCCCGGAGAATCATCAAGGTAAAACGTTGATCATCTTGTTATACACTCGATCCCTCCTCCAATTTTAAAAATTAGGGTTGAATTGTATTGATTATAGCGTTTCGTTATTTTTAATGTGTTTTTGTTTTTGTGATCTAATAGGAGACTCAGCGTCTTCTCAGCGAACCTGGTAAATCCTATTACATCATTATATTAATTTTTTGTTCGTATTTATAGATAAAGTCAATATTTGAGCTCAATTACATGAATTAGTTCGTTCTGTTACTGTTATAATGTTGAGGTAATCAGTGGTTTATTTTTAAATTTCATTTCTACTTCCTTGGTCCTTGATTTTGTATCATTCTATTGATTATATACAAAGGTTTTATATTTATTTTCAGCTCCGCTGCCACGTGAGTTTGGGTATTTAACAGCATTTTTATGTTCATAATTGATTTCCGGTGTTAAAATCTATTTATTTCTATTTCAATATTCTTTAAAAATATAAATAGGAGCTGTTTTCAATTATTGACGTATTATGGGCAGTTTAGTTTATAGGATCAGAAGGATTCAAGTTTAGTTTTGTAGTTCTGCCTGAATTTTTGTGGCAACTAGTTGAGGATTTCCTAATCCATCAAAACTTGAACTGTTTCAGAAGCTAGCCTTAATTAATTCGATTTTGATTTATTTGAGTGTTTTTATGCAGCACCTGGGATAAGTGCATCTCCATCGGAAGAGAATATGCGGTATTTCAACGTAATGATTCTTGGTCCAACACAGTCTCCTTATGAAGGTAACTGGAGATGCATTTAATTGTTGTGTGGGCAAGGATGATGTTTCATCACCTGGTATTCATGGTTTAAATATATGTTTCTATTTTGAACTTTCTCATATTCAGTCATGGCGTCCTTGTATTTTCTCCCTGTTTAATAAGAATATAGTTATCTATTTACCCTTCTACTTTTCTACGACTATTATACATGCTTAATCTGGAATTTACAAGTTTTGAAACATTTGAAGTGATAAGTGTTGCTCCAAGGCATAGGTAGTGCGTGAATGGGAGATTTTCTGAGAATTATTGGCTAAATTTGTTATTGGAGTTCTTTTTGCTGTGTGAGTACGAGTGTCCATATAAACATCTGATTCCTTATAATTATGATAGACCTATAGGCCTCTATACTTGTGCAAATTTGCTTAATACTGTTAGTAATTGGATTTTGTCATTGGAAATAGATGACTGTATGGTGGCAAACCACATCTCTCTCTTGTTAAGTGGGGTACATTTCTAGATTCAAAGATGTTCTTTGCACATGTACAGTATGCAGGGATCGAACATTAGTCATATTCTAAATGCCCATCAGAGGGTGTTACAAATTTTAATTGTTTTGAAGCAATTTCTATCTTGTCATTTTCTCCTTTCGACCTTTCTTTGCAGGAGGTGTTTTCAAGCTGGAATTATTTTTGCCTGAAGAGTACCCAATGGCTGCTCCCAAGGTATCTTCAAAAGGCTGCATATGATGGCATAATTATTCATGCAATTTGTTGTAAAAAAATACTTAATGGAGATGCTATATATTAACTTTTTGGTTTCTTTTATGACACACTATTGTCCCCTTTTGTTTTCGTAAGTTAACAGAGTTTACAATTTGGGATTGAAACAAAGTAAATAAGTCTAGAGAATTAAGAAGTGCATGCCTCACAAGTCTTAAGGCATGTGCCTCGCTCAGCATGTCCTAAATTCGTGGATATTCTCATAATCAAGTTGCTTTAAGGCGTGTTCATCATTCTTGTTAATCCCACTGCATCACCACTGCTGCTGTAGTAGTTTTTACCCCCCAATCCACCCGTAGCAAGAGTGAGAACAAGAACGAGAGGAAAAAGAGAGAAATTACGAGTCATATTATGCTTGAGTAGTGTGATGTTTTGTTCCTTGGTTTAGCAGCATGAGCTTTGATTATGAGCCTTTCCCTATCAAGACTTTTGGTGTTCAACTGCTGCATTTTCTCCATGGTTTTTAAGCCGAATCAGTGGCTGAATTATCTGATAACATCTGGGTTCTAGAAAGTCTACCCCACCACCCAAATGAATATTTATATGATACCCAAGTTACCTGATTATCACTGGGGAAACTCTTTAATTTGGTAATCTGGCATTCATAGATCGTGCTTTATGGAGTGGTTATGCAGCAATGCCAAGGACGTGATGAGAACTGATGATTTAGCATTGGTCCCCAGTATTTGCCTTCCTTTACTTTATCATATATCTCACTGGAACCTCCAAGAAACTACACTGGAATAATATATCCCTGTTTGGTAGAGATTAAAATACGATTTTTCGTAAATTCTGATGAAAGTTGATGAGATCTTGGGTTTGCTCCCCAATGGTCACCAGTTCGAGTTTCCTCTGGACCAGTGAGGTGAGTACCCAGCCGTAAACTTCAAGGTCTCGTGGGATTAGTCGAGGTGCGTGCAAGCTAGCCCGGACATCCACAGTTATTAAAAAAAAAAAATTGTGGTCCCATAAAATGTGGGTTAAAATTAACTGTTGACTTTGACTTGAGATTTTAATTGGTTTTTAATCTAATCCAAACAGGGGCTAAATTAGCTGGTTCTGGAAATTTTCTAATTTGGTGGGGGTTTATTTAATTACATTATAATCCTATCGCTGTTGCAGCATAGTTTGGATACTGCTTTGCGTGTATTCACGCATTCTTGACAAGTTGCGTGTCCATACTAATGATTTTACACCAGATTGTACTCCATTTTTTATACTAAAGAATGTGTATAATGTGCTGTAGTACTACACTTGTGAAATCTCATTTTAAACAACATTCTATGCATGGACTTTCCTGACTGCCAGCTATTTAGTGTTGTGTGAGTAGGTCTTATATGGTATAATTGATACAACTATTTAGCGATGGTGGTCTGTATGAAGTGAGCACCTCGCGTCTGTCCTGCAAATTTCACTATCGTCTTGACTATACATGCATGGCTCACAATTGTAACATTCCTCATAGCCCGATTGGAAATTATATTTTAAGCTGTGAGATTTAGTACCTCAAGTCCTTGTAATTGGTTGTTTCTTCATCTTCGCATGCTTTGTTTACGTCTCTACCATTCTCAGCTGTCAAAGTGGGTACAAAGAGGCCTGCTGCATTGATTAATGACGTTTTATGAATATTATTACAGTAATTCCTAGGGGAGTTATTCCTCTTGAGATCATTGAATAACCTGAATTCATGGTAAGTGGATGGTTACAATTGCGGCAATCATCGCAAGGGGAATTATAGTTTTTATAGTCATGTCACTTGATGGAAATAAAAATCTAGGCTTTATTTGCAGCGATTCTTAGTAATTGAAATCAGTAAAAAATGTAAGATCAAATTTAAAGGTAATTGTATTAGTTGAATGATGCAGAGCTGACTGTTTGTCGTTAACATCTTGTAACAGGTCAGGTTCCTCACCAAAATATACCACCCTAACATTGATAAGGTTCGTACTTCGTTTGCCCCAGTTTCAATTCTGTCTTTGTCTCAGTCTGAGTCCAATATTCAATTGTCTTACTGTTGGGTTTTCTAAGCAGCTTGGAAGGATATGCCTTGATATTCTTAAAGACAAGTGGAGTCCTGCTCTTCAGATTCGAACAGTTCTGTTGAGGTACTAGAATCTATAGTGATTTTATTTTACAAAAGCTTTTCACGTCAACGTAAGTTTGGGGAAATGACCTAGAACTGTAGAAAATGTAATTTTCTTACCTTCATTATTAACCTAAAACTGAGATAAACTAAATTGTTTGAAGAAGAATGATTCGAGTAGCCGACCCCAAATTTATTTGGAATAAGGTTTAGTTTGTTGTTTTCTGTTGTATTTGGTGGAAGTGCGACCCTCCGACTTATCTAATAGCCAAACGTCACTGCTGCACATGTTATATTTCATAAATACCCATAAATTTACTATTCTATTGTCTCCGTTTAGCATTCAAGCACTTTTAAGCGCTCCAAATCCAGACGATCCACTCTCTGAAAACATTGCTAAGCACTGGAAAACAAATGAAGCCGAAGCTGTCGAAACAGGTAAGCTGTTACTGTACTCGTAGAGTTAACATGCCTTGCTTATAAGTAGAAACTCAATACTTGTGGAAGTTCATATTTACTAAAATCCTGCAGCCAAAGAATGGACGCGTTTATATGCAAGTGGTGAGTGAAGTACATGGAACTCAGGGCTTTGATATAACAAAAACATGTATTTGATTGATGGAAATATCGAAAACTTTGAAGGAATCGATGATGCTCAAACTAATGGGAATTCAAATTAATGTTCTCAAAGGCTATAAATTTCTTTCCTGCTTTCGAACTATGTAATTGAAATTTTATAATGAGCCGAGATACTCTTGTTGTGTCTTTTCTTTTTCTTTGCTCAATTTTTCCCTTGGAATTGGCGGAGTATACGGTACAACCGGCATTGCCTCCTAAAACGTTGATCAGACGGTCAATATTTGAGACCCTTCTTTTTTGCCTTGTGTTGGGGATTTTACACTACAAGCCGTTACATGCCTTCGACTATAGGGCTAGCTTCTTGTCAATAAGATGCCGCTTCACGAGAAGCTTAGGGAATAGTACTGCACTGCATTATAGGTCTTTTTCATTTTACGGTACCGTGTCTCGACTTTGTACTTGTAGTAGATAACGTCCCTTATGTTGAAATAGTACTGCACAGTATTAAGCCCTTGTTTGAGTCCAATTCTTATAAAAATTCGGGGGCGTTCTTTTTGTATTTCAGTTTTGAAATCATTTTGGGTTTTGGATGTTCATTTTGAAATTGTTGAAAATGTGTTCTTTTTAGCATTTTGAAAAATTGTTTTGAAAACACCCAAAATGCGTTTTATAAATTTTGGCTTGATTATAACTGAAAACACCAAAAAAGACAAATTTGTCGTTTTGGGTTTTATTTGTAAATTTTTAACTTGTTTTCAAAAACGCGTTTTCGAAAATAGGAAAGAGAACGCATTTTCACTGTTTTGAAAAATCGAAAACAGAAAACGGCTTGAAAATGGTAAAAAGAACATACATTCATTTTTTCAAAACTCATTTTCGATCACATATTTTTTAATAAAATAATATTACACGTAAATCAATAAATCTTTCTTATTTTTTAACCACATTTTTCAAAAAATTATTATTTTAAAATACATTTTTTCTTCAAAATGGGATTCAAATAAGGGCTAAGAATAACGGGGGTTGTTGTGTATGTCGTTTTACTCTATTAAAATAATGTCTACTAATACATAAGATTCATTTTTTTTCTAAAATAATAGTTTAGAAGAAAAACGAACGTGAATCAAACAAGTGTACGCTCTTCTTAGAGAAAATTTCCTATAAAATGACAATTGAGCTACGTTACCAGAAGGCGTTGACAGGATGACGTGGCAGTATAATGTGGCCGAAATTGTTGACTGTAAATTTTTGAATTGGAAATGCATTTTAAAATTTGACTGATCCGGCCCAAATGCTTAACCCGTTTCACCCCCCCCCCTCTCCAAACCTAAAATGCTTAACCCGTATTTCCCAAATCCATTTCCCCCCTTCTGAAACCTTCTAAATCGAAGCTGCAACCATCTAAACCCTCCTTCTACATTTGCCCATCTTCTCCAACGACGCAAATTCAAGCTAACAATGAGAGGAAAGAACTACGGAGTGTGCCATAGCTGTAGAAGCAAGGGACTTTTTTTTGCGGAATGCCCTAACAAACGTCTCTGTCCATGGTGCAATCTGGGCTTCGTGAAGTGTTTTGAGGTGTAAAAAAAAATGAAGAACCAAGGTAGGTTATTCAACACTTGCAGCGTGAACTGTGGCTTTTGGGAGTGGGTCGAAGAGGGTGAAACGAGTGGTGTATCTAGGTCCATTGATGTGGCGAACATTGCTGAAGATTTATCTGGGTTGTTGAAATCACGTTGCCGTGTAACTGATGAAGGAGAAGAAGTTGAGATATCTGTGACGGTGAAAATACGTAATGGAAGAGCAAGCTAGATTTCGAGGGTTTAATGAAATTGTAGTTAGGTTGCCCAGATTGAATTTGGAATTCGAATTTTGAACGATGTAAATATTGGGTTGTGCTTAGTGATTAACCAATGGGTAGTATGTGAAATCGTAGTTAGGAATGTAGATTGAATCAGATGCTTAACTCTTGTAAATCATTTCATTTGGAATTCCACTATGTACTGAGTGTTAACTTCTGTTAGCATTTCATTGTTTCCAAAATGATAAATGCTATTTCAGTGTTTTCCAAAATTGCAATGTGCTGCTGAGTTACTGAGAATACAAATTGTCGTGTATGGGTATTGCAAAAATTCCACTGCCAAGCTGAGTTACTCAGCCCTGTTTCAATGGTTTTAATCTCACTGAACTGAAACTAAAATTCAGTTTACAGTGTATGTGTTCATTGAAATTCATTAATGAATTCAGAAATAAATATATTGTTGAAGATCATCGGCATTCATTTCGCAATGAATCAGAATTGGAACCTTGAAACAACAAGTCAGAGATAAATATATTGTTGAATATCATCAGTAGAGTTTGGCAATAAAGTTAACATCTGTAATGTTATCCTCATCAATGAAGTTAACATCAGTAATGCTTGAAATAACTTGAGCCAAGTAATCTTTATCCTCACCATCAACACTCAGTACAAAGCATACCACTACTATACAAAATGGACTAATCCATCTGATAGCATCCACTGGTTTCCCAAAACATTAGAAATGATAATATATCAATAGATAAGTAGATTCATAACCAAACAACAGAATTTGCAACATAAACAAAAAAGCAACTTCTTCTCCCAAAAACCGTTATTTCATAAATCAAATCTCAATAAACGAGACAAAAGAGGAAGACATAGTATCAACAAATATATAGAAGCTTCGATGCAACATCTTCATCCAAAATCCATACTAAATTTTGCTTAACAAAAAAACTTTGCACTGCAAATGCCTCAGACTGAGCACCTAATGTGAAGGAAGGTCCTACATCTACAGGTGCATTACAAACTCTCTTCCCTCATCCAAACTTGAAGTTGGTCTTCCACTGCCAACACCTAATGTAAAGGAAGGTCCTACATCATGCACTGGTTGTATACCCCAACCTGTAAACAACCAACTATAATATGAGATTGATAGAATAAGTCAAGCAACTATATCCACAAAACTTAAAGCTGGTTTCGTGTTACTTTACCTTGTGGATTCAATATAGGATTCGTTGACGATGGATTGATCGAACTGGAGGTATGTAACTGTTGCCTGAATTGATGACATTCGTTTCCACCCTGATAGATGGTCACAACATCTCCCACATTACTTGGTCGGGCCTTCGGTCTCTTGACTTTATTTGAACTTGAAGGTGCCTGCAAAACATTATTTGTTATTATCTTATATAGCATAGTAACTTTACTTTACTTTTGTTAAACAAAATTTTGGGAATGACTATAACTTTGTTTGAATGTGATTCCAATGGACTCTTCTTTCGAAGTTTCCTAGGTGCACCATTTCTTTTCGCACATTCTGGATCTCGCACGGTAACACTTCCATCCTCCTGTGATGAACCAGGCTCAATGGATGTCTGCCTAATATGCGAGAGCACACTTTCACTGCGTTGTGTTATTGACATCCCTGCCCAAAATGAAGTTTTCAAATAACGGGGAACCCAACGTTCTCTGTTCTCGTATAGACCAAACAACCATGCATTATCATATAAATCATACTTTTCAATCATCGCTACCCAGCCTCTTTCAAATTCGTCAACAAATTGACAATTATATACCAATCCGTGAATAGTTGCAAATATTGAACCCTTATCCATGTGGTATCCGAACTTTTCTGGCAATTTCTTCAAAATATGCCACAAACACCATCTATGCTTCGTGTTCGGGAAAACTAAATGAATTACATTTTGCATAGCCCTGTCTTGATCTGTAATTATCTCATTCGGAGCTTGGCCGTGCATGCACTCTAACCATGTCCTAAATAGCCATACAAATGTATTTGTATCCTCATTTGATAACAAACCACATCCAAGGAGTGTTGATTGTCCGTGATGATTCACGCCAACAAAAGGGGCGAAAGGCATGTCATATTTATTAGTCAGGTATGTGGTGTCGAATGTGACAACATCTCCGAACTCCTTATATGCTTGCCTACTCCTATTATCTGCCCAGAAAACATTCTTTAATCGCAACTCTTCATCCAAATCCATACTAAAGTAAAAGCCCGAGCACCGTGCTTGCATTTTCGAAAAGTATGATTGAATTGCTGCTGCGTCTCCTTCTCCTAGTCTTAAACGCCTAACTTGTTCAACATAGTTTCGACAATCCTTTTCAATGCAAGTCATCTTCTCATACCCACCAGCTTCAACGAAAGCAGAGTTGTAACTTTTGTGTAACGGGATTCCTGCGATGTCATTTACTTGAAGACGCCGTTTCACATGTGCACTCAATTCTCGGTTGCATCGATATAGCCTTGATTTCGTAGGACTTGTGCTATGATTGTGCTCGAGGTGTACCGTGTTAATTCTCCATACTCCGCGACTATCTAAAGATGCAGTGATCCTGGCTTTACATCCACTCTGAATGGTTGGTGCGGCTTCAAAGTACTGCTTCTATTTCTTATTCTGTTCCCTTCTCGACTACAAACAAATTAATATATCTCAATACTCCATCATCGTCCTTTTTCGAGTTCCTTTTCCTAACTGGGAAGCCTATGTCGTACGCATATCTTTTGTAAAATTCAAACATTTCATTTTCATCATCAAACTTCATACCCGCCTCAGGCACCTTCGCAATATCTCCCCCTACCATATCGTCAGCCATCAAATCCATCTTTTCAATAGCAACGTCGTTATCGGACCCCACCAAAATAACATCATCCACATATTCTGAAATTTCTTTCCCTACAACATAATAATCAATTATAATGTCAAACAACAGATAACAACGAAATCATTTCTAAAACCACAATTGAAACTTGCAATAATGTTCAATTTATTTCGTGTAAGGGTGGCAGCCAAAACCATATGAACTTCATAACACTTGAACTTTGAACTGAAAAATACATTCGCTAAACTGAAGTAATTTGTCATATCTAATTCGTCATCTTTCTCATCAACTATAGGAATCAGCCAAAAAATTAAACAACCAACTAATTAAACAACCAAAAAAATTAAACAACTCATAAGCCAACCCAAATGATACGACTTTAACAACAGAGGTGAAGCTTAGCCCATGTTCATATCCAAATAACTGAACAACTCATAAAAAGGGTGAAAAAATTTAAAAATGCATACGATTATCCTTTTCTGCCATCTTCACAGATTCTGTCCAGCTGGTGTTGTTTTCCAATTCCAACTGGTGTTCTTCTATTCTTGATGTAATACCCCAGACCAAGAAAGTTTAAGAGATTTGATAGGTACTACTCATATCACAAGGTGCACTTTCTTTTCCGGAAGTCCATCGTTGGAAACTCCACAGTTAAGCGTGCTTGGCTTGGAGCAATTCTATGATGGGTGACCCCCTGGGAAGTTTTCTCGGGGAGCGTGCGAGTGAGGACAAAGCATGCTGAAAAGACCCATGTTGATACAGTGAGGACAGTACGTCGTCGATATAACGGTCAGGACAGCCCGTTAAGTGGGACCCGGGTCGTTACAAATGGTATCAGAGACGTTTGCCAGTCGGAAATCGGGAACTAAGTGCTATGCGGGACAAAGTGCTACGCCATAGGACGGGAGCCACCTCTTGAACTCGTAGGAGCCACCTCTAGAATCTTAACGCCTGACAACAGATCTCGAGATGGACTGGCGCGACGAGGACGTCGCGAGTCCTAATCGAGGGGTGATTGTAATACGTACCAAGAGAGTTTAAGAGATTTGATAGGTACTACTCATATCACAAGGTGCACCTTCTTTTCCGGAAGTCCATCGTTGGAAACTCCACAGTTAAGCGTGCTTGGCTTGGAGCAATTCTATGATGGGTGACCCCCTGAGAAGTTTTCTCGGGGAGCATGCGAGTGAGGACAAAGCATGCTGAAAAGACCCATGTTGATACAGTGAGGACAGTACGTCGTCGATATAACGGTCAGGACAGCCCGTTAAGTGGGACCCGGGTCGTTACACTTGATGAGTTCACTGAAGTTGCGCGAAATAAAATCGAAGAATACGAATTCCAGCAGGTGTTCTCCACTTCCAGCTCGTTTTCTTCTCCGGATGATGAGTTCAGTGAAGTTACCGTGAAAAAATTGGGTTTAAAATCGAAGAATATGGATTCCAGCTTCTTCTCCGGATGATGAGTTCAGTCTCGTTACCGCGAAAAAAATTGGGTTTGCCCGCTTCATTTGGGATTTTGTTTTCATTTACCATTAGGAGTGTATATGGGCTTGACCCGGTTTCTAATTATGGCCCATCTTCATTTGGATTTTGTTTTCATTTTCAATTTTCAATTTCCCACCCTTTCCACGTCATCCTGTCACCCACAATGTCACCCAAAGTGGTGAAATAGCATTTTCCATAAAATGAAGAGCAGAGCGGACAAGAAAAACGATAACTGAAACACACTCCATGCGTCAACCCAGGTCTTAAGACATGTCTTCGTCACCATTCAGAAATCTAGGAGGATGGGATTCATTTTTAAACGGCTATATTTTCTGCACAGCTTGGATTATCAGTCTGCTTAAAGCTCTATCATTTCGTACACTGTACGAACTGTACCAAAGCAAGTCTGCAGAGGCTTTTATTATTAACTTCTGTCATTATTTTTTGTGGGTCCTTTTGGATTCTCCTTTGTTTGGACAATAGTGTTCACTCCACGTCACTTATTTTTGGTACTGTAGATTGCACGGTTAGATAACGAATATATTTGAGTTTGTAACGTCTATATATTAGTATACCAAACATGTCCTTAGTGTTCTTAGACGACGTGGGAATTAAATTTGGTATATACTATTTCTTGGCAACACAAGTCACAAGTGCAATGAATATATTAGTATACCAAACATGTCCTTAGTGTTCTTAGACGACGGGGGAAATAAATTTGGTATATACTATTTCTTAGCAACACTAGTCACAAGTGCAATGAATGAGAACAGGAGAATTCATTGCAAAGGTACACAAAGTCAGCTTCAAATGAATGGGCATGGCTGGATTCCCATGTTCTTTTGGACAGTTTTGTCTTTGATTATGGCCTATGTATTATGTATGTGGGGACAATTGGATGTTAGCCAACTTTAATGAACTGTAGAAAACCATCTACAAGAGGCTCTTTGACAATAACAATTCAAATATTGAGTGTTCGATTGGCAATTGGAAGACAAGATTGTTTCAAGCGCAAATGAACGAAAATACCCCACCAGAGAGAGATAATTGACGTTCCATTTGACCACAAGATGCGAATATAAAGCTAAAACTATAAATTTCTAAAGCTCGTGGAAAAAAAGAGAGAGAGATGCCTCCCATATTACTCATAATAGATTACTTGTTACTTACAATATGTAGGAATATCGACGTAATGATGGGCTCTAGCTGTTTTGCCCTCACAAGAACGGGTTCTTAAACATTACTCACCCGTCCATCGCTGAAAACACCACTTCCCGTCTAAATTGTATGTATTAAGAGCATACTGTGAGCATTCATCTTGAGCTACTATCAAGGGTAGGTGGGTGAGGTGGGGTGGGGTCCGTGGGGACAGTCCAGCCCGGCACTAATAAATTACATCAACTACACGCACCCCAAACCTACCCTTTAATAAGAAAGACCAACCATACATTAAAAACAGAAAAGGTCTCGAATTATGTAGGAAATAAATGTATTTAATACATTAAACAACAAATGATGAAATTTTTTGACAGGTTTTATTGATAAAATAATTGAGCAAATAAGCATCAAATATCAATGGACATCCACTTTCCACCAATGTTGTATGCAATGTACAGATTCTCAGTGCAAAAGCCCCACACAGCCAAGCCAGTAATCCATGTCTCTCTATATCTAAATTTCAGCTATAGAGACAACTTATAATTATATATGCTAATAGCTACTCGTTTTTGGACAAAGATACAATAGTAGTACGAGGCCGGCCTATCAGAAAAGGGGAAGTAACAGGAGAGTGGAATTCGATGAATGAATGAATAAATAAAAAGAGCAAAAGGGTACTAAGCTATGTCTTTTAACTCGGCTGGCATTCGACTGATATGGCTTCCTGTTGAGATTATTATGTAGTAGTAGCTTTGATTATGTAGTAGTAGCTTTGATTATGCCGTAGGTAACTAACAATCCTCGAAGTGGTGAGTCGAAAGGTGGTTTGATCTAAATGCTATAATGCCTCACAGAGGATTCAACCAGCTCCGGACTAGGGCAGACCATTTCCTTCACTCGGCTGCCCCTCTTGTATATCTTGAATGTAGGTACAATGCTGACATTCTCGGCATGAACGACTGCAGGGCTCTTATCGACATCCACCTTCGATCATATGTGTAAGAACATTAATAGAAGTTCAGAGTAAGCATGGAAACACAATCTTACTAAAAAAGAAACTCCAGCCAAATAAAATGGCTTCGACCACTTACCTTAAGAAAATTTACGGATGGATACCGAGCACACAAAGTGTCCAGGAATGGAGAAATCTGTTGGCATTGTAGGTTGGATGCTGCTTTAAAATGGACCACAGTTACACCTGATTATCAAATATTATTATTAGATTGCTCTGAGACGACTATTGACGTGTAAAGGCCATGGGTGTCATCTTGCTTACCAGGTGAAGAAATTGCAGCTCGGAACTGCTCAAGATCTGAAACAGACTCCACTTCTCCACCAAATTTCATGTTATAAACGTCCTCTCCCCGAGATTTCTTCAATGCAACTTGAGCATGAAATAAAGACTCGGCAACCTCATTGTCATCTGGGAGTTCCCCTTTCAAAACCTCGTAATCTCTCACAGCTTCAGCCCATCGTTCCAGCTATAACAAACTTCAGGAGATTAGATTTAAAGATCAAATTTCAAATAAAACTGTAAATGCTTCAAAAGTCTTCGTGGAAAATTTTAAAATATTCAAATATTTTAAGGTAGCATTGCACCTTGCTGTTTGAGGCAGCCCTTCGAAGTAGAGCTTTAATGTAGTTGGGCTGAATACGGAGAGCTACATTGCAGTCGTCCACTGACCGTTCCCACTGTCCAAGCTTAAACCAACAAGCTGCCCTATTGCAGTAGAGAACGGAATTTAAAGGATCATGCCTGAGTCCTTCAGCATAGGCTAAGCAGGCTTCAGTATACCTTTCCGATTGGAAGAGATCATTCCCACGAGCACGAGCTCGACCCACTAACTTCGCATTGTTAAGTATAAACGAAATTTCAACGTTTAGAGGGTCAATTTGTCCTGCTTTCTCGATGGCTCTAAGTGCATTGTCAAACCTGCAAATTCACCATCCATTTCATAATTAAAATCCTTATTTTTTTTGGGTGCCTGATGGGAGTGAAAATTCATGGATGACGCTCACCTTCCCTTTGCCAAGTCAATTTGGGCTCTGACATAGAAAGGGTATGCTTCAAAAAGCATCCCAAAAATTTTCAACTGAGAATGGGAAATGTTGGATGATTCAAGTTTAGGAATATTAGATAGAGCCAGAACTGCATCGTCTAGTTGGTTGAGCTTCAAGAGAGCTTCTGCTCTACACGCACAAAGCTGTAAATTCAAATTCAAACGCCTCAGTTACAGAATTTTCCATTTCCATTATAAAATCTTTATTACATTACATGAACAAGGATTTACAAAGCACCTGAGGCGACATGTCAGCTCCCGAAGCAATGGCAGCATCAGTTTCCTTCAATGCGATTCTCCAGTCTCCAACTCTCCGAGCATCAGCACATTTGGTCAGGTGTTTCTCCACAGCATGCAACTTCTGCAACTCGATTGGATCCGATTGATGCCCTGGAAAACAAAGGTGCTTCCGGGCATTCTCGACCTGTCCTAAACTGCAACCGTCAGAGGGGTTAGATTGCTTAATGCGTCGTGAAAACAGACATTACACTTATTCACCCCTTATTAACATAAGAACTAAAAAGTAACCCATTGCCTCCATGAAATCAATATGGTCCTCCAGACTACCAATAGGCTTATAGACTAGAGGAGAAACATACAGTAAACAGAGTAAAAGATCAAGCAAATCCCAATCACAATGGGAAACAGACAGAATACACAACAGTGACATTAGCCACAACAAAACAAAAAAGTCAAAATCATAAAGAACTGAAATCTAATCCAATCAGATCTCTAAACATTACTCATTCTCATCAATGCAGATCAGTATTTGCAACAAACTCAAATCAAACTAAGCAACAAGACTGTAAAGATATCAAATTTATAACATAAACACAATAAAGATTTGATCTTTGTTCATAGACTCACCTAAGAAGCAAAGATCCTAAGCGATGGTGAGCACGAACATAGCCCGGATCCAACCTAATCGCCTCCTCGCATTCCCTCACGGCCTCGGGCAAATGCCTCAAGCCCATCAAAGCTGCCGCCCGGTTGAAATGGTAGGCGGCATTGCCCGGAGATATTGCGATTGCTTTATCGTAGAAGCCTAAGGCATCGGCGAAATGACCTTTCTTGTAGTTTTCATTTCCTATTCTCTTCAACTCCTCTGGATCATTACTAATGTGCATTCCCATTTTCTTCACTGGCTCGCTGCCAACTATTAGTCCTCTCGAGTAATTCGGTGACGGCGGCGGCCCAACATCGGATTTAGATGCAAGACCGCCTCGTATTATGCTGCCGTGGCCATAATTCCCACTGCCAGAACGCAAAACATCGGTCTTGGTGGACCGGCTAACCATGCCAGTTTTCAAAATCCTGCCGGAGGGACAAATATTCCCGGTGGGAAGGACATTGACCGACGGAGAATTGACTGAACCCCCACCGGAGTGAATTAGCGGGAGTGTACTCCCAGAATAAGATCGGGAATGGCCAGGTTTGAAGTTACGAACCGTCGACGGGGAACTCTCCACGGAACAGCCCGAAAGCTCGCCGGAATGGCTTTTTTGGGAATCAGTCTTTTTCGGGAGAGTCGGGCTGGGCCCACTGGAATTCCTTCCGGACACCGATCCCGAGGAACTGGAACTGCTGCTCGTGGTGATAGCGGTGACTCCACTCTGGCGAGTCCTCAGCGGCGAAATAGGAGAGCCCAGATCAAGTTCTCGAAAATCCGGCTTGTTAACATTAACACCGGAATCTTCTTCATCAAAGCTCAATATCAACCGATCTGTCAGCTCCTCTAACCCTATCTCCGACATGGGTTCCCCTGAATTCGACATTTTCACACTTCCCACCCAACTTCGTCACTCTCTCTCTCTCTATAATTAAAAAAAAAAAGTTTTCTCTATTGGGTTTCTTTCTTTTTGCTCACTTTTCTCAATGTAACTCACCAATGCAAAGTGCAAGAAGAAGAACAACTTCGAGAAGATAGAGAGAGACGTAGCAACTTTGAAGACGACATGAAGTGAGAGACACGGAGAGGGTAGGAAAGACAGGGAGAGAGATGGGGATCTCGTGATTTTAATGAGTGAAGCAAAGAATGAATGTGAATTTTAGATGGAGAAAACAGATTATCTTCTTCACCATAGAAATGAAGAAGTTTTACAGAGAGAGAAAGTGATGGAAGAGGAGTGGAGGAGGAAAAGAAAGAAGTTTTACCAGCTATTTCACGAGAGAGACAGCCTTCTACATTTTCTCTCTCTCTCTCTATACATACAATTTTTTTTTAATAAGTTACTTTTTTATTTTTTCGAAAAATCAATAAAAAACATAAAGCCATATTTCTAATAAAAAATAAAAAAATGCTATTCATCCACAATCTATGTGGATGTAAATGATTGGTTAAATGATATGTGAAATTAAATAACTTATTTAATTTCATCTACCATTTAATGCCACATTAACGCCATATAGATTGGGGATGAATAGCATTTCTCATAAAAAATTATCACTAGGACTCTATTGGGAAATTAATTTTTTAATAATATTATTATTGACAAAAAATTATAGAAAATAAATTTTCTTTTTGAAAATTATAGAAAAACATTTGTAAAAATTATAAAAAATGCAAGTGGACTAAGAGTAGGAAATACCATGAATTTTCTTATATTTGCATGAATTAAAGTAATTATGCGTGGGAGTTTTGAAATTTTTTTCTTCTTTGGTAAGGATTATACATCAAATGCAAGCTTAAAGTCCACGAAAAACAAACGTTTAAAGTGGGGAGGATATAAGGTCGAATACACTTTTGCGAAAAATTCGCGAACTTTCTGCATTAAACTGGGTGCGTTGAATTCATACATTGCAGATTTTACGTACTATACGTCTCATATTAACATTGTATTAGATTTCATACCATCTACTCTATAAAACCAAGTCTAAAGGCATGCATGCCATTTAAAAAATATTAAAAGTCGTGGCAAATTGTATGGTTCAAAGATATACTTAAATTAAAAAATAAAATCCATTTAAAACAAGTCAAAATCCAATTGATCACTTCGATTGTGAGATCATGGACCATTGGACACAAGTACCTTGTTTTAAACGAGTTAAAAACTACATGAACGTTCGTTGAGTACTAAAGACGTGTTTCCCATTCATATTAAATAGAGACGAATAATACAAATGTACAATCGATAAAAGTTTTAAATTTTTTAATATTATTCAGTACAATATAATCTTATTGTACAAGCATAACGAGGCGTTAAGAATGTAACGTAAACTTGTTAAATTGCTTATGTTGACTTATAGAACGAAACTTGCAAATATGTTTTTAGGAAGTTTTTTTTTCCTTAAAATATCAATTATTACTTATCTAATAATAAGCTCATTTATCTAATAATAAGCTCATTTAAAGGAATGTTTGGCTCTCACAAACAAATTATGTGTACGAGACAACTCTTTGTTATCTCGTCCAGACGTACTAAATTTTATGTATTAAGAGTGTGTTTGGTAGAGATTAAAATCGAATTAAAATTAAAAATTAGTCGTTATTGTTGATTTTTATTAGACGAGTGGGACCCAATAACGGTTATATTTTCGATTTTAATTGAATTTTTAGTGTTACCAAACAAGTTCTAAATATAAACCCCGTTTAGTGGTACAATACTTGTTTATATTGAAATCAAATTCGAACTATTTTTCCAATCGAGTTCGAATATCATCTTCTTGAATAATATCTAAGTCAATGTAGAAAATAAGTCTTAAAAAATTAAATTATCCCACGATTACTAATTTATTTTTATTTATCTACTTGACATTTTTGGAATTTAGTAACATGTCACAATCAACTTATTTTTTATTTCCAACTTGAAATTGATCGACAAAAAAAAATTTCTTTATGAGGATTAATTAATGAGTATAATATATTGAGTAATGCCTATCAAAATTGGATTCTTGAAAACCACACGCTTCTTCATGGAAAACAGCTTATTTCTATTCCATACCTCAATCAAAACCATCAGAAATGATCTAATGAGCACTGGTGCTCATCTTATCCTAAGCACCGATGAGTTGGCACATTAATTCATTGGTGGATAAAGATTTTGTGAGTTCCAATCCACCAATGAATTAATGTGCCAACTCATCGGTGTTTAGAATAAAATGAGCACCGATTCTCATTAGATCAATTCTCTCAAAACCATATTACTTTAGATTATAATTTTAGTAAAGGCTAGTTTGTACTTTTTACTTGCTCGTTAGCATTTTTAATTTTTCTTTAAAGACATTTGGACTTGACTATTAAAATCAAAAGGGCCCCCTTTTTTTTTTTTTTTTTTTTTGTCGCGGTAAGAATTCTAATATTGAGAGATGATGACCTCGAAATCCGACCAAACAAGTTGCCAACACAATCCAGTTACCTTCCCGTCCGCATATGCATCGCTTGCACACTGGAATCCAATGTTAGGTTGCAAAGTTAACGTCTCAGAAAAAGTCCAACGATCGTGTTTGCACTCTGACAATCAAGTTAACTATTGGTACATGATAGAAAGAGTGCGGAGAGATGGGTGAGAGGGCATTTGGCTAGGGTTTAGACGAGTATGCCTTTTAGTGCAGCGAAAAATTTGGTATCTACATCACTACAAAATAAAATTTCAGATTATACTATGTGATGTTTCTAATCCAATTAATGGTGTGATTTGATAAAGAATTCAAGAAATATTATATACCAAATGAGCTTATGTAAGTGAATTTTTTTTTTAATATCCCTAAGATTAAGCTTCTCATTCATATTTTTTTTTAATTATAAAATTACTTCAACACAAAAGTTGTTGAGGATCTATAAACGATGGGTATGTGCTATTGATTTTTGAATTCTAGAGAGGATTCTAGATGATAGAGATAATAGAATGAATATAAAGAGTGAAGAATCGTGATTTAGGGAATTTTGACTAATCTATTAAATGAAAGATGCGTGTTGGGGGAACAAAATTATCACCGAATTGATTAACATGTATGAGTGAAGTGATTTCCTTATTATTATTATTATTATTATTATTATTATTTTTTTACTATAATTTATCAGTAATTTTAAGATAAAATTAATTACAAATTAATTCTTGAAATTTTCTCAAAAACAATGTAAGGGGTGATTAATCGACTGGGCCCAAGCTAGTAGCTTAATTTGATCGACATAATCCAATTAATATCATTAATACCCAGTCAATTAAGAAAAAAAGTATTTGTACAGAAAAAAAGAACTAGAATTGCACCAGAATAGAGACAAATGCGGCCCCCACGATGTATTTAAAAAGAACAAAATGTGCGAGCCCCACCCTTATGTGAGTGGTGTGTTGCAATTCTGATGATTTTTTTCTGGTTGTGCAGCAAAGCTCGTCAATTAATACGAGACTATTTGCCAATGCTGTTTAATTTATAGAATAACAAAATATTATGAATGATGCAAAACAAAAACCTAGTTGGATGACTATTGATTCGTAACATTTGTCAGCTCATCGAGTAGTGATATTTATCATTATGATGATAAAATATCAAATCAATGATGTGACAACTCATTATCTCTTACATCTCTCTTTCCTTTCCCCGTCTTTCATAAAAAATTGAACTGTCCAATCATATTATTTAACACATATAGCCATATTATCGATGTTCCATCATCGTAATGAAAAATAAGTAAAATAACATTATTCTAGTCGATTAGCTTAATCCTTCCATTTGCAATGCCATAAATTTCTCTTAATTCTTTTCTCACTCTTAGGTTATTTTCTAATGATGCAAGATGTTTAGTAATAATAGATAATATTTCAACCATATTAAGAATATAATATATATTATTTTGTACTAAACATATACATCAAAGTCAATATTGATCCCAATAGAGTTTTGTGTTTGGCGAGCTGTCTCCACACTTCACCTTCCTCTAATATTAAACGTTCATGTTTGGATTTTATAATAATTTTCGAATAATTTAAGTTAAAATTAAATAATAATTTTAGTTACATATTTATAACTATTAACTGTTTATTATCTACAAATTTCGTAGGATTCATTAAAATTTTTGACACACTCGGTCGATTAGATAATACAGAAAGAAGCCTGCAAATTAATATTTAAGAAAGTATTAATCCGTACTCGACAACCTTTTTTGCACATAATTAATCCAAAACCACCTTTAGTAAACCTATTAATTAAAACCTAAATCTTTCTTAGCCCACAGATTAAGACACACCACTCCAAAATATAGTATTATCCGTGTGAAATTCACTAAAGCGATTTTTTTTTATTATGTAGCCATTTGGGCGGCATGAAGAAGAGAAAATGTAACATAGGATGTATCGAAGTTTGCAACTAGGGATTTACTAAAGTTTAAGGATCTTGCAGACCATGTTCCTCACATGCATGTTCTCGTTTTGAGGATTTCTTAACGGGTAAAATTGTCCATTCAAATCATGATATCTTATAGAACTATCCGTTTCGAATCACCTAAAGGACCTGAAACGTGACGTGTACCGATGACAAATGCTAAAACAAAGTGCCAAGCCCATCATCAAGATTAACTTTGACATGTTCATATCCAACCGCTCAAATTACGACACCTTAGACAACGAGTGAATTCGTCCATCCACTCGACATCTCGTGACTTGAATGAACAATCCTATTACGTGGGCATATAAAATCATCCACTCGTTTGGGATAGAAATGAAAAGAAATTGAAAAGGGTGATGAATTTTCTTCATGAAATTGATCCAACTTTGTCCTAGAGATTTTTGTGTTACATCTTCAGGTTTAAGAGTCCTGCTCCAAAAGAAATTTCAGATATTTTGCAGAAGTAAAATAATGCATGCAAGGTTCTCGGGTATACTATATCTGAAACCCTATTGGCGGTTTTAGTGGACAAGGGGCTGTCAAATAGGCTGCAAAGGCACGTGATGACAACATGGCCATAGAAGAAGAAACCATGATTTCTTCTCCGGGTTTGGGGTGGGGTGGGTGACGCAGTGTGGAATCCTTTTCAAAAGCTCTGTATATGTATGCCAATGAATGTGTAATTTTGGCTCCTTTTTATTTTCTGATGGTTCTATCCTTATCTTTCTACTCAAGATCATGCTCCTAATATCTTCCACTATAATTCAATTGGAAGGGTCCCCATTAATAATACAGGAGAGAAGAAACATGTATAGTATTACCCTACTCAATAAACTCGACCCTATATCCAGTACTTTCTAATTCACCGTGAACGAGTCTGAAAAGATTATAAATCTTAAAACCAAGCAGAATATATTCTGAGGAATATATGAGAAACCAATACAAGGTTGTACATCTTGAATGCCTGAGAGACATTGAGCTAGAAATAGTAAAGGGTATACGGATCACAAATTTTTAAGGAAAAATAATTCAGATGTCAAGAGTTTTCGTGTATTGTACACAGTTGACTGATTGCACTTCTTCCAAAAAATGCCTCCATTTTGGGATTATGGACAAGTCTCGATCAACATTTTCCAGCAATTTGTTTAGCATTTATTAAAATCATATCAATGTTTTAGCTTTACAGATACATACAAACACCGGTGTGGCAATTTATGTATCTCCTGTCTGATCCTAGGACACACAGGATTCCTCAATAGGATAATCTGTGTTGATAATGGTGGTAATAAGTTAAATACTGTTCTGCACTTTCAGGGTACGAATAATTTATCTCTTAACCGAGCTCGGTAGTACTTGAGGTTATAGTTCACTATCAAACATGCCATTCTAGTTTAAGTTAAAGTAACTTGTGCCTGTCAATGAATATGTGTTTCTTTTTCCCTGGTATTTTTAGGCAAAGATGCATTTCCAAGATAGTTCTTTTAGATCTGAGTTAATTGGAGTCAGAAAGTTGAAAATTATTAGTATTTTCATTGTTTTCATGTGTCTATCTAAGTAGAAAGCGAAAAATCAGTGCAAAAACGAGGTCCGAATGTGCCATCAATGAACCTGCAAGAATTATCAAGAACCCAGGATTATTCGTTAAAGAAGGTCAAGATAAATCTCCTATGTCCATTATGGAATATGATAAATATTAGTAGGGGGTCGATTATAAGATTTTTAAGGGTGTTTATGAAAGTTTTAATAACTTTAGTGTAAACTAAATTTTTTAAAATCTTATGGTAATGCAAACCACCCCCCCCCCCACCCCCCCAGTCCCTACATACCAAAAGGGCCAGCCCAGATTTACACAATGCATGTGATCCATGAAACAGAGACTTTCACAGTGGGCCAACTCCACTCTCCCCGTGGAGCCTTGCCAACTAAACTTAATACCCCAACACATGACGGCCTTTTCGAGTGCATCAGAGCAAGGCCAAGAAAACCGTACCCCTTATGATTTACTCAGCTTCAATTGGCCTGCAATAATGCAATAGTTCAAAGATTTGTCCATAGGTTTCAGTTACATTAGAGTGTATCTTTTACACATACCATATAACCCTGGGATAGGCATCTCTAGTCCAAATGTAGTCAATCCATTCTATGAGATGGCGGGCTAAAATTCAGTGAGGAACCATTTGATGGATTCAGAGCCGGTCTTAAATTACTAAGGGCACAGTCAACTCAACTCCTACTTCCGATGGCATATATTCATCATCTTCTCGTCCGGCTTATCTTTCCCAGTACTTCGTTGCATTTTGTACATAATATTTTATGTTTTTCCAATTTTTCTGGTTGGCCATGGCTTATCACAGACATATCAATAATGAGAAACAATTGGAAACTCTATGAATATATTAGGCTGTAAAGTCAACTAAACAACCTAATATGCGTTCACAAATGTCGCTAACACAACCAGTTTTTATCAATAGCAGTCAGTAGCACGTGAGAGAGGAAGTCAGCAAATAGAAGCATGAAATTGAAAAACTCAAACTTCAGCTACGAGGACAGAATCACGTGATCAAGAAATACAAGACTAGAAATAAGATTGTAGAGAAGGGTGAATGAAGAGTACTTTACTGCTCTATCTTTCATAAGCAAAAAGAATATAGTTTGTCACAAAGATGCAAATTGAGATTGTTACCGTATATAGCTAGAATCGAATTTGGAAACGCTGATTTTTAGGAATTATGTTTGTTTCCTTTTATTTCCTTTCCTTGTATATTCAATGTTTGTACATTATTTATACACTAACCACAGCAATAGAAAGCAAGTTAATTTGACATAAATTCTCTCAATTGTTCGAACCTTTTTGACATGGTATCAGAGCCTACCTGTAGACATCGCTGAATCAATTTTTTTTCCGGTTTTCTTCTGCCTTCACCGTAGTCGGCTTCTTCTGTGCTTGCCTTCCTCCTTTGGGTTTTCGAGATTGCTGTCGATTCTCGTTTCTGTGGTGATTTTTTTTGGGATTCTAGGTCGACCGATCTGTGGTCGACAGCTTCTTGTGTTCCGGTCGCCGTCTTCCGTGCGACGGTGGTGGTCTTCGATTACCGTTCGTTCGCCGTTCGATCGCCGGTTGAGGTTTGGATTTCATCCTCGCCGACGGGTTGTGTGTCACTCTCTGGGTCTCTCTGTGTTCGGCTTGGCAGTGAGTTCCGGGTATTTAGACTGAGGCCTGGATTGGCTGTGGGCTCCGGGTATTTGGGCTGGACTTTTCCTTTGGTGGGCCTGTTTCAACATTTTAGTTGGGTTTTGTCCGTGGGCTCTTTCTTGATTTGTATTTCTATTGTGCTGGGTTGATTATTTTATTGGGTCGTGGTTGATTTGTTTCTTAGGTTCATTCTTTTATCATGTCATCAGACAAGTTAGATTCTTTTCTTACTCGGTTTAATGGCAAAAATTACTCGGCTTGGGAGTTTCAATTTCAAATATTTGTCAAAGGAAAAGAGTTATGGGGTCATCTCGATGGAAGTGATCCCGCTCCTACAGATACAGAGGCTTTGTCCAAGTGGGAAATCAAGGATGCTCGGGTTATGACTTGGATCATTAGTTCCGTTGAGCCTCACCTCATTCTCAGTCTGAGGCCTTACAAAACAGCTGCTGATATGTGGGGTTATCTTAGCAAGATTTACAAACAGAACAATACTGCTCGACGTTTTCAATTGGAATTTGAGATGGCTAATTTTACACAGGGAAGTCTATCAATTGAAGAATATTTTTCAGGTTTTCAAAATCTTTGAATTTGAATATTCCGATATTGTTTATGCCGAGGTTCCTGCTGCAGCTCTATCTGCTGTTCAAACCGTGCATGAGCAAAGCAAGAGGGATCAATTCTTGATGAAGCTACGTCCTGATTTCGAAGTTGTACGATCTACTTTGATGAACCGCCATCCTGTCCCATCTCTAGATACTTGTTTGGGTGAACTTCTTCGTGAGGAGCAACGTATAGTTACCCGGGCTACAATGGAACATAGGGATACTGTTAGTGGTCCTGTTACTGTAGCTTATGCAGCACACGGGAGGCATAAGGGTCGCGACATGCGTGCTATCCGGCCATAATCGTAAAGGTTTTGGTCACATTGCTCGGGATTGTAAGAAACAATGTCATTACTGTAAGAAACCAGGTCATCACCTCTCTGTTTGCCCCATTCGACCTGAAAGGAAGCATACCGCTGCTTATCATGCCTCCACTGGTGCCTCTAGTTTTGCGTCATTGCCTGCTGCCTCACACGTTGTTCCTACTCCCGCTTCTACATCCACCCTCACCCCTGAAATGGTACAACAAATGATCAATTCTGCCTTCTCTGCTTTTGGCCTCTCAGGTAACACAACCTCTTCTAAACCTTGGTTCTTTGACTCCGGCGCCTCTAACCACATGACCAATACTGTTAGTCCTCTTTCCAATGTAAGAGCATATGATGGCAATCTCAAAATTCACACCGCTAATGGTAGTTCTTTGTCTATCAGCGCTGTTGGTGATCTTTCATCTTCCTTAACTAATGTTTTTGTGTCTCCTAACCTCTCTACAAATTTAATTTCGGTTGGCCAATTAGTTGATCATAATTATGATGTTCATTTCTCTCGCTCTGGTTGTGCTGTGCAGGATCCGGCGTCCGGGATGACGATCGCGAAGGGGCCTAAAGTGGGACGCCTATTTCCCTTGCATCTTTCTCCTTCCCCTAGTTCTCACTTACTTTCCTTTGCATGTAACGCTATTCGTACTGATTCTAGATTGTGGCATAAGCGTTTAGGCCACCCAAATTCTGATGTACTTCGTACTTTATTTCATTCTGCCTTATTGGGTAATAAAGCATGTTCTTCTGATCTTTCTTTTGATTGTACTGCATGCAAACTTGGCAAAAGTAAAGTTTTACCTTTTCCCTCCCATGGATCTCGTGCCTCACAATGTTTCGAAATTATTCATAGTGATGTTTGGGGGGTTTCGCCTATTATTTCTCACGCACGTTATAAGTACTTTGTTACATTCATTGATGATTTCAGTCGCTTTACTTGGGTTTATTTTTTAAGGGCCAAAGCCGATGTCTTCTCCGTCTTTCGGCGTTTCCTTGCTCTTCTTGAGACTCAATTTTCTCGCGGCATACAGATCTTGAGATCTGATTACGGGGAATATATGTCCAATGAGTTTCAAGCCTTTCTCCAAGATAAAGGTATCATCTCCCAGCGTTCTTGTCCTTCGACGCCACAGCAAAACGGTGTTGCTGAAAGGAAAAATCGTCATCTACTAGACATGGTGCGAACTCTTTTACTTGAATCCTCTGTACCTTCTCGATTTTGGTGTGAAGCACTTTCCACAACCGTTCATTTAATTAATCGTTTACCCTCTCCCACTTTAAATCATACCTCTCCATTCTTTCAGATGTATGGTCATTCCCCGTCTTACTCTGATCTTCGTACATTTGGTTGTGTTTGTTTTGTGCATCTTCCTGCTCCAGAGCGCCATAAACTTACTGCCCAATCTGTTAAGTGTGCCTTCCTTGGCTATGCTGTCTCTCAAAAGGGTTATGTTTGTTATGATCCTCATGCTCAACGCCTCCGTATCTCCAGGAATGTGGTTTTCCTTGAAAACCAATATTTTTTTCCGTCTCATGTTACGCTACCATCTACATCTTTATCTGTCCTGCCTACCTTCTCTGATTCCCCCACTACTTGGGCACGGTTTAAACCAGGCCTTGTCTATGAACGCCGTAATCGAGCGTCTGACCCCGCTTCTTCTGTGCCTCCTTCCGATCTCGCCCCGGCACCTGATCCTCCTACGGTTCCCACCTGTCTTCGTCGGTCTACACGTCCTTCTCGACCACCTGATCGGTATGGTTTCTCATCTCCTGTTTCTCCTGTGGCTACTTTATCTGCTATTTCCATTCCTTCTTCATATAAACAGGCTATGGAACATCAGTGTTGGCAAAATGCAATGCAAGCAAAACTTCAGGCACTTGAGGAGAATCACCATGTTGTGCCTTGTCCTCCTACAGTGAAACCTATTGGGAGTAAATGGGTTTTCTCTGTGAAACTTCGTTCTGACGGCTCTTTGGATCGGTACAAAGCTCGTCTTGTCGCTCTGGGTAACAGACAGGAGTATGGGGTTGACTATGATGAGACATTTGCTCCTGTCGCCAAAATGACCACGGTGCGAGATAGTATTGGCTATTGTCGCCTCCCAATCTTGGAAACTCCATCAGTTGGATGTGAAGAACGCCTTTCTTCATGGCGACCTTCACGAAGTAATTTATATGAAGCTTCCCTCTGGTATAACTACTTCTTCTCCTCACGATGTTTGTCGACTACGACGTTCTCTGTATGGGCTCAAGCAGGCTCCTCGGGCTTGGTTTGAGAAGTTTCGTGGCACCCTTATTACCTTTGGTTTTACACAAAGTCAGTATGATTCTTCTCTCTTCCTCCACAACTCTGCATTGGGCATTGTACTTCTGTTGGTTTACGTGGATGACATCATCATTACTGGCACAGATTGTAGTTTCATTTCTAAGCTTCAACAGTTATTGCATGCCACTTTTCACATGAAAGATCTCGGCCAACTCACATATTTCTTGGGCCTCGAAGTTCATTATCGAGATCAGGGTATTTTCTTAAACCAGCATAAATATGTTCAAGATCTGATTGCATTGGCTAGTTTGGAGGATTCTTCTTCTGTAGATACCCCTATGGAAGTCAATGTAAAGTACAGGAAGGATGAGGGGGCTCTTCTAGACGACCCTACTCTGTATCGTCGTCTGGTTGGGAGTCTTATCTATTTGACCACCACTCGCCTAGATATCTCTTATGCCGTCCATCAGGTCAGCCAGTTTATGTCTTCCCCTCGGCATCTTCATCTTGCGGCTGTTCGCCGTATTGTTCGCTATCTCCGTGGATCATCTACTCGTGGGTTGTTCTTTCCTAAAGGGTCTTCTCTTCAGCTCTTAGCCTATAGTGATGCTGATTGGGTGAGTGCCGGATACACGTCGGTCTACTACGGGTTGGTGTATGTTTTTGGGTGATGCATTGATCTCTTGGAAATGTAAGAAACAAGATCGTGTTTCTAAATCGTCTACTGAGGCTGAGTATCGTGCCATGTCTACAGCTTGTTCTGAGATTATTTGGTTACGTGGTCTTCTGGCCGAACTTGGGTTTCCTCAATCTCATCCTACTCCTCTCCATGCGGATAACACTAGCGCTATTCAGATTGCAGGCAATCCCGTCTTTCATGAACGCACCAAACACATTGAGGTTGATTGTCACTTTATTCGTGACACTTTGACGGATCACGTGATATCCCTTCCCTACATTTCTTCTGCTCTTCAGGTGGCCGATATTTTCACTAAAGCAATGACTCGACTACGGCATCAATTCCTTGTTGGCAAATTGCTGTTGGTTGATCTCCCCGCATCAATTTGAGGGGGGATGTTACCGTATATAGCTAGAATCGAATTTGGAAACGCTGATTTTTAGGAATTATGTTTGTTTCCTTTTATTTCCTTTCCTTGTATATTCAATGTTTGTACATTATTTATACACTAACCACAGCAATAGAAAGCAAGTTAATTTGACATAAATTCTCTCAATTGTTCGAACCTTTTTGACAGAGATATCTTGCAAGAATTGAAGATATTACTATTTTCTATCATTTGTGTAGGTTGAAAATCCATTGATATTAAATTTTAATTCAGAAACAACTACGTCAACATTTCCTTCTGACAAATTTAATGAGATGATAAAGTACAAGGGGATATCGAGTGCTGAGGCAATATATGCTGCAAAAACATCTCACTTCTCAATGGAGAAAGCACTCTTGGAAACACAGGTTCAGTTACCTGAATCTTGGTAGGAGCAGCAAAGAGAGTTAATCATCATCATCAGAAGGTAGAGTTGAGGTTTTTGAACAACTATCTTTCTCATGAAGTTCCAACATCTTTTTCTCAGGGTTGCAGAGTCCTAGACATAATATTACCAAGATTGTCATGCTATAGCTAAGACTTCAAAGCAATGCACTATTGGCACCTATAACAAAGTTTAACAAACAGCGAGTTATACTGTACAAAATCAATTTGGAGTGAGCCACGTAGAAGAACAGTGTAGTTTGTGCTCAATCAGTTAATAACCTATTTATTGGAATACAATTCAAGATGGAGGATTGGAAGAATTTCCAACAAAATTCATAAACAATGGTCAACATATATCAGTATATGGCCATATTCATCACTGATACTAGTAATTACTAGCATCAAGCTTTAATACGAAATCGATTCATTACCGAGCATAATTAAGCACCTGGAACAATATTTATGCAGAACTCTTTTTGAACTACTAGGAACGATGTACCTGAACACTTGGGAATATCCCAAACAGCTATAGATGATGGCGTACACTCTGGTTCACATAGCTTCCGATTATCCTCATGATTGACATTCATTGAAAGCATCCATGAACCAATGGTAACATCTTCATTGCTAAAGATCCGGAAACTGTGTATCAAACACAAGTAAATATTTTGAATCAGGGGCTTAGAGCCCAGAAATTAAAAAGGAATACCACGGTATCATCTTGTGCAAATAAAAAATGATTTAAATAACTAATGAATGAAAATTGAATTAATCATACATAGAGTGTGTTTGGTAGGGATTTTTGGGGGGAGAATTGATTTTTGAATAGTGATATGATGGGAAATGTGTGGTTGAAAAAGAAGAAAAAAGTATTGATGTGATGGAAAATATTATTTTATTGAAGAATGTGTGGTTGAAAATGAGAATTGATTTACTGTAGAAAATGAAAATTTTTACCAAACAGGCTCATAATCGGTTCTCTCCATCAGTATTCTGTAATTACATTCTGCAGAAACTACTTGAAAGAGAAAGTAGCACTCAGCTAACCCACAGCATGGCGGAGGATCATTCCAGATGAAAGAAACAAAAAACTCAAGTTAACCCAAAACAAATATTCTCATGTAAGCCCTCTTGTAAGCTGACACGGGTAAAGTACAAAATGACCACCTTCAATATTGTCTTTTAAAATAACTTCTTTATACATCAAATGTTCAATTTAACCTTATTAAAAATAGCCTCCACTTTCACCTTTACCTTCCACGAGTCATCTCTTCCTCACTCGCCCACCCTATGCGTCCCACACCTACTCCCTGCTCCCCTGATGTCTTGTCCCTTCCCCTCCCTACATTGAGAAATATACAATGGCGTTCAATAAGACACGAACGAAAGACATACTGGCCTCAAGGCCTAGCCAAGGATATGTGGTTTTACAGGAAATGTTCTTTTAAGTGTAACAGAACCATACGAGAAAGATATTGTGACAGCAGAGAGGCAGCCATCATCCTGTGATGGCAGTGGCATAGAATGATGACTCGTTATCCTCCTATAGCTGCAAGGTCAATAAGTAATCACTACCTTGACTAGCTGCACGACGAAGCTTAAATTCCCCTAAATTTGTATTTAGTACGAAGAATTAAATTGTACTTCAATATTATTATGCTCGGAATCAAGACAAATAATAATTTAGATGAGATCCGACATTTTTGAACCACGAAATATTATTATTAAATTGTACCGGACAATATTATTATGGCTACATTCCCCTATTTCCACCGTCAATATTTAGCAATCCTTTGCTGCTTGCCTATTATCTATTGTTCCCATCACTAAATTTTCCTGCCTTTTGAAAAGGTTATTTCCAATTGATAAGGATACGCAGCAACTAAAATATGCCATTTCCTAAGTTCAATTCAAGTTAAGTTTCCTCCCACAGACCCCTTGTGTGCAAGGTCCCCTAAATAAATATCATAATGATGGTCAGAGAACACTTGTCCAGCTTCTCAATTTCAAAAAACTAGTCCCATTCAGGTTGGAAAAAAAGAGAAGGCCACATTAGCAATCTATTCTACAGTATCGTACCATGTTTAACACAATAGGCAAGGCAAGGCAAGACAATTTTTAGGTAACTAGCTGAAGAAAGGTATTCGTTGGAAACATAATCAAAAGGACACTCACCTGTTGTTTCTCAAAGCAACCAAGCTTGCCACGACATCCACAGATAGAGCATATATTGGACCATAAGCATGAATAAAATACTCTGTCCCAAGTAAATGCGACAGTGGCTCATACCTGTATGAATCAAAGCAATCCAATCACTTCACTTCATAGCTGGAAAAACAATAGTGCATAGAACCAGTCACTTTCCATTTTTGTCTTTATTTTGATTAGCTATTTATTACACTTCCTTTTCTTTTTTTTCTTTGTTTTGGGGGTGGGGGTGGGGGTGGGGTAGTGCCTTCATCTCTACAACATGCACAATATGGTGTATCCTCATTTTGTATACATCTATTCCACCACTTATGCGCTTCATATGCACAATATTTAACATAATAGGGGATTGAAGCCACTTCCCTCAACTTCTTCCCATTTTTCAGAGATTGGGTGGGGCGTTCAATTATTTTATTTATTTTTTGATCTTCTCCTCAACCTCACACCACTAAGCTTTTACCTAAAATTTACAATATAGTTAGGAAAATCTTTGTTCCTCTAATCTATGAAGCCAACTAAAGGGCATTTTTATTCGAAAGACCAGGTAAAATGGCAATCAAACCTTTTCTCTTTCAATTTTTAATATGACGGAAACGGAGTACAGTATCAAGAGAAAGATTAACTTCGCAATTTTCAAGAACTTAAGTAGGCCAAGTTAAATGCTGATTGAAAATTACTGCAGATAACCATTTTAAATGACAAGCAAATGACAAACAACAAATAAACTGCAAGAACACATATCACATACTGATTTTTTGACTAACCATTTTAGCTTTGGGTCAGTGAAAACTGGTCCTTTTTTCATGCATCCAATATAATTTTGTGAATGAGGACGCTCTTTAGCCAAGAGCAATGAAAGACGATCTGCTCAGGAAGAAATTATAGCTAAGATATTGTAATAATAGGCAAATAAAAGTGAATAGTTGAATAAGCAAATCAGATGCACACAAAAATTTTAAATCTATATAGAATTCCTACAATCACCTGGTCGTAAATATATGTCGTCATCAGCTTTAACATAGAAATCAGAATCATAACGGGAATAGGCAGCTTTAAAGAAAGCTATACTGTAAAAGAGCCAAGAGCAGAGTAAATTATAGAGAACAAGTGCATAGAATCCTTTTATAATAAGTCAGTACTAACGTTTTATATGGGAGCTTATTATACTCCTCTTCAATATCTAATAGCAGGAAATCATCATATTCTGCCACTTCCTTCTTAAGCTCTGACATCTTTGATTTATTGCTGGTTCTACCAATTACAAATCTAAAAGCCAAGCCTGTGGATTCTTCCAACCTACATGTCATTCCAAGCAAGTAATTAATGAAATGGTACTTCATATATGAATAAGAAAAAATTAAAGACTCATAACTTATGAACCAGAAATTTGATTGGACTAACAAAGCATTAACCACAATAATTCCACATATCTACAAGGCCTTTATAAGAACATTACCTTTTTCATATCAACAACCATTCTACTAAAACTACATACAACAACAAGAATCTTGGGGTTGAAAAATATGAACGAGGATTTAGTTAGAATGTTATTCTACAAGTTCTCGTTTATACAAAAAATAGGAAAAGAGCCTACTTTTTTCCTTTATTTAATACAAAAAAATTATTTTTCTAAAATAACACTGAAAATATCCAAGCAATACAGAAACCAAGCATGGATGTACAAAAATAAAAATAAATAAAAATAAAATCCATTTCCAATCAAATAAAACAAACAAATGCTAAAAAGCCCACATTTTTCATATATCAGTTCACATTTTCTCAAATTTGAGCATATCTAAGTTATACAGGCATAGAAAAGTTCATCAGGTCTAATTAAAATTAAAACCGAGATGAAAAAGAGTTTAGTAGTACCGTTGAAGGCCTCCTTGATCAGAGGGAAACCAAGTCTTCCGCAACGCCTGTCGTCTACCTGTGGATTCGAACCCCGTTTGTATGCCTACAAAGCCCATCACTTTGTACCTTTTTCGCCCCCCATCAGAAATCACCTCTCCACTACCACCACTACCAGAAGACCTATCCCAAGTCACAGAAACCGATAGGGGCTTATTGTATTCACATTTATACCCCAAATTCGGCCGTGAAATCACGAAAAAGCCTAAGATAAAACCCGAAAGTCCAATGACTAGACAGAAGATCAAGAACTTCGACCTGCGGCTGTAAGAAGATGGACGCGCATAAAATAATTTAGGTGGCATTTTCCAGTTTACTGATGATGGATTTTTTGGGTAATTTAAAAAAAGAAAAAAGGGGTTAGATCATAAACCCGCTGGATTTAGATTTTTGAGTGAGATTTTTGAAATTGAAGCTTCTTTTTTCGATTCAGTTAGGCAAATTAGAAATGGCATCGAGTAGCATAATTCGAATATATAGATGTATAAAATCTTATCCACAGAAATAGAAGTTTCAGAGGGCGGAAGAGCGAGGGAAGGAGGTGGAGGGAGCAAAAGAGTTTCGCACGTTACAAAATTTCTTCAAAGCTCTTTCTTTACAGTAAAGTCGCGTCGAGATATGATGAAAAGTTCATTACGTTTTTTAAGTGCGACAATTGTTGAAACTAGAGAAGATTGGATAGAACAAAATCGTAGAGGGTATTCTGGAATTAAAAAGTAAGAGAAAGTTACGAGTAAGGAAAAGATTTTAGTCCCTGTTTGGTATGAATTAAAATTCGGATTTTAATTTAAGTCAAAATCAACAATTAATTTTAATCGCAAAGAATCCACAACTTTTTAATTACACATTTCTTCAACTTTTATCAAAATCTACTAAAAATCTAATTTTAATTCCTACCAAATAAGGACTTCGAAAAATCCCTCCCAAACAAGGTAGGAATTAAAATTCAGATTTTAATCTAAGTCAAAATCAACAATTAATTTTAACCGCAAAGAATCCACAACTTTTTAACTACACATTTCTTCAACTTTTATCAAAATCTACTAAAAATCTAATTTTAATTCTTACCAAACAAGAACTTAGAAAAATATCTCCCAAACAAACTCTTTTGGAAATAAAATATGTTGAGATTATAATAAAGAGGAGTAATAGATCACACAAAATGCATAGATAATAAATGAGTAATAATTGTGATTAATATTAATATTTGACTTTACCTTTAAATTATAAAGAAATTACAATGAAAAACACAAATCAACAGGATGAATTTTTTGCCAATCAATAATCCTGTTTATTCTTATTAATGAAAATAATTAATATATAATTAAGAAAATATTTACATTTTCGGTATAGAACTCAAAATTCAAAAATCTTGTGTTGACTAAGAATTTTGTACAATTGTGGTTGACAATAATGGATGACAACATCAATGTTGTCAAAATTTGGATCATTAATTTTAAAAACAGTTTTTAAAATAGATAAATGTGATATTCCCAAATATGATTGTCAACCAAAATTGTAAAAAAAATTGTACAAGATTTACTAAAGCCTCTACTTGATCGACTTCTCATTGTGCTGATAAATAATCCTAAAGAACTAGCATGTTCGGCTAAGTTTATAAGCACATCCTCTAATGTAGGGAACACACACCAAAAAAAATAAAAAATTACAAAAAAGAGAAACGACATAGAAGCTAGTGTTTAGTGTAGCTTTCTTTGTTTAGTAACCCTATTCATCACCTGTCTACGTGACACTAAGACCACGATGGCACGACCACATCCAGATTGTCAAATAAAGTTATGTATTTTTATTCATTGAACAATGTAACAGTAAAGCCATTTGCAATGACTATCACCATCGCCACTGCTGTTGAATAGCATTATTTTTCTTTGTTTGGGGGTGTATCAAAGCAGAAAAAACAAAAGAAATAGAAGAAAAATGGCTCTGAGTAAATGAAAGAAAAACAGATTTTGAACTGCAAATCAAGATCTGTTTCAGAATTGATGTTAAAAATTTGATTTCACATTCTGATCTAATACATTGATTTTTCTGCATTTACAAACAATTGCAACTCTGTCTAGGTGTACATCTCCTTGGGCTATGTACAGGGAACTACTTCAAGTTGGCTACCTCCTGAAAATAAAAGCACTTCATCAGGGAAAAGTTTTAGTCTTCAAAATCGAAAAGCGCAAAAATCTTGTTTTTCACTGGATTGAAGATATAGTGACCATTTTTGGTTTCTATCTCAGTATTGGCTTCTTGAACAGATAAATCCAGATCGCAGTCATATCCCCTCTTGTTCATCGAATGATCCTGTCGCAATATGGGTGGTTTCTTGAACATGCATGCGCATATGTTAAACGTGTTAGTAGAAAGAGGAGATACTTCATTTTTCAGACAATGGAAAGTGATAATGAGCGTGTTTGCCGTAGCTTACTTTCCCAACATGTTTTGGTATGTTACTTTTTTCTTACTTTAAGCTTAGCAAACATGCTCTTAATACAAAGATGAACAAAATCTCAAATAGAAGGAATCCTAATTCCTAACCTTTTTCTTGATCAAGGTTATTCTGGTACAGAGGCTTCTTCAGCCATATGGATCCTGGAAACACCATTAAATTAATTTTGCTCAAACTTTGCCTCTCGTCGTCTTCCAGGGGTTCGAAGCCAAAACCCTTCGTCCATGTCTCAAGTACACTGGGGATGGCAGATACAATGAGCTTCTTGACCTTCAAGGACTTCAACATCTAAAGCCACAATTGAACTGAAATTAGTAAAATGAATATAGAAGCAGTAGACGTAGGCACGCAATGTAAAAAAGGTTCACAACTCATTCAGAAAGAACAAATGCTTAAATTTCAGATGTTTACAAACAGCAATTTTAAGAAACAGATTCCAATTGTGGGATGTGCTCCCATCAAATAAAGAAAATTTACAACAAATGATTATGCCAAACACAACGAACCAAGCCAAATAAACACAAACTAAATGGAAGAAACATAATATGCATTAAATGGACCCCAATGTGGGAAATGCCTAAGTGGAAGGGAAAATCTACCATCACATTTAACAATTACAATGTGAACACAAGCTTTTCGTCTAAAGCTAGAAAATCTAGCGATGGAGAAAAATCATGAAACATCACTCTTGGGTACACCACTAAGAAACACTTCAAATTACAGAGATGTGAGATACACAATTACCTAAAAACCCCACAAAATAAGAATGATTTCTCAAACAAAAAAATCTCCCTAATCACATGGCGAGTTCCCCTAAAGAAGATCAACTCCACCCTAAAGAAGATCAACTCCATGCTATCATTTTTGCTATCTGTTATCAACCAGGCGGCCCCAAGTTTCCTTTTCTGAATTCCAAGAACATTGCCCAATTTGCTATGTTCCAAATCGGTCAAGCTTTTAGTTTTTATTTAATTCCTTGGACACTTGTCGCAAAGATCACGAACCACTTAATATGGTGCAGACTATGCACCGTTCACATTTTGTTAGACACAAGCGTGCATACAACGTTCAAAATTAGTTAACAATCATAGTGGAGAACGAATACTTCTCAAACTCTTTGCATTATGAATGGTGATAATAAATTACCTCTTCAATAGAATTAATAAGGAGCCGACAAAGTCCATTTCGACGGTACTTGCTGCAAGTTGCAACTAAAGGCAGCTCTGCTACAGTAACCCCATGTATTCTGCATCAAGGTTAAATGTCAGATTATGAAAAATATTGCCAAGTTACTGGTAAAGAACAACAGAACAGTTATCGAATTAAACAAATATTGAAGCACCAAGAAGCATGTTATATTAGTTGTAAAAATGCAAGAGTCTCCTAGATAAACTTTAGGATAGGAGATGATACCACGACCCAAAGGTACACAAAGACAGTATATTGAAAAAACGTAAACAAATTTATACATCACAATTTACCTGATGGATGCTACAGACAGCAAGATGTCATCTTTCTCCAAAACCACAGTGTAGAACCCACTATAGTTTAGTCGTGCGAATTCTGATCTGAAAGAAAACAGTGTCATTATTTTCAGTTCCAGAGTTAAGTTACCATCGAACATACATAGTTCTGGAAAAAAGTCTGAATAGCGTCTGAAGGAAGGAAAGAGTACAATGTGGTTCTCGAACTGAACTTAACTTAGTTCAAACGTAATTGTTTACTAGCATCAACTACAAGCAACAAGCACATCCTACAACACTCCAATAACTTCTTAAAAATGGATAGAACACTCCAACAACTACAAGAAAATGCTTAATATTGCTATTCGAAGTGTTGAAAACAAGATCTAAATGAATACATGTGATCCGTCTCTTACTGCTTAAGCTTTTACATGAGATGTTAACATAAAGACGGTGTTATAGGACATAAAATAGCAGTCTTGCACCATCTCAGCGTACTTAGCTTGATGAAAACCTGTTGAGTGAGGTAATCCAGTTTTAAAGATGCAATGAAAATAGTCACAGAGATGCAGTTTACATCAGACAGTGCAGATTTTGCCATCCTACATAAGGGAATTAGTTAAACCAGATATAAAACCAACAAAAGTTCAGCAGTTGACAGAAAATAAATTCTGAAGAACGTGAAATAGTATCTGAAGGGGAAACAGAGGGAAAAACTTGAACTTTCCATTCTTGCTATATACAGCCACACTTTACTACTGAAAGGAAACAATAATTAAAACGGACGAAAATGGATAGTAAGAATTGATTTTCAGAAACATATAAATATTTCTGTGATTGCTCACTTAGTGAATCTACCCAGAAATATGAAGAACCTAGGATTGTGCTACGAGTGGTAGACGAAAAAAGCAAGGTATGCTTAAGTGAAGAAAACAAGAGGATGTTCTATAACAGTAGTACCCCCAGTTGTACATGACTTGAGGTATCATGTTTATGCCTGTTTTTCGGTCAACCATCGAAAGAAAGCATTCCTCCAAAATCGTTATTGCAACAGCTAGCTTTGAGTTGCACTCTGCCTTCAAAGCAACAGAACACTTGTCAGAATGAACTTTCTGCTCGCCATTAATGCATTGAAGAAGTGTCCAAGAGTAGCCATCAGAAAGACGATTTATCACCCCAACGTGAGACTGAAGACCCAAGTATACCTGCACAGAGATTAAAACAAACAAAATCAGAATATTACAGATGATCAAATAAAAGCAAAATACAGCAATAGACGAAACTTCCAAACAAGTAACAGTAATGGAAATAAAAATGATCACATAGTTTACCTTGTTTATAAAAATGTAACCTTTTCAACTATAATAATAACGCGTCCTCATTTCCAACACACATCTTAAAAAGAGGAACAAGTTCAATATTTTTGCTTTCCATGGTCACTCCTGACAAAGGGAGAGCGTTGATGTCAAATGTTTAATTACCTAAAATGTATTAATACGATCTCGTTTTTACCTCTCACAAAACTGTATCTTTTCCCTGAACAATATCATCACCTGCCTTCAACAATGACAGAGATTTAGACTGATCTTTTTCTGAATGCTATACTCCATTGGGACATGACAATCATTACATTTTATCATGTGCACACTTCCACTCAGACAATTCATCTTCTGATCCTCAAGTATGTGAGTTTATGTAATAACATTTCATGGTTATGATAAATATACTGATCAGCACAACAAATTTCCAGGTAAGTAATCTCTTTAATAAATTTTTGCAAGATTTTTATGCATGGCCTTGATTCTTGCTGCAACCTCTTCAATGTAGACTACAAATATCACAAGTAATCTATTTAGTGCTAGCAGATTCTAGCAAAACATGTTTATTACCAACTCTTAAAAATGAACGGGTATTTTCTGGGGGAATTTGAACCAGAAAAGAGCCCATAAGACGGATGTTAGATGTAAAACTGTGAATCACAGTGTTACCAACCATCCAGCAGGAAACTGGACAGAGTACCTAGGTGCAGAGTACTAAAACGCATTGAGAAAGAATAAATCTCTAACAATTAATAAAGCAATAACAAAAAAGGCAAAAATTCACCATCCCCCAGCTCACCAAAAAAACATGTAAACTTGAGATCGAGAGAGGATTTTTCAAATCAAAGCACCAAATTCTATCCAGAACTTTAGACATAAGCTTATGTGTGATGCTGCTGCTAAACGAAACTACTGACAATGTAGTTAATACCAAATATCATCATACAACACCTTAAGATATATGCACTGCATATAATTCATATCTGATCTGGAACTGTATCAAATTAATAACAAAGAAAGAAATGGAGTGGCTCATTTCATATTAAAGGGAAGCCACATGAAGAAACTATATTAGACTTGTTTACCTTCCCTTACTACATGCAATAAATTTTACTTAACAAGGTTGATAGATATTTTTAACTTTAAGCGCTCAAGGAAACCAATGATTTACCTCCTGACACCGTTCTCCACAGAACCACGCATCTGAGGCCAACTCGATTTCCATGCCCTTCCTTTGCATGCATGTCTTGTGATCTGTTTGCATGCATTAAAAAGTTAGTGTTTTTGAATTTAACAGACACAGAATGCTCCAAGTAAGAAACGAAGCATGAATAAGCAACACTAGCCTAAAACATTAACACGTATAGAAAAGTTTCACTTTTTATATTGTAGATGTTAAAATGTGGATTAAAACAAGCACTAGCCTATTTTTCATGACCTTGAGTTGCATGAAATCCGATAAAACAATCCCTCAAAGATTCAAAGAAAAATTACATTTATTCTCGCATTGTGAGCATTTAAAAGATGTATGAGAATGTGAAGCATCTTTATTATTGACCACATCCCCACAAATCAGGCAACGACATTGCGGACAATACCAGCTTCCTTCAGGCAGCACCTGGAGAAAAGAATAAGCAGGTTGAGTTCCTTATACGTGATTCTATATCTCTAAAGTGATCTGTCACCAAAAAAGACGGCAGAGGATAAAAAAGAGGTGTGTACATTAGCCTAGCACTTCTAGTTAGGGCGCACTATGTAGAATACATGTTCTTCTCCAATTAATACCCCAGTCAGGAAATGCATTTATACTACGAATAGTGTGAACTTGTATATTAAAAAATTTAACAGATTTTACAACTCTTTGGACTACACTCTCGAGTTCAAATTTCAAAGAAAAGAGCAATTTTCATTCTGATCCAAAATGGGGGAATTTTCCATACACTAATGCTCAACGGTGACAAAGATGTCCCTATACTTAATAAGAATTCTCTAGTAACATTTACAATCGGTGCTCACTTCATTTGGATGAACACTATTAAGGCAATACTCTAGAAGTTCTTCAAAATTGTTTCTTTATAGCACATTTTTCAGTATATAGAAGACCTATTTTAGTGCAATGGACCAATTTGGTCTACGTACCGGAATTGATAACATTCGAGATTAGGCAAGATTATACACGAAAAATCCTTTTTTGGCTCTCTCTTTAGCCCTATGTCTCTTATCCCTAGGAGATCTTCCTCCACTAGCCTACACGATTAGTTACAAACACTTTTTGACAAGCATTTGCCGCAAGAGGTCATGTGAACCAAATTCACCACTTATTTGTTGATTGTGAATATAGCTAGCGTATTTGAGTGCATATCTTAGGGGAGAACGGGCTGAAATTCCCTAGGGTGCCTACTAAGGAAAGTTACACATTCACACGTTCATAATTAAATGCTATAAAGACCAATAAAAGGTTTTTGTAAAATGAGCAACCATCAACCCACAAAATATATTAAATGCTATAAAGACCAATAAAATACTTCCACAAGCAATAAAAGGATCTAAGGGTGGAGGGTGACTCTAAAAGAGAGGAGAACCCTTCTGGGGATGACCATCGTTGCAGACAAGGTGACCTACGAAAGCTTCTTTCACTAAATTATCGTTATTTGAAGTCACCTAGGTGGAAATATGGGGGGTCGTGGATGTTGGTTCTAAAAAGATGGGTAAAATAATGATCTTAATTGTATCCCTCACTACTAGAATAAGACTTAGGGCCTGTTTGTTTTTTTATTCTCAAATTCTACAATAAATCAATTCTCATTTTCAACCACACATTTTTCAATAAAATAATATTTTCCATCACATCAATAATTTTTTCTTCTTTTTCAACCACACATTTCCCATCATATCACTATTCAAAAATCAATTCTTCCCCCAAAAATCTCAAGCACTTAGTTTGGGGGTTTATAACCAATTGGATACCCGACTCTTACAAGCCAATTTTAAAGGGTGAGTTGGGTGGTTGTTATAGCTATAGGATCATTTGTTGTTTTTGAGTCTCTATATTATTTTGCAATTTCTTTGTAAGTTAATGATATTTCAACCAATAGACTTAGAATTTCTGTGAACAAGGTCATAAAGTAGGTAAGCCAAAAACTTGTTCTCATAGAGTCAGCCAAGTTGTAATAATAATTTGGGAAGATGCAAAATTTTTTGAATGTATGATATTTTGTTTACGTGTTGTCATAATACTTCATTGATGAAAACTCCTCTTGCGCCCATATATGTAAAAAGGATATCCACAACCAACCCCTAAGAGGCTAATTCACATGTAGAAAATGTCGTCTATTGTATTGTCAACTTTATTTATTCAATTAATTGCATTATTGCATTTTGACATCATGGGTTGAACCGCTTAATCTCAAAATTTAAGTTATTAGATAGGCCACATGTATATCATTTAAATATTTTGTTCAATATGTCTCTTTTGTATTGACGAGATTTATTTTTTTCCATTGAATCCTAACACGTGTACAATTCATTTAAATGGAACTTGAGACCTTTGCTGCATTGATACCATATTGCACCATTTAATTTAAAAGCTTAAGTTAGATAGGACCACATGGTAATATTTAAATCTCTCTTCTACTATATGCTGAAATTTATATAGTAAAATTAATTTAAATAGAAATAGAAAGAAAAGTAAAAATTTTGTTAAACTTTTCTGTATTAAGAAATATAAAGCGAAACACCTTATTACAGGGTTACTAACAACCAAAATAGAAAAGTTATGACTACCTACCATAATTTTCCGTATGAATGAAACCATAATGTAATCTTTATTTCCTATTAATACCTACCATAATTGGTCCTATAAAGACTTACCATAATTTTCCCTTTACATAATAATAAAAATTAGATTATAAATACAGAAACAAGAAAAAAAACTCAACTTGTCTAAGAATTGATTGAATAAAGAAAGTCGATCTTCCAATATGGTTACATTATAAGTTTTGTTCCCTTTTCAAAGAATTTATGCGCGTCCCTTTTGTATAGTCATACAAAAGAGTACATCTAGTTTAGTTACATGTATAATCTTGGTCCTAAGAGGTTCACCAAATGAACCTTTATGTTTGAGTGTACGCCGAACTTTTAACTAGCAAGATTGATCAGCTTTACTTTTCACTCTTCAACCGCTTTTTAATGAGCTTCAAATTAGGAATGTAAAATTTCCTTGCCTCAAATTCCCCGAACCCATCCCAATTTTTTTTTTTAATTTAATTTTTATTTTTTTCAATTTATATCGCATTTAAAAAATAAAAATAATATTAAACAATTAAACAATTAAACGGGGCATCAAATAGAGATTTTAATCCCCCCCTTGCCCGCTCCAGAAAATCCCCTACAAGGTGGGGATGGTTATGGCCTTCTCGGTCCCATCCCATTGCCATCCCAACTTCAAGTGAACCGACAAGAAGTCCACCCCAGCTACATGAGCCTATTTATTGCCCAAGACTATAGACTTTTGTTGAGTTGTGTGCTTGCAATGTCTTTGAAGACACGTTAGCGAGCCATAGTTGTCTTGTTGACATAATTTTGAATTTTCCAATTGAGGATATCACAATTACACTTGAGTAAGACATCAGTGTAGCAACCATGGCTGTTCTAGAGGGTGTGGCTAATAGGTTCATAATTAGTAGCATATGTGGTGTTGAGGCTTTTTACTTGGATGTCTTAGTAATTTTATTTTTCCCTCACATTTCCTTAAGGTGAAATGAAGGGTTTTTTCTTGGAAGTGGTGGTGATGAACCAACAATGGTGGGTTTCTATTGAAGACAAGATTGAAATGATATGTTGGTTTTAAGTTGGGCAATGGCAGTCAGAAGGGGATTGACGTCTCAGGTAGTAGCTGGGAGGTTTCAAGTCTTTTTGTGTGTGTGTGTGTGGGGGGGGGGGGTAAGAATAAAGTAATTTTCCTCGACTTAAGAATAAAAAATACGAACAACGCAATCTACCTTAAAACCGATTGAAGTCAAATGCGAGTAGTAAATTTTAACCACCGTACGAAATTGGTTGTAATTATTACCAATTATTAACTCATACGACGTTAATTATTAGAAGGTCAACTTGTATACTAAAATGCTGCAATCTCTGACCTGCACAGCAGGCTTCAATGGTTTAAGCTACTTGCAAAAGGTTGGCTGGTCCAACCACAGCCTGAGGTTTCATATTCTACGACTACATATTAGGAACCTATTCTAGCTTCTTTAATTTAAGCATCAGTAAACTTATTCCTAAGTACAAGAATAACTTTGAACATCTATCTTTAGCACTTCTAAAGGAAAATATTACAGAAAACAGAGTAAAATATAAATAAATTAAAAATGAAGCATTTGGACCAAGTTCACTCTCATTGTTCTATTGTTTTAGTAGGAACAAGGAGAAACAAAGAGGACAATAATTCTGTAAAACACCTCATTTTTCTAACAAGATGCTTCCTTGATACAAGTAATACTTCCTTTATTTTTCTCAAACATATCAAGCAGGGCAGACAGGTCCTCTATCTCTTGCTGTCCACTCCCTTCTATATTTTCTCTTATGTAACAAGAGAAAGAAATGTTGCCTACCTCCTTTCTCAGTCTGTACATGTTCTCCTCTATCCAGGTCTTTCAACTAAATTTTCTTCCACTCCAAGCACAACCTTACATAATTTTTAGCTTAAGCAGTGCAGATAACTATCGCAAACACAAGCAGACATAAAATCATGACTCAATAACTCACTCTAGACATATCAAAATGAATGGGCCAACCCGAACCGGCCCACCTGCAAGCTTAACCGTCACGAGCCCGATAGTGCTAGCAACCCGGCCCATGCCGGTTTTTGGTCCTAATAAAGACCGCGCCATAATATATTATAGAAGACCGAGTTGGGCCATAAGCCCGCCATTGTGACGGGTCAGTTAAGATCTTGTTAGGACCACACGGTCTATTTAGTTTAAACTTTGAGGAATAGAAGTAAATTTTGTTTTTTTTTTTGTTTTTATTAAAGTTTGTTGGAATTTGAAAAAGTTTTTTGATGAATGACAAGCCTACCATTTTAGGCTTGTCAATTCTCATTTAATAATGGTTGTCATTGATACGCCTTTTAATGCAAGAAGATAGAGTGTGGAGAGAGAAATTTCTCTCTTCTTTAACCTTTTTTTTTTACATGGGACCATTGGTTAACCGTCGGGCCTTTGTACAAAAATCGGACTGGCCCAATACTATAGATAGGCAACTCATGAACCAGCCCAATCCGGTTCTTGGGCCAGTCCATTTGCGGGTGGGCTTAGCTGGGCCGAGCAAGCCACCCATTTTGACATGTCTAACTCACTCAACCATCTAGTTTCTATACAATTGATACAGCGTTAAACCAAGATGGTCAAAGATAATTCAAAAAAAAAAAAGGTAAAAAGAAAAGATGAACTAACATCGCATACTCAACTATGAATGACCCATGCTAAATCTATATAGATACTCATTTATGGGTATGCAAAGCTGGACATGTATACACATAAAATTCAATGACACAATATATATGTCATGGAGTTACATAAACATAGTTTAACTAAAACAAAACAAGAAAATCCGTGATTTCAAAACTTCTGTGTGTTTTCAGCTTGAATATAAAGAAAAACCATCCAATTTTTCAATGAGATTAAAAAAAAATGATCAATGCATCAGTTTGCACAAACGTCAATCGCCTTGTCCAAAGATTGAGCCTCTATCCGGAAAATTGAGTAGGGGGAAGACCCGTTCCAAACTCTCTAACTCAAAGAGTTTGTGCAAAACCGGCATGGAGAAGAGCAGGCTAAACTAGATTTATGTCCCCATCCAATTAAACATTCCTGGCTTCTTTCACTTGCTAGTTCACCTGCTAACTCATTATGCCAAGGTGGTCAATGGAATTAGATGCTAGTGACAAGGAGCTAAATCAAGAACAAAGTAAACAAAATATGGGGAAGATTGCAGACATGTCTATGACCCAATTAAAGACGATAGTAGTCTAGGGCCGAGCAGGAAACAGTAAAAGGTAATTTGGCCAGGCTCATCTGAATAATGATTTGAGTTTCAGCTGGGCTCATGTTGATCACAAACCTCTCGATGCATATCCATACTTGAATATCATAAAACTTGACAACTACAATTAAGAATTAGCAATTGCTCCATCTATCAAGAAGATTATTTGGCCAGGCTCAACTGAATAATGATTTGAGTTTCAGCTGGGCTCATGTTGATCACGAACCTCTCGATGCAGATCTATACTTGAATATCATAAAACTTGGCAACTACAATTAAGAATTAGCAATTGCTCCATCTACCAAGAAGTTGTTCGTAGCTTCAGACACACTTAAACTGAAGCATGTGCATGGAAACAGATGATTGCACTCATTCCAGTAATTAAAAGAAAAATGTTATGAAAATACTATAATTTTAATGCAATGAGAAAAGGGTCATGAAAACCACTGAATTAATAAAGAAAGCAGAGATAAACCTGATCAAACAAGCATGTCTGATGAAATGCAGATGGACAGCTATCGCAGCATATCAGTTGACCAACATCTCCACAGCGCCCACAACAATCATCATTTGGATCTGTCTCGTCAACTTGACCAGTTTGACCTATTCTAGCCTTGCATTCAGCTGACCAGGCTTCAAGTTGGCATGAGCTTAATGGCTTACCAGACTCCAAGAAAAGATTGATGCAATTTTGTTTCAACCCAAAACCAGCATGACTCTTAAACTCGGAGATGGAAAGCACCGTACTACAACAGTTGCACAATATTCCACTCCTGGTAATCAAACCATCTTTCACAACATCATTTGTTAGATTCTGTAACTGGACGACTTCATTTAGCGAAACAACGCCCGAATGAATTAACCAAGATAAAACAGTTCTCAATTCAGAAGCAAACCACTTCTTTTCTATCAAATTCTTTGCACCGCTGCGCCTGCCTTTTCGTTTCTTGTGCTTCCTCAGAGGCTTGGATTTGCAGGTGGACTGTTTCTCGGAAGATCTAATGGTTTTATTTTTTCTAATATGTGAAATCAAGAGATCGTCATCATTAAGATGGCCACTCTTTGATTTCTTTGATTCAACTCTTTTAGGGACAGATATATTCAAGATATCCTCCGAATCAGGTTTCCCAGTTGGAAGAGTTTCAACAGCTAACTTTGCTTCACAATTACTTTTGTTTGATGATGTTAAGTCTTCTGAGATACAGTCCAGAGTAGGTTTTCCCTTAGAATCTTCTTTCGCATCAAAGCAATCATTGTAACTCGCTATTGATGAGTTTCCACTACTGGAGCAAAGGGAGGTGTCTGTTTATAGCAAAGCAATCATCCCGTATTCTTTCAATAGATATTAGAAATGCTGACTCACTGAAGAAAATAAATTCACACTTAAAATGCCACCAAACAGAATCTACGAGTGTTACATAATCTAGAATCCTTTTCCATGATTGGAGACACCAAAACTTTCTACTGTTTTCTACCTAGTGTATGTTTGGCAGAGTTTATAATTGCATCTAAGACGGTCAAAATCTATTTTTATCCACAAATTTTGTAGGACCTACAACTTATAATCTAATAGTTTTTTTTTGCCACACACTCTAATTGCTATTAATTGGGCTGCAGATTTTTTACCCTGACTATCACAATTCAAAGGGAACATACACGGAAACTGTGAAGTCTAGATTTTGAAAATGTAGTAATTTTTTGTCATTCATACTTGCAAGTTGAAAATCTTGAAAACACTAGAATCTACTTTATATCACCGGCGAACTTTGAATTTATACTTGCTATGTAGCAGATAAACATGACATTAAATCTTAGGCGTGTAAATCAGAATTTACAAAGGTAAATGTGCCTGAATCTACAAAGGTAAAAATCACAGGCAAAGATCAATAAAAAGTATACAATCTGAGAAATTAAACAAAAAGTAAAAGAAAACAAACACATAAAAATTGAGCTACAAAAACTCCATTCCTCAAAATATGCAAAATTCCAAAAATTGCAGAAAATCTTATCTCAAAATCTCCCATTTCCATATCAAAACCCACAAATGAACCAAAAATCAAATCAAATCTTTACATCAAAATTCCCATGTCCCACTGCCAATTCAAAAAATGCACAAGAAAAATAGCAACAGAATGACAAATTGATAGCAAAAACTGAAAAACTCACCTTGCATTTTCATTAAATCTGCAATAAAATTAGGGTTCTTCCAATTCTGAAATTAGGAGCGTCTTGGATTGTAACGCTTCAGAGATAGTGATAATCTGTGGGCAGCTCAAAAGGACGAAACAGTGGGTTTATACACTTTTTCAGACCTGGAAACTCACCAGTAATGGGCTTTGTGATGACCGAATAGGGATTGAAATAAGGAACAGGTGGCAAGCATGAAGCGAACCAAGGAACACGTGGCAAGCAATGGTGGTTAAGGTTTCTTGGATTATTGGCATCGTTTTTAAATTTGATGAACTCGACAGTGAAAATAATAAATCCTCCGTTGAAATAAATTAAATGTATACTAAGAATGACAGTATAGATTATAGTTTATATTTTCCTTCATTTAATGCAGAAATTAAATTTTTCCCATAAACAAAGTGAAAATATCTAAGCAATACAGAAACCAATTATGCATATACCATTAACACAGGAAAATAAACTTCTTCCAATTTCCAGTCAAATAATGCAAACAAATGCAAAAAGCCCAAATATTTCCATAAATCAATACACGTATTTTTAATTTTCTAAGTATCAGTGCTATACAGGCAAAGAAAAGTGTATAAGCAAAGATTTTAGTGACTACCATTGAAGGCCTCTATGATCAGAGGAAAACCAAGTCTTCTGCAATGCCGGTCGTCCACCAGCGGATCTGAACCCGGTTTGTATGTCTACAAAACCCATCAAGTTTGTACCTTTTTTGCCCCCCATCAGAAAACACCTCTTCACTACCACCAACACCAACACTATTACTAGAATACCTATCCCAAGTCACAGACACTGATAAGGGTTTATTGTATTTACATTTAGAATCTAAATTTTGGCACGAAATCACGATAAAGCCTAAGATAAATCTCGAAAGCTCAATGAGGAGATAGAAGATCAAGAACGTTGATCTGCGGCTGTATGCAGAAGGACCAGCACAAAATAATTTGCGGGGCATTTTCCAGCTGACTGATAACGGATTTTTTGGGTAACTTAAACAAGTATAAAGGGGTTAAACGATCCTAAACCTGCGGGATTTAGATTTTTAAGTGAGCTTTCTGAAATTGAAGCTTCTTTTTCTGAATCTGTTGAGCAAAAATTTACATGACACTGAGGAGAACAATTCAAATATATAGATAAATACAATTCGATAATGTTTCAGAAGATTGGAGAGAACAAATTCATGCTTAAATTTCTTGCTGAAGCCATAAAATAACTTTCAAAAGCTAGTAATACAACAAATAATTGAGAAATTTAAAATCGGCAAGATTTGTGTTGGATCTATTGCTAAATCTATTGATGTAGTATTTTCATTAATTAAAATGATTAATATTTAAATAAGAAAATATTTGCATTTTCTCGGCGAAATTTGAAATTTTTACTAGCATCGCCTTAGCATTCTTTTAATAAATAAATCCTAACAAAATTGCCTCTCAAACTAAAATTGGTGCGATAGCAAAATTGATTTCTACATTTTTCAGTTTTATATCAAAAGCAAAGTCGACCAACGTGCTATCGCATGTGAGAGTTTTATCGCTAAGTCACTTGAAACTGCATTTGGGACCTAATTCTCAAATAATATAAAAAATGGCGTTCATGTGTCACATTGTCCAATGAAAGTTGGATTTATTATTATTATTATTATTATTATTCATTGAACAATGTTACAGTTGCTCCATACTCGTGATCGCTATTAATTAACGACAAACAAGAGAGAAGCGACGTTGATGGAGGTGTCAGCTACATGTGGGTTCTTTGTTTTGGGATGCATCAAAGCTGACAAAACAAGTAAAAAGAGGAAAAACTGCTATGCAATTAGATGAAGAAAAAACTGATTTTGAACTGCCACTCAAGATCAATGTATATCAGAAATCAGGTTAAAAAGTTGATTTCACATTCTGGTCTAATACACTGCTTTTCGCATTTACAAACAATTGCCTCTCTGTCTAGGTGTACACTGTACCTACAAGGAACTACTTGAAGTTGGCTACCTCCTGAACAAAAAAGGTACTTCATTAGTTTAACATTCATAGTAGGGGTGTCCAAAAGTCCCGAACCGAACCGGACCGAACCGAACCCGAACCGAACCGAGCGGTTCTTCATAAATTAAATACCCGAACGGGTACCCGAATCGAGAACCGATGGGTTTGGGTCGGGTCTCGGGTCTAGACCAAGAACCGAAGAACCGAATAAGAACCGAAACTAAATAATTTTTTTATTTTTTATATTGAATTAATTAAATTATTTTATTTTTTTCCATACAAATTAGCAAATTAATTAAATAAATCAGATTATTTCATAATTTTAATTTTAAAGCCCAAATCATTTTTAAAATTCATTAGCCCATTTTAATTTGAAGCAAATGAATATATTTTATGTAGTTTTGTTGTAATATTAATATTTACTTTTTGGTATTTGTATGCATTGAATTAATCTTATTGGACGGCTAGTTATTTATATGTTTTTGAATTGAGCTACGTTAATTTGTAAAAGTTACGAATGAAATGTTATTAGTTGTATTTATGTAGTGTTGCTGTAAATATTAAAAAATTTAATTATGGTATGGAACCGAACGGAACCGAACCGACCCGAACCGAACCGAACGGAACCGAACCCGAACGGTTCCATAATTATATTTGGACCCGACGGGTCCATTTATTAAATACCCGAAAGTTTTGGGTCGGTTCGGGTATCTTCAGAACCGAACCGAACCGACCCACGGACAGCCCTAATTCATAGTCTTGAAAGTTGAAAGGTGCAACATTCTTGTTTTTCACTTGATTGAAATAAGGTTATCACTTCCGATTTCTGTCTCAGTCCTGGCTTCTTGAACAGACATTCTTGAACAGACAGATGATGATCGTATAGTCGTCTATGAATGAAATGTTGGGGTCTTGTTTTTCGTCTGATTGCAAATTCTCAGAGTGAGCACGTCCGAATCCTGTTTCGGTATAGGCTTCTTGAATAGATAATTCATGATTGGATAATTGTCCAAGCTCTGTTCATCAGATGAAATGCCGGGGTCTTGTTTTTTGTGTGATTGCAAATTCTCGTGAACACGTACGGGTCTTGTCACTGGATAATTGTCTAAGCTCTTGTACCCCAGATGAAATGTCAGGGTCTTGTTTTTCATGTGATTGCAAATTCTCCGAGTGAGCACATCCAGATCCTGTCTCAATATAGGCTTCTTGAACAGGAAATTCATGATTGGATAATCGTCTAAGTTCAGCGGATGAAATTTCAGGGTTTTGTTTTCCCTGTGATTGCATATTCTCCAAGTGAACACAACCAAATCATGTCCCAATGTAGGCTTCTTGAACAGAAAATTCATGAAAGGATAATCGTCTAAGCTCTTGTTCATCAGATGATATGCCGGGGTCTTGTTTTTCATGTGATTGCAAATTCTCCAAGTCACGAAGTACAGTTCATGTCTCGGTGTTGGCTTCTTGAACTGACAAATTACTCTCAGAAACTTGTCCAGGCTGTATGGTTGAAAATCCTTCCTCAGAAGTTCCCATTTCTCCAGGATCACTCACTCCTGAAGTTGAAGCATCATTCGGTTCTGATGTATGAAATTTCTTAATGCTACAAAGAAAGAGAAGATCATTTTAAACAATGGAACTGACAAAGAGCATGTTTGGGTATGTTACTTTTTTCTTACTTTTAAACTCAGCTAAATATTTAAATAAGGATGAACAAAATCTCAAAAACAGAATCCTCACCATTTTCTTGATCCATGGTATTCTGATACAAAGGTTTCTTCAGCCATACAAATCATGGAAACACCATGAGGCTAATTTTGCTTAAATTTTGTCTCTCGTCGTCTTCCAGGTGTTTGAAGCCAAAACCCTTCGTTCATGTCTCTACTACACTTGGAATGGCATATATGACAAGCTTCTCAACCTTTAGAGACTTTAACTTCTAAAGCCAAAATTGAACTGAAAATTACTTGCATGCACACCAGAAGCAGTAGACCAAGAAAAACATTGTTAAAAAGGTTCACAGCTCATTTAGAAAGAACATGTGTGCAAATGCTAAACGTGCGAAGATGGCAATTTAAAGTATCACATCAATAATGAAAATGGATATATTACCTCCTCTATTGAATTAATAAGGAGCACAGTCCCTGTCGACGATATTTGGTGCAAGTTGCAACTAAAGGCAGCTCTGCTACAGTAGCCACATGGATTCAACATTAAGGTCAAATGTCAGATTACAAGAAATATTGTCAAGTTACATGAAACGAAAACAGAACATCTGTTAAATAAAAAAATTCCGGAGAATTACTAGGGATCGAATAAAAGGACGATTAATAATGGAAAAGCATCCAAGGACAAAACCTATAGGAAAAATAGAAACGCATCAAGAATGAACTTTGGTTTGGCCAATATGGGCTTTAAAACTTACACTGAAAAAAAAAATTAGAATGTATCTTCATCAACCACAAGGACGAATGCAACAATATCCTAGAAAAACTTTGAGACATGAGGTAATACCACAATCAAAAGGCACTCAAAGATAGTATATTGCAGAAATATAAACAAATTATACATAGTAATTTACCTGATGGATGCTACAGACAACACGATGTCATCTTTCTCCAAAACCACAGTATAGAATCCACTATAGTCGAGACTTGCTAATTCTGATCTGAAAGAAACACAGGGTCATTGTTTCAGTTCCAGACTTGAGTTACCATTGAATGTTGTTAACATAAATAGTTAACATAAATAGTGAGGGAAAATAGAGGAAGTGAACTCAAAATCACTATGCACAGTTAAGGAAAAAAGTCCAAATAGCATCTGAAGGAAAGAGTACAATATGGTCCTCAAACTGAGATTAATTTAGTTCAAGCATAATGGTTTACTAGCATCTAATACAAGCACATCCTACATCTTTACAATCGTATACATGCATGTACGTAACACATCAGGAAGTAGATTATAGGCAATGCTCCGACCATTTATTTGTAAGAACAACTATTGCCTGTGTCATGGTAAAAATAATAACAGGTGGTTACATTGTAACAAAATGAGGTTGTTAAAGCAAAGCTGCTGGTTTTGCAGAAGGCAAATTTGTCAAAACAAAGAAAACAAGAATGAATAAAAGTATTCAATGACAATGTCATCATCCCCACGACACCCCGCTGCGATCCCAGGTGATTGCTTTCATTTACAAATGCACCATTAATGCCAGTTAATCACTTCTCACAAATGGCTACAAGATTCTAACTTCATTAAAACACTAAATGTAGCTATTCAAAGTGTTGAAAAAAAATATTTAAATAAATACGAGAGATCCCTCTCTTATTGCTTAAGCATTTAGATGAGATGTTAACACAAAGACATGGTGATGTAGAACTTAATATAGCAGTCCTAAACCATCTCAGCATGCTTAGCTTGATGAAAACCTATTCAGTGGGGCCAGTGGGATATTTCAGTTTAAAAGATGCAATTAAGACCATCAAAGAGATGAATTTTACTTCATATAGAGTGCAGATTTAGTCATCCTACATAAGAGAATCAGTTAAACAAGATATAAAGCCAACAAAAGTTCAGCGGATGAAATGAACTAAATTCTGAAGAACATAAAATAATATCTGAAGGGGAAGCAGAGTGCAGAACTTGAACTTGCAGTCCTTGCGATATACAGCCACGCTTTACAGCTGAAGAGGAAATAATAATTGGACAAACGGACAAAAGTCCGTCATAAGAGTTGATTTTCAGAAACACCAGATAGGTCTCTGTGATTGCTCTCCTAGCGAATCTATACCCAGAATTATGAACAACCTAGGATGGTGAAACGACCCAAAATTTTCATCAATCTGGAGTGTCACGAACTCTATTTTTCTTTGTAAAAATGCGGAATGATAAAAATAAATGAAATTCTTTATTCAAGTTGTTCTAGCACCCTTAAGTTATTGTCAAGTATATTCTGAATAAATGCACATGATTGAAAGAATTATATTTACATTGTCATGACCAACAATAGTGTAGTACTGAGCAATTAAATTCCATCAAATGACAAATCAGCCACATTGACTACCCATGTGCAGTTAGCAAACAAAATGAAAAATAATAGGTCATTTGATATTTAGTTCCCATACGGAAATGCCTAATTAAATAAAACATGTAGAAATCATTGTAACTATGGGCAATCTATTATATATGTTAAAAGAAGTCAATATTGTAACAAATCCACATTATAAGGAAAGGGACGGGTGAAAGAAATCATAGGAGATGAATTGAACTAATTCTATATAATTAACAGAGAACTAACTTTCATTAATAACAACTAGAAAAATGCAGTGCAGAGATGATTTTGGCAGAATTAGTTAATAACTAGATACTACAACCACATAATTTTAAAGCTTTCTTATAAAAGCGGAAATGGAGTATAACAAAATCAGGATTTCTATTTCAAGTCTACTCTAAATAAATTCATAGTCACATTACATCGGATTATTATCTTCATTCCACGAATCCGACACCATGACTGTACCTCACCGCCCGCCAACCAACGACCCGATCTAAACTGCGAGATATAGGAAAAGGGTGAGTATATGAGAATACTTAGTAGGAAATAAACATATGGTGCAATCCCAAATAAAATTATTCAAATCATGCATCAAGAAAAATCATACCGTCATCATATCTTTAGAAATCGGTAAGAGCTCATATCATATCATATCATTTGTATCGGATTGGCTATAACATCATATCATGAAATATCATATCATATCTTTAACTTTCATAAGCATAAAATTCATCAACATGAAGAAATAAAATTAAACGGGATAAACAATTGCACCTCTTTTCCTACCTTGTTAGATAAAAAAAACAAATCCTTGAACGAGGAAAATCCCAAAATCACATTCTTCTGCCTCAAGTTGTGTTCCGTGCAAGAATATATTTTCTTCTATCAACTTAAGCATATAGGTACATAGGCAATTAATAAGAATAAGTTAGGTTTGAAGGAGTTGTAAATAGTGGGAAAACATGTGGGATAGGGTAAATAATAGGGATATTGGAAACTAAATTTGACCAAATCTTATCACTTTTAGATTCTCACACATGTCAAATCAATCCCAACTAAAAAATATATAAAATAGAATAAAATAAAAACAACCAAACCCAACACGTGAACTATAAAACCAATCCTAAATACTATCTTACCAATCTTACACTTGTTACTCTCATAACACTTAAATTCATTTAATATAAAATATGATTTAAGGCTAATTCTTTCCATTTCGATAACTTGGGCTCCGTTAATCCAAATTAACTTTTTCTCGAGCCTAATATTAATAATTAATCACGAGCTATCCAACGAGCCCAATATTGATAAATTTATCATTACTCTATCAATATTTAAACATTTGCCTCAAATAAAATATAATTTAATAAATGTATCATTTTAGTCCCTAACTTTCAAAACATCAAGATATAGCACACAAAATTTAAATTCTATTTTATGAAAATTTTCGGGGCATTACAGATGGTGCTACAAGCCTACAAGTGCTTGAAGAAAAAAAGCAAGGTATGTATAACTGCAGAAAACAAGAGGATGTTCTATAATAGTAGTACTCCCAATTGTACATGACTTGAGGAATCGTGTTTATGCCTGTTTTTGGGAGTCTATATTTGACTTGGTCACCTTCCCTCATTATATGCAACATATTTTTCTTAACAAGGTTGTTAGATATTACTCAACTAAACTTGTTACGCCTCACCTCCCAGACTCAAATCAAAATGCCACGTAACAATCCACGTAGGCAGGAAAGTCAACAAAGACCTAACGGGTCAAATGTAAAGAAATCAGATGGATGGCCAAAATTCTTATGCCGGAGCACTGCCTAACGGCTGAAGTGCACAAATTCGAGCCGCTACACAAAGAAATCAAAGAAGGCGAGGTTCCTCACCCTGAAGACCAATATAAAGCCTCCTCCAACCAATGCCCTCATTTCACCCGAAGCTCATGAAACTGAAGTTGTCTCTTGCAAGATCCTCAAGCAATCTTTGGAGGTGTTTGATATAACGTTTGTAATTAAGAGTGTCAGGTGTCAGCCAATTGTATAGGACGGCTAACCTATTATCAATGTATTTATTGTATGATATTAATGTTAAACCTCAATCAAGGAAATGAGACCACGTGGTTCTGATCCAACGAACACCACGTCGACTAAAGCACTATAAATAGAACTTCTTTGTAACTGAAAAAGGGTTAGATCTTGGGATTTTAAACTTTTAAACCCTCGATAATAAATGATCTTGTAAAATTCTAAACATATCATCTAGTTTTGCTCCTCACATATATGTTAGTTGGATCTTTTACTTTGTTTCCAATAGCATTCGATTGGTGATTGTTGTTAGCGCAATTACCCTTGTTTCACCTGTCGGAGCTCGAACACTTTTGTCTCCCGCCGTAGAGCATCTCCCGCGTTCACACTAGTCTTGCTATTCCCCGGTTTTCTGATCAAAACGCGCAGGAATTTTCTTGAGTTGACGGGAGTGGGTCCGACATATGTTGTCTACGTAAGCATCGTGTTTTTTAGGGGTCAATAGATTAGCGCCGTCTGTGGGGAAGAACTCGCTGATGGCGATGCAGCCCTGCCTCGGAAAGCAGGCTGCTCATCAGGAGTGGGGGAAAGGAGTTCTATGTTATATGGGATCTGGTATTTTTCCTTAAGGTTGGCTAGGTGGGTCGGATTTACAGAAGATGGGATTTGGCTGCCCCTCATGCTACCTCATTGTCTTTCTTACCTCCCAAGAGGCAGTACACTTTGTCCAGCCTGAATGGCTCGGACCAGGTCTGCCGTGCTAGTAATCTCAACTCCCATTTTAGCCGCTACCTCACTAATGTCAACGTTCCCCCCAAAAGAGTTTTGAGATGCCATTGATTTATATTTAAAAGTTAAAAGTTTAAGATACTTACCAGTTGGATTAACGAATGGTGAAATATAGCCAATAAGTGAAAAGTGCAGAAGAAGAGAAAAAAAGATTTTTAAGAAATTCAAATGAGGAATGTGTTAAAGGCAATAGTGATTTTTTGCCATGAATCTTCCCCTTTTATAGACAGAAGCCTTCAAATCCCAACCGTTGGATGTCGATTCGGATCATCCAACCATTCATTTAAGGTTTTAATCTGGACCATTCAATGCAACAACCGCTTCATCTACTACGGTCCAAATCAGAGCATCTACCTCACGCGCACTTGTGCGCCCTAACTCGCAAAACGGGTGCAAAACAGCCATCATTGAGCATTAAATGCTGTAACGGTTGTGTGCGTAGGAAGTTGAACCGCTTCAGCTGTTTTTTCTTGGAAGCGTACAAAGATAGCAAATCATTTTGGCACAATAATTCAGGACACCTCGTGTCACCCAAACGTTTTAAAAAATCAATCTCCTCGTAATTAGCAACCTAAAGACCTAGTAAGGGTCATAGCTACTTCTCATCAAACAGTTCGGATAGGGCTTCAGGTGTACAAATGCACTTCGGACAATACAGCCTTGGACTTGATTCACTTTGCTAACACTCCTCAGGATTACTACGAAGAGAGAAATATCTCGAAGTATACAACTTCGGACAACAGTAACAGGCAATTGACACAAATCAGGTACATTTAAACTCAAAGTACAAATACTGTGATATGGTAAAAAATCATCCCCAACAAAACCTTTTGCATAAGTCCATGCTTTACATAAATAATCATGCCTAAACTTGAGAGACTATTGTTACGCCTCGCCTCGCCTCCCCTCCGAGGCTTAAGTCAAAATGCCACGAAGCAATCCACGTAGGCAGAAAAGTCAACAAAGACCTAACTTGTCAAATGTAAAGAAATTGTATGAATGGCCGAAACTCTTATGCCGGAGCACTGCCTAACAGCTGAAGTGCACAAATCTGAGGCGCTGCACAAAGAAATCAAAGAAGCCGAGATTCTTCACCCAAAAGACCAATATAAAGCCTCATCCAACCGAGGCCCTCATTTCACTCGAAGCTCATGAAGCTAAAATTGTCTCTTAAAAGATCCTCAGGCAATCTTTAAAAGTGATTGACGTAACGTTTGTAATTAAGAGTGTTGGATGTGTCAGCCTATTGTATAGGGCGGTTTACCCATTGTCAATGTATTTATTGTATGATAGACAGTGTTGTGAAGCTTCAGTCAAAGAGATGAGTCAACGTGGTTCTGATCCAATTGACACCACATCGGCCAAAGCACTATAAATAGAACATCTTTTCAACTGAAAAAGGGTTGGATCCTGAGATTTTAAACTCTTAAACCCTCGATAAAAAATGATGCAAAATTCTAAACATATCATCTAGTTTTGCTCCTCACATATTTTAGTTGGATCTTTTACTTGGTTTCAATTAGCATTCGATTGGTTATTGTTGTTAGCGCAATTACCCTTGTTTCACCAACCGGAGCTCGAACACTTTTGTCACCCGTCCCGCCGTTGAGCATCTCCCACGTTCACGCTAGTCTCGATATTCGCCGATTTTCGGGTCCAAAAGCGCCGAAATTGGCTTGAGTTGACGGGAGTGGTCCCGACATCTGTTGTCCACGTAAGCATCGCATTTTTTGGGGGTCAACAGAACTGATAGAAACCAACAATTTACCTCCTGACAGTATTCCCCACGGAACCCACAAAGAGCCAAAAATAAAATCAAATCTTTCCATCAAAATCCCCAGCTCCCATCGCCAGATTCAATTACCTACAACAAACGTAGCGATAGAAAATTAAAATAATAATAATAATGACCTCGCATTTGCATTCAAATTGCACGAAAATTTGTGTCCTCTGATTCCCAAATTAGGAGGGTCTTGAATTGTAAAGATTAGAGGTGCAGTCGTGCAGATATTCTGTGGGCAGCTCAAAAGGAAGAAACAGTGGGTTTCTATCACACTTTTTCAAAGACCCGGAAACTCACGCTTTGTGATAACCGACTAAGGGTCAAACAAGGAACAGTTGTCTAGCATGAAGCCAATCTACCATAGTTATGCTCCATGCGTACACTATGACATTTGTATCCCATGTCACTTGTGCACCCACTATTGTAACCACCTCTGTCTCTTTCTTTCATTTTTCCTCAAATGTTCTTAATCTAATCCAATCCGCCTCCATTCCATTATGGGTTTTTGCTTCCATTTACCTTTTGCCCAATAAAATCTCTTTCAAAAGAGAAGCTGAAATGGTGGTTATGGTTTCTTGATTTACTTCACTGTGAAAACAATAAATCCGCCATGAAATTAATCGCTGTGGTTGGTAATATGTTTCTTTTTGCAATTGTAAGCAAATAACGTCTTTTTCTTTTAAAAAAAAAAATTATGGAGTGTTACCCAAAAATAAAAGTTACAATAAAGATTCACATTTTCTATGACATACTGACTCGAATACTAAAATTTATGACAATGGTCAAGTTGAAATCAAAATTTAGTTCCATGTTTGACAAAGCTCTCTGAAATTATAAGTTGATGAATCTTATAAAATATGTCATTAAAAAGTGATTAGAAGTTATAGATACAATGAAATGTATTATTATTAATAAAGTTTGACCAATTTAAAAGCTAAAAAAATTTACCAAACAAGAGCTTAGTTACACATGAATTGAAGCTTTAGGTACGATAGTTTCTTAGCAAAGGGGACGACTTTATTGACATGTTATTATTCGCATGTCCACTAGCTACAATGTTTTGCATTGAATGATTAGATATGCTGCATTAAATGGGGTCGAGGAAAAACAGTGGATATCCGGGCCAACTTGCGCACACCTCGATTAATCCCACAAGGTTTTGAAGTTTACGGTCGAGTATTCACCTCAATGGCCCTGAGAGAACTCGAACTTGTTATCATTGGAGAGCAAACTCAGTGTCTGACCAATTGAGCAACCCCTCAAGGTTGGATCGAGGAAAAAATAAGAAGCATTATTTTGATTTGAGAAGAATTGTCATTAATTGATTTTAATATAAGCTCGGATAGAAGGAAAGTCGATATTAATATTTAACTACATGTCAAACTACAATTCGCTCAACATTGTTTGTAGTGTTTATGGTACATTGATAGATGAAAGCTTTAAAATGGGGGCTGATCATGAAGCTGTTTGATTAATTTTCATTAGATTTTTATTGTCATGTTTGTGTTCAAGATGTTACATATTCAAGTAACTATTTAACAAAATGTTACTTGTAAGAGGTGACTAAACTCAATGTCTCGAAATTAATTAATTTTTTTACTTTTTACTGAAAAAATTTAATAATAAATTATTATTTTTTAAAATTTTATATTCCAAAATTTATTTAAAAGGGCTTTACATGAAAGTGTACCCACAGGTGTTGAAAATTAAAAAGTATTAAACCGAACAAAAGAAGAAAAAACCGCCATGGTAGCAAATATCAACAAGCTCAAGACACGAGAAGAATCCGTACAAAAGGAAAAGGGCAAAAAAAAAAAGAAAGCAAACTAGAATGTGACATACACTAAATTTTCTCCCCCTCTCAAACTTTCCGTCTTAAAGTTCCGCAGAGTTGCTCCCACGGACAAACGAACCCCGTTGATGGCCACCAACAATCACGTCTTTAAGTCGAGATAAGGGACCAAGTATTCTGCCCATCTTCTGTACCAAGAAGAAATAGGACATTGGATTATAATATCAAAATGAGCTTAATGCATATGAAGTAGAGCAAATAACTTTGAATAATGCTATTCATCATTAGTAGAGATCATCGTCGATCTAGATGACAGTGGATCCACCACTCCAGTGGACAATGAATCAGGGGGCCCACAACCACATAACTGATGATGATCTCTATTAATTATGAACAGCATTCCTCCTTTCAATTCAATACATTCTAACACAATATTTCATGTCAAAACACCACAATTAATCTGGGCCACACTGCGCTAATCCTCTCTAACCACGAGAATACACATCGACACGAATTAGGAGTTAATGAAACTTTTCACAGGAATCTTTCACAAACTTCCCAACTGATACTAATATTATCAACTAATCTGAAAAGTTGATTACGTAAAATTTGAGCTAAATGCATGTCAAGCTAAGTGTCAAGAACTGAAGCCTAGAAACAGTTATTGAATCATTGCTACTGCCCAGCATGGTATTACAAGTCAAAACACCATAAGATTGGGCAAACTATGCTAGCATGCAGACTGAGGTGATGCGAAGTTTGTGAATAGTTCCAAAATTGAGTGACTATTACATATTTTTAGAAAGTATATTCTGTTATTCGTGCTATTACTACAAAAGGGCCAGAAGAATGCAGTTTTAGCAGGTCTGGTTCCAGTTTGCTCCTGGATGAAGGGGAGTAAATCACTTATCACATTATTACCATCCTACAAGTTGATACATTTTCTGTTAGCCATCAAAGTCAACATACTTGCTACATAAACCCACACTATTCTGAGTCTCCGACTAAATGGCGATGGTTGCATATTGCACTCAGTCATACGTAACCTTAGACAGACATGTCTAAAGCTTATCATGCCTAACAAAGAATAAAAATAACCATATTATATAACCCTTCGTCATTTTTTCTCATTTTAACGCTTTCTTAAGTTGTAAAATTGCAAAACCATGTATCGTAACCATCTCCTCTTTGCACAAGGCCTTAAATCAAACTAAAGAACTTTGATTAAAACTTTAGAATAGTTGTCCACCTTCATTTATTTATTTATTTTGTTTTCTCCTGAGGGGGCAGGGGAACTATGTAATGAGAGAAAACAAGGCCCAGGAAACAAGACTAAAAGGAAATGGATTCCAAGTGACCAACCCGATGGCATTGTAGCATATTTCTAAAATTTCATTCACTACACATCCTACCATCCATCTTTTCATTGTAACAACTAACAAGCAATCAACCGTCCCAGGTCTGGTAACTCAACGTACTAGGTATCTTATTAAGCCGTGCATTGCTACACATACACTGAATCAAACTTGCACGTGTATTTAATTCCCCATTCTAATACAAAACATAGAGCATACTTCTAAACTTGAAAAGAAATAAAGCAGTACCCTAATCAAGACTTTTAGGGTACTAAGTATTTCAGATCTGCATAGCACTGTCAGATGGAACAAATGAAACAAAATCCAATTTACCTATCCAAATGTGGACGCACTAAAATAATCAATATGTTTAAATTTTTGAAACTTAATTCCTGATTATCTATCAAAAAAAAAAAAATTTGAAACTTAATACCTCATCGTTGATACCGAACTGCCGCTTAAGCTGCAAAACTTGCCACCTTTCTTCCCGCCACTTGTGTCCAATAATTACAAGTCCTGTGACTGCTGCAGCAATGAGAATAGACCAAAATGTGTTTGTCTCTTTTGCATGAGCATACAAAGAAAGAGCCCGCCTTTTCCACCAAGCTTTGCAAGGAAGGTCAGCACCATCATACTTTTCTTCCTCAACAGGCTTCTGGAAACTTGGAGAGCTTGAATTCAAAGTATGTTCAAAAGGGTCAGCCACATCATCAGTCATTGCATCCTCCTCAACAGTGGACTTGCCCATGGTTGATATGCTATGGTACGCACTAAATTCTGCAGTACCATAATTGAACTGCTCTTTGTCAAAGGCCACATCTTTCTGTATATCCTCGCCACTTACTGATAGCCTATTATCCTCATTAAGAACTTGAACTCCAGTAAATTCATCAGACATCAGTTCTTCGATGCTCTCATTTTCTTCATCTTTGACATCCAATTTATCCCTTTCTTCAACAACCAAATGAAGCTGATCACCTTCATCTCCTTTTTCATTTCGTATCTCACTGCATTCAGGTTCCAATGGCAAATTCTCGTGCTGATTTGGAGGGAAAAGAAAATGGCCTGACATAAACATAGCACGAGAAGTTTCAGCTTCACTTTCTCCAACTAAATTACTATGGCTATCTTCACTCAGATCAACCTGTTTGGAACCAGGGTCAGCAGCATATGCCGATGCAGTGAGTGATACGACTTCCCATTCGTTTCCCTTGGGAGCAGTTTCCATCCTGTCCTCATTATCGGCCATCTATAGAGATCTCAAGGTTTAAAAACTTCCTATTTGCTGAGGATAAAGTGGTGGGGGAAAAGAACCAAGTTTAAAAGTCAGAACAGAATTGCTAGAAGCACAAAATATATGAATTTCAAGAAATCATCATATCTATAATATATTAAATATCACAAGAAGTGAGAATCATTTTTTGGATGATTTTAACCTTACTACAATTCAATTATTTCAATAATACCTTACTTTTCGTTTTTCAATATGTAATAAATACTATAAAATCCTTATCACATATCTAGTGAGAATCATTTTTGGACGATTTTAACCCTATTATTTCAATAATACTTTATTTTTCCTTTTTCAATACATAATAAATATTACAAAATCATTGTCATGTATGATTTTCGTGTTATTAATTCTCAATTAATTAAAATTCACATTAATCTCTGCTCAATGAATCTTGATCTATATAAATCTAGAGTTATTATAGATGAATTTATTTATATTCATATATTTAGGAATTTTAATGGGTGTTTGAATTCATGTATTAACAATTAATTCTTATGTACCAAATGTAATATAAAAATATTACGCATTTGTAGTATTTTATCATCACAAAAATTTGAATCATAGAAGTTGAATTTTAAGAATAAGATTTTTCTTCTCTTAAATTTCTACCATAAATTTTATTTTCTTTAGTTCGTTTAAAACTCATCAAATCATGCAACAAATTAGCATCAAATATTATTTTTACAGAAGTTGAAAAGTATTTCAGAATAACAAGTAATGCACGTTCAACTCTGACTAGTTAAACAAAAAAATCCACTAGTAGAAAATCTTTCTTCATAAACGTACAAGACATGTGAAGGATGATATATTCTCCCTTCAAGAAAATATTGACGATGGATTTATTTTTTTCCCATAAAAATGTCTATTTTTAGCAAATTTATCTAAGTAAACATACTGTTATCATAACTCTCTCTGATATGTTGATCGGGATAAATCCTGCCCAAAAGATACTGCTACAACTACTTCCACTTCAAACTTATGAAACTTGAAATGCCCAAAGAGAAGTCATTATCCTAACTTATTTCAAGAATCCCATAAAATGAAAAGGATAGGTACAGAAAGAAAATTCGTGCAGATTAACATATAATGTAATGCAACTCTGAAATCCCAGAACAAAGTCAAATCAGTGCAATCTTTCCCAGTCGAAGAAATATATTTCAAGAATTCAGATATTGGAATAAGCAAGCCAAACTATATGTTTGTGTAACTCTATGGGGGCCTATGTACATGTTGGTAATTGGTATTCATACATATAATTGTCAAATCAAACAAAATATTAGATGATAAAAGACAAAAAAAGCACTTAATTTCTACCAATAACTATTGAAGCTGCAAGATTCCAGTCAGCCGGAGCATGTGCACAGTCAGCAAGAAAAAGGCTAGGATGGATTGGTGACAAGGATACAACTGAAGAATTCTTTAGAAGGAGATTAGTTAGGCTGCTTTGTACAAATTGTATTACTTCAGTTTGTTTTGTTTTCACGTGTAAATTAGTTAGGTAGTTTGTTTGGAAAATATTCCATTTATTGCTGTATATATTCATTACATTCCCCTTTGTACAATATAGAGATTTTCATTGATTAATCAATACAGAGCTTTCAGCTTCATTCCAATTTATTCATTGATATCTTTTATCTTTCAAAAGTTTAAATGGTATCAGAGCCATAAATGGAAGAATCTAATTCAGCAAATACAAATTCCCCCACAGATGCAAACACTAATCCAAATCAAATTCAAAATGCACAGCAAACAGAAGAAAGGAACTCAAATGTCCTTTCTCATGATCCAAGTCATCCCAGCAGCCCTTCTTATATTGGAAGTAATGATGGAAGTGGTCTTATGCTGGTCACTCACATCTTGGACTCAAACAACTACTACTCCTGGGCCCGTTCAATGAGAAGGGCATTAAAGATCAAAAACAAGCTAGGATTCATTGACAGTTCCCTGTGTGAACCAAATGATCCCAGTGATCCATTAATGGAGCATTGGATAAGGTGTAATGATATTTTGTCATGACATGGATGCAAAATGCTATGGCAATTAACGTTAAGAGCAACACCATTTATGCTGAGACTGCTCACCTTCTTTGGCTCAACCTTGAGCAGCAGTTTTCTCAACAAAATGCTCCACGTGTTTTTGAAGTTAAAAAGGACATGACAACCTTGATGCAAAACCAGGATTCTGCGAGTATTTACTATTCCAAGCTGGTTTTCTCTCTGGAAAAGTACTGTAGACGCTCTTCCCGTATGGAGAGCCTTCCCTTAAAATCCAAACCCAGCCACTTAGCCACCAACCCACCACACCCACCATCAAAGTCCGGCCTCACGCCAGCAACCTCTGGTCAAACCGACCAGGACAGACGCTCGCAGGCGGCGGCCCTAGGTGCAAACCCTAGCGCCGCCGCTCAAGATCCGGAAATAGGCAGTCTTCCGTCCACCTCCAGGGACCACGCGCCTGACCGGTCGACTCCCCTCACCATTCCGACCCCGGCGACGGCGGGTTGCTCCTGTGTGGCGCGGCCGGCCGCGCGTGCGCTCACGCGCCGGCGGCGCGTGTACTCCCACGCGCCGGTCGCGATCGCGCATGCCAGCAAGTGCGTGTTCCGCCTGTGTGCCATTCCAACCCTCCGATCCATTGTCGGATGCACCATTTCAACGGCATGCGAATTTGTCTGGTACAAAGGAATTTCATCTTCGAATTGGAGTGGAAGCAAAGGAATTTTGTGTCTATTAATGAATCCGTGTTGCGAAGTCGACCGAATGGGGACCGAGGACATCAAATGCAATATATATGGGGAGGTTTGGAGCCTTTGTGGATATTGAATATGATGGATAAAGCGAGGGGGCGAGCAAGCAAGAGGAGTTTATTGCTAAGTTTGGCGTAGTCATCGAGAGCTTTTGGCGGCACAATGGTGTGGTAATGGGCCGAGGTAGGTATCCGACGATAGCACAATATGGGGATAGGCGTCGTAAAGGAGTGGTGATGGTACCCGAAGGTGCGAACTGGAGAGGGACGTGGGCGTCGATGCAAAGAAATGTTTCTGTGCATAGCTTGTCGATTTTTTTTGTCAATAGAGACAAAGTGGAGCGTCAAAAGGTTAAAGTCATCAATCAACAAGGAGGACATATGTCATAGCTTACGTAAACCGACGGGTCGAGCGTAACACGAAAAAGCCAATGTCGTTACAAAAGGATAGCGAGGGTCACCCTTTGATGCATAAGTTGAAGGAGATAACGCCGTAAGGCGCTCTAAATGCTCATCGAGTAATAATGAAATAAGGGCTCGCTGGGCCCCGGGATTGAAAGGTGAGGTGGATGAATTGTTGAGGTTACATCGGGAGGTGGCGCTCTAGAGGGCCCCAAAATGATTTGTTGTCATAAATGCGGGTTGGTATGTCCGAGTATCCTGGCTAAGGAGATACAATCAAACCTGCTTCAAACTAAAGAAACGCAGTGATTTATTGAGCCCACCCGTAGGGAATCAGCACGTATGATGCGGAGTGTAGTGGAGATGATGAGGGAGAAGAGATTATGCGGGTCGGATTTGATGAAAAGTACTGGGTACGAGCGAACTAAGAGCACGGTGACGAGAGCACCGAATGAGCCTTTTGAGAAGAACGAGTAAATCGCGATCGAGGGAGATATGATCACAACAGAGAGGGAGCTGGGTCGACAGATAAAGTGATCGGATTAGCGAGGCAGAGGAATCAAGTCCGGCACCGACACAAGAGCAAGTGGTGACAGTGCTCGACTACTACGATTATGAACACATACATTAGGAGGCATTCAAAGTCTCTTAATGAAAACGTATCGGGGAACGACAAAGCAATAGTAGTGGGAGGAGTGTGACAAAAAAAAAGAATATCGGATAAGGGTACAACACCGGTGGAGGAGGGGAAAGGATGCACTGAGCCTATTGAATGTTGCAACACAGGGAGATAGTAAAAGTTACTGCGCTTGATGTTAGACCTCCAGCTTCAAATCGGGGTTCTCCATAAAATTCGTGAATTCAAAGCAAAGATGGTGGGGGTGTCCTGTGATTGGGTATGAAGATAACCTTTTGCACTTGTTCGAGGAGTTGGAGACACGTAGGGGACATGGGATGTGTTCACCAGGAGGAAGAGCAAGAAGAAAAGGGAACCGCGAGCTTAAGAGGCTTGAATGGTCGATAAACTACGATGTAAAAGGAAGTAGTCAAAGAGAGGGTCGTGGAGGGAGGAAGGAGAGTTTAGATGATCCCAAAAATCATTAGCCGGAATGTGCGGGGGCTCAACGGTTGGGAAAAGGTTAGGTGTACGGAACTTGGATAAGGGACGGCGGGTCCGATCTTGTCTCGTTTACAAGAAACGGTTAGAGGTCATTTCGAGTGGTCATGGTAGTTCTTGCGGGGGGGACACATGTCGTATCGCTTCGAGCCTGGCATCAGTGAGGCGTGGCTTATTATGCGGGACAAGAGAATGTTTGAAACGGAGGAGGTTAGTGTAGTGGTTATTTTCTCTATCACTTTCCTTTAGCAATGTTGGAGATAGATTTAAGTGATGTTTATCGGAGTTTACTGCCAAACTCGCCAATGGATAGAAGCGGCATGCGGATGAACCGGCCGGTATGACGGCTTGGTGGAACCTACCAAAGGTGCATCGGGGGTGATTTTAATGTTGTCAAGCCTCTCCGAGAAGTCGAGTGGAGGGAGATTAACAGGGCCATGGAGGATTTTTCTCGATTTTATTAGTGAAAATATGTCATGGACTTGCCTATGATGGGGGAGAGTTTACTTGGTCATCTAATCGCGATCAACCCGTTCAATCGCGAATTGATAGATTCTCGATTAGTGGCGAGTGGGAGGCTAAGTACGCTCGATGTCATTCGTACGAGATTTGGGAGAGTATACTCTAATTCATTTTCCTATTTCGTTATCCGGGATTGGAAGTGGGTGCAGTGGAAGAAGACCTTTAGGTTCGAGAAGATGGGTCGAAAGTCGAGGGTTTGGGAGCGAGTTCGGACTCGCGGGCCTCTTATCATTTCGTGGGGGTCCCCTAGTTATGTTTTACATCGTAAATTAAAGGCCTTGAAAGGGGATTTAAAGAAGTGGAATGGGGAGGTGCGGGAGACATAGATGTTCGTAAGAATCATGGTTTACGACATAGAGAGCTGGATAGGCAGAGGAGAGTCGAGGGTCGACGGGGAGGAAAGGGAGAGGCGTGGAAGTGCTGGTGGGAGAGCCGGAGAGATTGGGTGGAGATGGAAGAGATCGCGCGGAGACAAGTTCAGTGGTTTTGCGGTTGAAGGAGGCGACAAATGCACAAAGTTCTTTCATCGAAGTCGCCAATTCCAACCGGCGCAATAACTCTATTACTTTGTCTGGAGGTTGACGGGGTTACGCACGAGGACCCACATGATATTGCGACTCAACAGAAAGCGATTTTATCGTAATCTCTATCGGGAGCAATAAGGAGACTGAGCTGAGGGACTAGATTTCTTCACTATCACTCGAAGAGGATGCTAGTCGGGTTGAGAGACCATTCGAGGAGGATGAAGTTAGAGATGTGTGTTTAATATGAATGATGATAAGGCCCTCGGACCGGACGGGTTCTCATTCTCATTCTATATGCTTTGCTGAGATGGTTAAATCGTACATTATGGATACAATCAATTATTTTTTCGAAAGTAAGGTGTTTATGAGAAGCCTTAACGCCACATTCATCGTGCTTATTCCTAAGAAACCGGAGTGACCGATGTTAAGGATTACCGTCCCATTAGTTCGTTAGCGTGGGTTTACAAGATCATTGCTAAAGTGTTGGCGAATAGATTAAAGGAGGTTCGGGAAAAGTGGTATCGAAGTTCCGTAATGCTTTTGTGGCGGGCGTCGTATTTGATTCGGCTTCTATAGCGAACGAATGCATCGACTCAAGAATACGCTGTGGGACCCTGTGGATGTTGTGTAAGCTTGATATTCAAAAGGCGTATGATCACGTCAATTGGGGATTTCTTATGTATATGCTCAAAGGCGATGCTTTCTGGATCGGTGTAAGTGGATTCAGTCGTATCTCTACGGTTTCGTTTTCTGCTTTAGTTAACGGCAACCCCGAAGGTTACTTCCGAGTAGTAGAGGCTCGAGGCAAGGTGATCCGCTCGTCACCCTTGTTGTTTGTTATCGTGATGGAGGCATTCAGAGAATGATCGAGAAAGTCATGATTGAGGGTTTGTTAAGAGGTTTTGAAGTTGGTCATCTACAGGTGTCTCCCATTTGTTATTTGCAGACACACACCGATATTTTGCAGATGCGTACGTTATGCAAATTAGGAATTTGCGCCGCTGCTTTTCGTTTTTGAAGCCACTCGGTTCGAGGGGCAACTGGGGGAAATCCTGAGGTTATTCCAAATGGGGGAGGTTGCTAATGCGGAGGAATTAGCGGCCATACTCGAATGCAGTAGTTGCACAATTGCCTATGTCATATCTCGGGCTTCAAGTTAGGTGCGAGGTTTAAAAGTAAACATATCCGGAATGATATTCTTTGAAAGGGGCGAGGAGGAGGTTAGCGGGTGGAAGCGTATTTATCCGTCACAAAAGGAGGTCGTACTTACTCTCATCAAATCCACGTTTCTAATCTTCCAACCTATTTTCTATCTTTGTTTCCTATTCCCGTCGCAGGGCAAATAGTTTGGAGAAGTTGCAGAGGGATTTTCTTTCGGGGCAGTGGTGGGGGAAGAGAGGAAGTTTCCACTGGTCAAACGGGGCGATGTTTGTCTCCGTCAGAGTGGGGGTCTGATCGAGGAGCCTCTTGCTTTTATTTAATGGCATTGACGGGCAAGTGGTGAGCGATTGCATGGAGAGGGAGAGCTTCTCGGAGAGAAATTATCGGGAAGTATGGTATTTGGAGGGAGGGTGGCGTTCAGTGAGGGTCGTCGGTTCTTATGGGATGAGCCGTGAAGTTTATCAGAAAGGATGGAGCAGTTTCGTAACAGATTGACTTTGCGGTGGGGACCGGGACGAATATCAGATTGGGACGATTGTTGGTGTGGAGATCAAACATTAAAAGTGCGGTTTCCTTCCTTACATCGCATCGCCTTGGAGCCCTCACCATGCGAGTGATGCTCTCGGCTATATCCAACGGGAGTCCTAGCCGGAACATCGCTTTCGGAGGGGCTTACATGATTGGGAACTGATGACTATGCATTATTTTTGGCCTCTCTCGTATGATGTGCACATTCGAGTGGGGAGAGGAAGATTGTAGTGTGTGGAGGGCGGCACGTAATGGTTTGTTTTCTGCTCGTACTTATTTCAGATCCTTTGGGAACCCGTTGAGAGCTCATTCCCGTGCAAAGGGTCCGGCAAAGTAAATTACCTCCAAGGGCGGCTTTTTTATCATGGACGCTATGTAGGGGACAGTGTGTTAACGGCGGATAATCTTAGAAGAAAGTGGTTATCGTTTTACGAGTGGCGCTATATGTGTAAGAGTGGATGGCGAGACGATCGATCATTTGTTCATTCATCGCGCTGTTGTGGATGTGGAATGATATTCTCGCCTCGCAACATACGTAGCCGGGTGTTGCGGCGCGTATCAAGGAGGTGGTGGGGCATGGAAGAGAAAGTTTCGAGATAAGAATAGCAAGCCTGCTTGGGATCTCATTCCAGGATGCATTGTTTCAAAGCGTGTGCGGAGAGAACGAAATGGCAGATGCTTTGAAGACCAAGTACTGATTTTACGTAGCAATTTAGAGAATTGTTTATTTGACTTTGTATAGTTGGTTTAATGCTATAACCATTAGTCCGATAGAAGGGTTGCCGAATTTTTTATCATTTCTATCTTGTTTAAACTGATAATGCACTCCTTGTGTATTACCGTTTGAGTTTTTTATAAAATTACATGATTACTTATCAAAAAAAAACTATTCCAAGCTCAAAATTCTTTTGGAAGAACGGATGAATTATAAGAGTATTCCCAATTGTACTTGTGGGGGCTTGAAAATAGTTGTTCAAATCCAGTAGAGAGACTGGGTTATAAAATTTTTAATGGGGCTAAGTGAGTCTTATAAGGTGATTAAAGCTCAGATCCTACTGATTAAGCTATTTCCTAGTTTGAATGAGGTATACTCTTTGATCCAACAAGAGGAGAAAAGGCGAGAAATATCTAATCCAAGTCCTGTGAATTCTAATTCTATGGCCTTTCTGAGCAGAAGAAACTATAGAGAAACAGGAAACCAAAGTTACTCATCACAGAAAAAGGACCGATATTATTGCACTTATTGCAAAGTTGCAGGTCACTCTCTTGACAGGTGCTTCAAGTCAAATCTTAACAAGTCACCATGCTCTTATTGCCAAATGTCAGGACACTCGGTGGATAAGTGTTATAAATTGAATGGATATCAACCAGGACACAGGTTTAATGACAAAGGAAAAGTTGTTGTTAACATGGTCTCTGCAGGAACAACATCTAGTCAGGAAGTAGTGAAGGACAAGGGCCAAGTATTCTTAAGTCGGGAGCAATCAGCTATTGGCACTCATCAGATGAGCAACAAGTCCTCAATAACTTCCTTCCTCATCAAACAATTCTCAAACACCTGCTAATCTTCCACCATCAGATGATTTTAATCACAAAATGTCTGGTATATCACTAAGTTTAACAGCATTTCATTATGACCATGGAAACATTTATGAAATCCCATGAATCCTTGACACTGGAGCAACAAATCACATAATCTGTTCTACCTCTTTTTTTACATCCATTCGAGCTAATGTCTCTTACTGTGTGGGATTACCAAATGAAGAAAACGTCCCAGACACACACGCTAGCACTGTTAAAATCTCAGAAGATATCAGTCTGCATAACGTGCTTTGTCTTCCTAGTTATTCCTTTAATTTGATTTCAGCGAGGAAACTTGTTCAAACTGAGAATTTATTTTCTTTTCTAACTACTATTATATCCCGGACCTTTCGACTTGGAGAACGACTGGAATGGGTGAGATGAAAGGTGGACTATATCACATGGTGAAAAAGCAAGTTTCCCTCAGCTTTATCGGATATTCTCAATCAATTCAAGTGTCTATTTTCCTCTTCTGAATTTGCTAAGAATAATGAGGACTCTGTTTTATGGCACTACAAATTAGGCCATTCTTCATGTTCTGATTTCACTCTCGAAGAAAATCTCCTTGCGTCTCCTAGTAGAAGTCATTGTCCTATTTGCCCTTAGCAAAACAACACAAGTTACCTTTTAATACCAGTCACTGCAAGACAAGAAAATGTTTTGAATTAATCCATTGTGACATTTGGGAACCCTGTAATGAATTAAGCAGAGATGGCTCCAAGTATTTCTTATCTATTGTTGATGATTTTAGTAGATGCACATGGATCTACATGCTGGTTTTTAAATCTGATACCACCACCGCTTTACATGACTTTTTTGCCATGATTGAAAATCGGTTTGAGACTATAATTAAATCTCTTAGAATAGGTAGCATATGAGAATTCAACATGATAGGATTTTATTCAAAAAAAAAAGCATAATACGTCAAAGGACTTGTGTTGAAACACCAGAACAAAATGCGGTGGTGGAACGAAAACACCAACATATTTTGAATGTGGCAAGGGTTTTACAGTTTCAGAGTAAACTTCATTTAAAATACTGGAATGATTTTGTATTGACAGCAGTATATTTGATAAATAGAACACCAACCCCAGTTTTAAACAACAAAAGTCCTTTTGAAGTGTTGTTTCAAACCAAGCGTAACTATAGTCATTTAAAGGTTTTTGGTTGTCTAGCCTTCGCCACCACCCTTGTCTGTGGCAGATACAAATTTGGTCCTAGATCCAAGGAGTGCGTTTTCATTGGCTATCCGTTTGGGATAAAAGGGTATAGACTGCTAGATTTAAAAACAAAGAAGGCTTTTATTTCAAGGAATGTTACCTTTCATGAATACATCTTTCCATTTAGAAACATTAACTCCAACAGAAATAGCCCTTTGACTAATTTCAACCATCTAAGTTTTACCCACAATCCTGTTATTAGCAATGATCTCATCACTTCCTCATTTGATAACACCAATAACAAAGATGTTGAACATGATCTTTTAAACCATTCTGGACCCTCCAATTCTCTTGAGAACACCAATCAAAACACAGAGCAACCTGCCACAGATATCTTGGAATAAAATCCACCTACCATTAGTCATTTAACTCGCAGGTCCAGCAAAATTCAAAGAGCTCCTTCTCACTTGCAAGACTTCATGTGTCAACAGGAATCTTCACCTCTACCACTCCAAAAATTCGACAGCAAAAAGGGAACTGGTATTACAGGTAGTATTTTTCCCCTTAATGATAGTGTTTCCTATGATAAATTATCCAATTGTCACCGTGCTTTTGCAACTTCAAAAATAAACCACACAGAGCCTAAAACTTATCAAGAAGCCTTATCTTTTCCTGTATTAAACAATCCAAAGAAATAAAGAAAATGAAAAGGAGGCTATGGTTTCATTAATTCTGCATAATACAATTGAATACAAAAAAATGATTTAACCTAGAGACAAAGAGACTATATATAGGCTAAATAAAGGAAATTGAAAAGACTATTCTACCCTTAATAAACAATAAAATAAAATAACCCTATATTTCTTAACATCTCGCCTCAAACTCATGATGCTGCTGCAAGAAGCATTGAGAGATTGCCAGCAAGAAATGAAAACGATGAACCGAATGTGACTTCGTAAAAAAGTTAGAAAGCTGCAACGATGAAGAGACAAAAAGTAGGGAAATAGTGCCAGCCTACAGAAATCAAATCTTCAAAATTGCTTGTATGTCAACCAAGCCGAACAAAAAACTCAAAGTTGATAATGAAAAATCATCATCTATCAATCTAACCAAACGGATGCAAATTTCAAATTCCAGCTCCACAAATACCAAATAAACTGGATGCAAATTTCAAATTTCGGATACGCCGAACCAACACCAAATCAAATTCCAGATTAAGTGGACATAAACCAAACCAAATTCTCAATCCCATGAATCGGGCATATACCAATCCAAATTCGCAATCCCGTGAACCGGGCATATGCCAAACCAAATTCGCAATCCCGTGAACCGAGCATATACCAAACCAAATTCTAGATTACCTACTATAACCAAAAACTTAAAGAAAAACTCCAAACAAACTTAAGAGGAGAAAAGACCCAACTCCTAACAAAAGCCACTAACAACAACTCTCGCGGCCCAAAAACAACACACCGAATAGCCAACAAAACCCATGGCCTAAATCAAAATTTTCAACCAACACAAGCTAACAATCCACAATAAAATCAAACCAATTAAATAATTGGCCCAATTACTTCAACCCAATAAACACAACCAACATATTATCTTAACGGCCCAAAACTCAATCAACCCACAAAAGAAACTAGATTGCAATTGCAACCCAAACAAATTACCACTCAAAAGCAGCTCACTCCAAAATATTATTTGCATCAGGATTATCTGAACCATTCATCCCAACAACCTCACTTTCATTAAAATCAACCTCATTCCCATTAACAGGAACCAATCGCATTTTCGTAAAAACCTCATCAGTCTCAGGATCCACCATGAATTTAATTGTAGAAACCCTACAAAGTATATAAGCCAAAACTCTATGGCAGCTCCTAAAATCTACATTTCCTGAGGCATGCTCCGCGTGCCCCTATGTGAAGTAAAACACCTTTGAATTTACCGAAGGCATTTGGACCATACTACCGGCACAAGCATGCCATAATTGAGAATCCAAACGCTTCTCGTTTTCCTTCATTTTCTTTGTAGATTCTATAAATGTAATCATCTCAATCAACAATTCTATCTCTCAGTAATTAAACTCAAAACTCAATGCATAAAAGGCTCTTTCTTTATAATCTCGTTTATCACACTTCAAACATCCATAGCTCTTTTATCTCCAGGTGCCAAACAAATCCATCTGCACAAACATCAAAAAATCCAGAATAATTCAAAATTCAAAAACTCGATCAAAATCTTCTCGTTCTCCTTGTTTAGTTCAGCAGAAAAACACCATAAAATCCAACTTTTCCCCACAAATTTGAAAACCCCGTAAAATTATCTGCTCTCCCTCAATATCCATTGGCTGGAACTTCATATTTGGAGAGACTGTTTGATAACAAGTTATATGGTAGTGGAGACGATAATTTCTAACCAATTTGGTTATATAATTCAAATCGTTTTCTGGCTCACCCCATGGCAAATCAGATGGCTGATAATTATTTCCATCATAACCCCCACCCCACTGAGCTTCAGATGGCTGATAATGAAAAATTTGTTATAACCCCAACATCTTCTTCCTTCAGCCCATCTTGCTCTATTAGGTCCTTAATAATCTCAACTACCTTGCTAGCTTCAATTCTGTTAAACCATGATGGATTGCTCCCTTCCTTCTCGTCACAACCTTGAATACCGACAAAAAGCAAAGGGAACTCCTTCTTTAGGAGGAGATTTTCCCGGGATGTGAAAAAACCTGTACTCTCCTCGTAGCACGAGATCAATTCCCCACCATAAAACAATTCAGAAGGAAGATGCAGAATTGCTGGATGAGATGCAAAGAAAAACATTGGTGGCCGGACGAGCGGCCTTGCCGGAAACGAAATTCAAAAGTTAATTTGTTTAGGATCGAAACCGCTCTGATACCATGTTAAGAATTGAGGTTCCATCTTAAAAGGTCAACCTTCTTAAGAGGAATAACACAATCCTTTATAAATTGGTCTATATTTACATCTTTATTCAATATGGAATTATATCCCTTAACATGCCCCGCAAAATGATGGCTCGTTTGAGCAGACCAATCTTAAAATCCGTATGCTCACTTTTTGGAGTCTTAACCTGATCGAATTGCTCGTTAGAACTTAATGGGCTCTGATATCATGTTAAACAATCCAAAGAAATAAAGAAAAGGAAAATGAGGCTAGAGTTTCATTAATTCTGCATAATGCAATTGAATACAAAAGAATGATTTAACTTATAAACAAAGAGACTATATATAGGTTAAATAAAGGAAATTGAAAAAACTATTCTACCCTTAATAAACAATAAAATAAAATAACTCTATATTTCTTAACATCCTAAATGGTGTGCTGCCATGAAAGTTGAGATTGAAAATCTAGAACTTAATGATACTTGGACTTTAACCAATCTACCACCCGGTAAAGAAGCTATAGGATGTAAGTGGGTTTACAAGGTGAAATTCAATGCGAATAGCAGTGTTGAGAGATTCAAGGCACGTTTAGTAGCTAAAGGATACACGTAGCAGAAGGGGCTTGATTATCATGAAACATTCTCTCATGTGGCCAAATTGATCACCATTAAAACCTTACTGGCAGTTGCAGCAATCAAAAGATGGAGTTTGTGTCAATTTGAAGTAAATAATACTTTCTTGCATGGTGACTTGGATGAAAATGTTTACATGTAACTACCTCCTGGTTATTTCAATGACATCGGAAACAAAGTCTGCAGGCTACAGAAAAGTCTCTATGGATTGAAGCAAGATTCATGCCATTGGTATTCAAAACTCTCCAATTTTATTGTCAAACAAGGTTACATCCAATCAAAGGCAGATTACAGCATGTTTACTAAGTTGACTGGTTTGTTTATTGCTATTTTAGTATATGTTGACGATATAATAGTTGCTGGGAACTGTATTGATACCATCAATGAGCTCAACGTTTCCCTTAATGATAAGTACAAGATCAAAGACTTAGGGAAATTGAAATACTTTCTAGGTATTGAGGTAGCAAGAACTGAAGATGGAATTCACATATGCCAAAAAAAATATGTTCTAGATATCTTAGCGGATTCAGGCACTATTGGTTCTGCTCCTGCTAGAAATCCTTTTGACCAAAATGTGAAACTTAGCAAAGATGAAGGGGAGCTACTACCTGAACCATCACTTTACACGAGATTGGTAGGAAGATTTCTATATTTAACCATCACCAAACCTAATCTTGCATATTCAATTCAATTATTAAGTCAGTTTATGGGAAGTCCTAGAATTCCACACTTACATGATGCTCATAAGGTGTTACGGTATATCAAGAGAGCACCAGGTCAAGGACTATTTTATCCTACAAAATAAAGAATACAGTTAGAGGGATATTGTGATTCAGATTAGGAGGCATGTGTAGACACCAGAAGGTTGACGGGTTATTGTGCGTTCATTGGCAAAGCCTTAATATCATGGAAATCAAGAAACAACATGTGATGTCTCGATTTTCTGCAGAGGCAGAGTACAGGACAATGCCGAATCTCTGTTGTGTACTTACTTGGCTTGGATATTTACTTCAGGACTTAAAAATCGAGCATCCTGAAACAGCTATCCTAAATTTTGACAATAAGGCAGCTATTTACATAGTTACAAATCTCGTGTTTCACGAAAGAACGAAACACATTGAACTCGATTGTCATTTGGTTTGAGACAAGATACAAGATAGGAGCATTGTGACTCAACATGTGTCAAGTAGTTCACAAATTGCTGATGTTTTAACCAAGTCTTTAAGCTCACTAAGTTTTTATTCATGTCTATCCAAGATGGAAGTAATGAACATCTACTCTCCATCTTGCTGGGGGCTATTGAAGCTGCAAGATTCCAGTCAGCCGGAGCATGTGCACAATCAGCAAGAAAAAGGCCAGGATGGATTGGTGACAAGGATACAACAGAAGAATTCTCCCGAAGAAGATTAGTTAGGCTGCTTTGTACAAGTTGTATTACTTCAGTTTGTTTTGTTTTCACATGTAAATTAGTTAGGTAGTTTGTTAGGAAAAGATTCCATTTATTGCTGTATATATTCATTACATTCCCCTTTGTACGATATAGAGATTTTCATTGATTAATCAATACAGAGCTTTCAGCTTCATTCCAATTTATTCATTGATATCTTTTATCTTTCAATTACAATAACTTATCAGGTCAACTAAATCACTAGTCACAATAGCAAAAATTGCACACAAAGGTAGGCAAGCACAGCTCAAAAAGTGTATAAACAAGCACTGAAGCACATACGGCTATGTAGACGCAGTAAATATATAAACGTATATAGATAAAAATACATATACATAAGATTCTAATATATTTATCAGCCAAAACAAACATGTATAGATCCAATAATTCATATCCATAGCAGAAGATAATCTATCAGACGAAATTCAAATCAAACACAGATCGAAGTTAAACAATCGGATCATTCAATATAAAAGAATAAATTAATTAATTACTGCATAATTTGGGAGTACTTACAGAATTAAGAGATAAAAAAATCGGAAGCGAATCAACACAGCTCCGGCAAGAAAATGATTCCACGTGTCTAGGGAAATGTAAAAATTAGTGAGAAAGAGACCATTTATACAGCGATATATTTGGGTGAGGAGATAAGGCACCGGGATAGCCGGTGATGGCGTAATGGGGATATACCGTCTGTGAGAGACGGCGTCGTTCAACCGGTTGCGTGCGTGGAGCAAGAAAGAATAAAAAAAGCATATTAGGAAGTATTTATAAATTATTTAATTAATAAAAATGAAAGATTTTGAGAATTTTATATGAGATAATTTTATTTTTTTTGTGTGTTCATATAATTTTTCTTCATCTTTTCACTTTTAAGAGGAAAAGAAAAGGGTACGGCTATTTTCATCCACAATTTTTGTATATCTATTCCACTCTATTAAAATTTTTTTTTTTAATAACCGTAGGCGTCCGAGCTAATTTGTTTGCACCTCGACTAATCCCATCAGATTTTGAGATTTACGGTCGGGTACTCATCTCAGTGAACCTGAAGGGAGTCGCACTATATTGAAATTTTATAAAAAGTATTATATTCATCTACGTTTATTACCAATATTAACCTTATTAAATTCATTTAAACACCATATTTTCACGTTACTTTTATATATTAATTCCACTCTAATTCTATCCATATTATAATTTTAAAAATCGCTAAATTTATTCCCAATACTTCAACATTGTTTTAATCACTCAAATATCCCATTAAAAAGTAATATATTCATTTCTTTATTTCTTCCCCACTTCTTTTTTCAATTAAAAAAATCCAAATTGAAAACTCTGAATCCATAATCGAGTAGATCTCAAATCAAACTCCAAATTCACTAAACGCCAGCAATGATTACTGAAGGATTCGAATTCCTGCTAAAAAAAATTGGATATGAAAGTGAGGAAAATGGTCGTGATTCATTTTTAACTTCTTCAATGATAGACAACAAATTCTATACTTTAACGCTCTCTGATTTTCTTTGTTGATTGTCCCAGATGTCCCATAGAAGTGGGAGAACTCCCTTTGACCATTTTGATACTAGT